>OU975427.1:13064095-13659095 GCA_918857605.2 Philereme vetulata | reverse complement strand
TCTTTGGCTGCGCGCATTATACCTGGCAATAATTAAATATTTGTAAAACGTGAAGTATACAGTTTTTTGTCTCTCCTGTAAAATTTTCCTTTTGTTACATATGTTGTTTTAGTAATCATCGATTCAAATGGAAAGTTGAGCCCTGTGCTGGCCACACAGATCAGTCGCTTTGGAAATCTATGGTGGAGGTTTATGTTTAGCAGTGGCGTCTTGTTGTTATGATGTTATAGGTCTGCTGTTACGTCTGCTGATAATTAACCTTAAATGGGTCCCACACTCAAGTTCGCGACTGTAGGTACACACGGCTACACATCAAGCTATACAATTCCAGTATAAGCTGAACTCTCATTCTACGAAAAGCCTACGCAATGCGAGGTCAGCTTATACTGAAAATGTATAGCTTGACATACAAATATAATAGAAAAAATACGTGGGCTGATTTCAATGTGTTTTCTATTTTCACCATTCATGCCGATTACACCGCCACCATCGATCAAAAAGGTACTACATACTACATCTCTAGTACATAAGGTACTAGACAAGAACGCTAGCTTTCGAACTGTAATAGCGATCTGAATACTATTATGTAGGTAATAAATAATAGTTATTTATTCTTATCATCTACATAGTTCAAAATTCAAATTTAGAATACTATTTAGAATGTTATAGTAAAGGAGTAATTAAGTAACTAACCTAGTAATTATGGGATGTACCTAAGAAAAAGAAAAAAAACATAAAAAAAACATTATGAAAAAAAGGAAGAACTGAAAATATAAGAAAATAAAATATTGAAATATTGTTGTTATAATTTGTTATAAAATATTGTTGGTTATTAGAACGTGTATTTGGGATCCGATACACTCCAAATTATTAAAAAACAGATAAATTTTCTAAACAAAATGTCAGCTTCTAATAATAACAAGTTTTTGCATCTATCTGCTTCACTAAATTGCGCTATTACATAAACGAAAACAAACTTAATTTAAAATTTATGAACAATATGATTATTCATATTTAATTTTTAGGCTCCGGTATTCATGTCGGAGAAAAAAAAATGGTACATACAAAAAAAAACAAGTAGGTACCCGGTCCCTCTCCGGATCGGATCTCACTTCCAGCATTTGAGGAGGGGGGGGGGGGGGGGGGGGGGGGGGGGGTTAAAGTTTGAATCGTTATCGTGGGCACGGATACCCGCCCAGGGCGGATGCCCCGGTTTGCTCCAACCCCTAGACCCGGCTAGAGCTCCCTAGAGGCTGCAGCTCCGTGGCACGCGTGTCCAAACAGGTTCTGCCTAAGCTTTACGCTTCTTTGCATCAAAATCTTGCAAATCAGTGCTGATACTTAACTAGAGTCTAACTTTTTATTAGCTGCAGTAAAATTACGTTTTGTGGGTTGCCGGTTTTTGAAGAAAAATAAATAGGGATGTAGCTAAATGAGTGAATCATAAATGAACAATCAGTTTGGTTTTTTTTGAGATTTAATATTAAGTTGTAATGTATTTTTTTAACCTATTATTATTACTATACTAGAGGATTGATCTTTTTTAGTGGAAGTATAGGGAGGTACATTCAAAATGAAACAAAAACGTCATAATAATGTTATTTAATTAATTTGTGTGAACTGAATCACATCCCTATTGAGATTAGGCTGGCAACATTATTTTACGGAATGTCATTAAGAAACGTCATTTTACTGCAGCTAATAAAAAGTTAGACTATAGGTAGGGTTAACTTACTTACTGGTTGAAAAAGAAATAAAACACGATGTGTAATAAACTTAGCGTTTATTTAATTTTACTACTTACAGGATTTAGTTTATAAATAGGTAAATAAAAAGGTCTCTACAGCCAATTTTTACATTTTTCCCGAAACTATAATAACTACGTTTAAATCTAAAAAAAATACAGCTAAACTTCATAAAAACTTATTTAGATTATGGCCGATGTCTTAGGTAAATTAAAAAAAAAAAACTCTTAAAAATATTGGTGATTTGGTGCGTGTTGGTGGAATTAAAAAGTATTTGACGTACGGTTTGAGTAGGATGGAATTGATGGTCAAGTGCCAGGCGAGCCATCAAAAACTTACCAAGCATTTACCATTGGCGCCTAAGAAATTCGACCTATGGCTACAATGAAGCTCCAGCATGTAAAATTAGATTAAGTTTACGTAGGTATCTATTTAAGTATAATTAAAAATAAACGCTCGCTCAAATCCATAAACGCTAGTTTTTATTAAAATAATATATATAAAACAGCCATTTTCATAAGTATTACTCGTGCGCGATAACTTGAGACCTGCTAGGAATGCGACTCCCCGACCGCTTCCCCTGCACTTCCCCGATGGCGCCCGTATTGTACCGTTCGCATCATTATTTTTTACTAGGGTTTTTAGTCTCGTACTGGCCTACGTCACGTAACGACGCGCTCTGGAATTCATTTAATTTTCGTTTGTGTTATTGTTTTGTTGTTGTAGTTTTTGTTGTTATAGTAAATGTTGTAAATTTATCGGATACCTCTTCGTCAAGTGATTATAGTGAGACTGAGGACGAAGAACAACCTCTAGAAGGCATAAATCCACTAAGTAGTGACGAAGATGAGATAATGTAAATAATAGATAAAATAAATGTATAAACTTAAACATTGTATTTTTATTTTATTCAAATAGTGTAAAAAAGATTAGATAAAAAGCAGCGTCCTCCCTGAGTAACATAATAAATTAGGTTAAAAAAAACAAAGACGAAGCCGCGGGCGGCTGCTTGTTATGTTCGCTTTTTTGCGGGCGGTACAAACACGCCAATATGACGTCACCGCGCTCAGGTCCCAACATATCGCGCACGGGTAATAGATGCATTGGTAAATAGATTATTGCCAAATTAATACCTACACGAAAAATTGGCCGCGCGAAATGGCATTCGTAAATTTTGATCGTACTATTTTACCTACTATAATTTAAATAAACTATTGATGTGTCTTTATATTGCTTTCGAATTACACTAAAACTAAAGATAATTTTACAAATAACTAAGTAATTTTATGTTATTGCACATACATTTGACTAAAAATGAACACTTTTCGAATGTCAAATGATTCTACAAATATCGAGCTCGGTTTGCGCGTTTGTGCAAAGAGGACAGCGCCATCTTGCGTGGTCACTTAAAAACTTACAAAAGTTTTGTTATGGTAAGAGGGTAGTTTGATTTTCGCGAGTGTAAGAAAGCTCGTTTTAACATACAAAATTACTTTATGTGAGAATCTTTGATTTGACATCGAAATTATGAAAATTTGACTTCGAAAAATGGTATAATTACAGCGATGAAAATATGTAAATACCTTTTAAATTTAATTTTAATCTATATAGCGATATCACTAACACAATTTATTGCTTAAAAATAGTTATTACTACGTATTTTAATTATAAATTCATTTATACGGATGTGACGATATTATTAAATATAGGTAAGCTGAAATATTGCAAATTATTATTTACATTCTGGCTATATTTCTATCGCCAACTTTCAAAGTGGGTATCGACGATTTTGATATATACTAAAGCTTCTAAAAACCTACTAATTTTGTAGAATTTTATAGAAAATTAGCAACACTATTCTACTGTATTGCCAGGATAATAAACAGTTAAAATTAGAAAATAGAATAAAATTTAGCATTGATTTGTATAAAGCTAATAATTATATTTAACTTGATGTAAAGTAAGTTATAAAAAGCTCCTTAAAAGGATGTCTATAAAACATTGTATTACGTATCATAAATTACAGTAATTTGCAGTTTATTGCGACCAACATAACTGTTCTTTTGACAGCGTTGTAAGTGTCTGTGATTAGCCGCGTTTGTATATATATATTTGTTTTCATTTTGACCACCTTAGCAGATAAGTTGGTCGCACTCTAGATATATTTTAGAGAATATAACCTTCTTATGTTCGTTTATATAGTTATAAAAAATCAAATCATTTATTGATAAACATTATTTACCCAGGTTATAATTTCACAAGATTTATTAATCTAATATTCGCAATATTCTATGTGTTTGAGTCTGATAAGTTTCACAATATTTGTCTCGTGTAGACAAGAGTAAGTTTTTTCAAATTAGATTTACTGCGTATAAGTAGGTAAGTACTCATAAACTTAAATTTTCAGCCAAACCAAGCCCCTAAAAATATAAAATTAAATACGATCAACTAGAAAATGTTACCTATCGCTGTCACAACACTTCAAAAGCTTACACAATCTAATTAAATTAAAAAATATAAATCTTTGGTGTTTATTCAATCGTTTCACGATCACATAAAAATAGTATAAAACGAAATTTGGAAAGTGGTAACACCGAATGGAATGTCATTTAAACGGCACGCTCTCATTGGTCGAGGATTTGCATCAGGGTATAAAAGGCGAGGGATAGCAAGTAAGACGACAGATCCTTTATGCTCGCCGAAGCGAACATAGGTATCAGTTCGTCCGCGTGTGCTGTGTGTGTGCCTCCTAGTGTGTGGAACTGGAAAATGTCGCTGACCTGTCGAGAGAAGTATGAGTTAGTAGCAATCTACTAATTTACTAGAAAATAATTTATATTATGCCATAAATACATGTCGCGGGGAGTTGCATATTTTCCATCCTACATTAACGCTACATTACGAGCGTTTTAAAAGAATATATTATTTCAGCAAAACTTAAAAAAAAACATCTTAGTTGTAAGTTTTATAAAACCATCTCAAAAAATCAAGCCTAGACTGAAAAATCAATAAAATTGCAAATTAATTCCCCCCCCCCCAACCCCTTACACCAGCGAAATATTCAAAATATTACATTAATAAAGGAGAGGTGAGAAGTATTTCAATTATTATTATTATCAGCTCAGTGTTAATGTTATATATTGCCCACTGTGTCCCACTGCTGGGCAAAGATCTCCCCCATTCTTTCTAAACACTTTTTTTAGGCGCTAAGATGATCCAGTCCGGCTCGGAAATTAGTGAGCTCGTCCCTCCATCTTTTCTTTGGTCTGCCGCGCGCGACGTCTTCGCGCTGTGTCGAGGTTCCACTCGGTGGTGAGCTTATTTTACTCATTCATACTGATCACCCGACATACGGCTTATGACCAGCCCAGTCCCACTTGAGTTTGGCGCTTTCAATATGTTGCTTTATTTTCTTAAATCTTCCCCCCAAACTAGCATGATTTTAGCATGTGTATTTTAACATTAAGAAATATCAATTAGATAGAAGCCTGCCTCATTCCACCCATATCTGTTCTTGGCTTGGACAATAGCCTCGTAGACAGCGGCGGGCTGCAGCCCCTTCAGCTCGTGCGTGACGCGGTGCGCCAGCGCCGGCGTCGCGGCCGGCGCGGCTAGCACCACGTCGTGCCAGCGACCGGGCTGCTGGAAGGACTCGTTTATCTGGAACAAACAGAAACTTAGATACTTGTGAATTCTAAAATTCTGGAAATTTGTCGAGGCGTCTAAATCGTAGTAGGTACCGTCTGTAGGCTTGTATCGACTTACCGCCAGCTGTCGGTAGAGAAGCCTAAGCTCGTCGAGCGGCGGGTAGTTGTCGACGCTGAAGGCGAGCGTGTAGGAGCGCAGCTTGGTGGCGAGAAAGGCGGAGGTGAAGCGCGCGGGGCCTGGCCGCCCCGACACCTCTACGTGATGCCAAGCGCGACCCAAGTTGTTGTGCTGTAGGCTTGTAGCAACTTACCGCCAGCTGTCGGTAGAGAAGAGTAAGCTCGTCGAGCGGCGGGTAGCTGTCGACGCTGAAAGCGAGCGTGTAGGAGCGCAGCTCGGCGGCGAGAGGGGGGAGAGGTGAAGCGTGCGGGGCATGGTCGCCCCGACACCTCTACGTGCTGCTGAGAGCAACCCAAGTTGTTGTGCCGTAGGCTTGTAGCGACTTACCGCCAGCTATCGGTAGAGAAGCCTAAGCTCGTCGAGCGGCGGGTAGCTGTCGACGCTGAAGGCGAGCGTGTAGGAGCGCGGCTCGGCAGCGAGAGGGGGGGAGGTGAAGCGCGTGGGGCCCGGCCTCCCCGATACCTCCACGTGCTGCCGAGCGCGACCCAAGTTGTTGTGCTGTAGGCTTGTAGCGACTTACCGCCAGCTGTCGGTAGAGAAACCTAAGCTCGTCGAGCGGCGGGTAGCTGTCGCCGCTGAAGGCGAGCGTGTAGGAGCGCGGCTCGGCGGCGAGAGGAGGAGAGGTGAAACGCGCGAGGCCCGACCTCCCCGATACCTCCACGTGCTACCCAGCGCGACCCAAGTTGTGCTGTAGGCTTGTAGCGACTTACCGCCAGCTGTCAGTAGAGAAGCCTAAGCTCGTCGAGCGGCGGGTAGCTGTCGACGGTGAATGCGAGTTTGTAAGAGTGCGGCTTGGCGGCGAGAGGGGGGAGGTGAAGCGCGCGGGGACCGACCTCCCTAATACCTCCACGTGCTGCCGAGTGCGACCCAAGTTGTTGTGCTGTAGGCTTGTAGCGACTTACCGTCAGCTGTCGGTAGAGAACTCTAAGCTCGTCGAGCAGCGGGTAGCTGTCGACGCTGAAGGCGAGCGTATAGGAGCGCGGCTCAGCGGCGAGAGGGGGAGAGGTAAAGCGCGCGAGGCCCGGCCTCCCCGATACCTCCACGTGCTGCCAAGCGCGACCCAAGTTGTTGTGCTGTAGGCTTGTAGCGACTTACCGCCAGCTGTCGGTAGAGAAACCTAAGCTCGTCGAGCGGTGGGTAGCTATCGACGCTGAAGGCGAGCGTGTAAGAGCGCGGCTCGGCGGCGAGAGGGGGGGAGGTGAAACGCGCGAGCCCCGGCCTCCCCGATACCTCCACGTGCTGCCGAGCGCGACCCAAGTTGTTGTGCTGTAGGCTTGTAGCGACTTACCGCCAGTTGTCGGTAGAGAAGCCTAAGCTCGTCGAGCGGCGGGTAGCTGTTGACGCTGAAGGCGAGCGTGTAAAAGCGCAGCTCGGCGGCGAGAGGGGGGGAGGTGAAGCGCGCGGAGCCCAGCCTCTCCGATACCTCCACGTGCTGCCGAGCGCGACCCAAGTTGTTGTGCTATGGCTTGTAGCGACTTACCGCCAGCTGTCAGTAGAGAAGCCTAAGCTCGTCGAGCGGCGGGTAGCTGTCGACGGTGAATGCGAGCGTGTAAGAGTGCGGCTCAGCGGCGAGAGGGGGGAGGTGAAGCGCGCGGGGCCCGACCTCCCCAATACCTCCACGTGCTGCCGAGTGCGACCCAAGTTGTTGTGCTGTAGGCTTGTAGCGACTTACCGTCAGCTGTCGGTAGAGAAGCTTAAGCTCGTCGAGTGGCGGGTAGCTGTCTACGCTGAAGTCGAGCGTGTAGGAGAGCAGCTCGGCGGCGAGAGGGGGAGAGGTGAAGCGCGCGAGGCCCGGCCTCCCCGATACCTCCACGTGCTGCCGAGCGTGACCCAAGTTGTTGTGCTGTAGGCTTGTAGCGACTTACCGCCAGCTGTCGGTAGAGAAGCCTAAGCTCGTCGAGCGGCGGGTAGCTGTCGACGCTGAAGGCGAGCGTGTAGGAGCGCGGCTCGGCGGCGAGAGGGGGGGAGGTGAAGCGCGCGGGGCCCGGCCGCCCCGACACCTCCACGTGCTGCCGAGCGCGACCCAAGTTGTTGTCGGCGACGCAGCTACAATCACACTAATATTATAAATGCGAAAGTTTGGATGTTTGTTTGTCACTCATGTCGTAACGGCTAAACCGATTTCGATGAAATTTAGTATGAACGTAGATTTTATTCTAGATTAACACAAAGGCTTCTTTTTATACCATAAATCAGGTCATATGGGATAAGAACGGGGTGTCAAGTGAAGTTGCAACAGCGGGCTTAGCTTGATTTCTAGGTTACCTACACATTTAATATTGTAATACGTACGAAGTTGCGGGTAACAGCTAGTAAATAAACAATAAATAAAAACAAGGGGACAAAAAGCCTTTAAAATATACAATTAATTGCATGACTAAAATACAGAAGAAACAGTTGAATCATCTAAAGACCAACTGCTCCAGACGTAAGTGTACCCAAGACACTGGCTGCATTGCCCTGCAGAATTGCAATGCAATGCATAAAACACAAATAAATATTGCTGGACACACATCGCTATCTAGCCCCGAACTAAGCAAATCTTGTACTATGGGAATATGATAACTGATGGAATAAGATAAGATAAGATAACTCTTTATCGTACACCAAAGTAAAATACAGAACATAATTCTTACAAATATATTTAGTACAATGGGCGGTCTTATCGCTAAAAGCGATCTTTTCCAGACAACCTTTGTATGGACAGGATCAAAATGTAACACATGACGGCGGTGCATCTATATAAATTTAAAAACAATACTACTATATATATATATATATATATACTAATACTAGTATACTTTTATATATAATACATTTATATATACTTATAGAAAAACACTAAGACCCGAAACAATTATCTCTCTATCATGTAAATATTTGTACCGAGGCGGGAGTTGAACCCGCAACCTCCTGCGTCTCAGCTGGCTACACCCACTACCACTAGGCTACGGAGATCATCAACATAATAATACAAACACAATTTTATTTACTTTTTAGGTACCTACCTACATACCTACTAGCTATTAGTATACATACATAGCAGTACCCAAAGGGTAAATCGACACCCTTTTACTAAGGCTCCGCTGTCTGTTTCTCTGTCCGTCTGTCACCAGGCTGTATCTCATGAACCGTGATAGTTAGACAGTTGAAATTTTCACAGATAATGTATTTCTGTTGCCGCTGTAACAACGTATACTAATAACATGCTAAAATATACCTAAACAGGTCATAAGTATTGTCACACAGTAAAAACTTTTCTTTTAGAATGCTGGCCACAAAAAAGTTTATAGAATTCGAATTTCGAATTGTTCATGAAAATACTTTTTAGAATTTTACTCATTTTTAAATATGGAGTGGACGCTTAAAGAAGACCGTGTTGCAGTTATTGCGTTGCATCGTTGCGGTTACGCGCCAATTCAAATTTTTGACATACTGAAAAATTTTAATATAACCAAAAGATTCGTTTATCGCGAATATATTTCGCACAGATTGAACAGGCCTTCAATCTGTGCGGCCAGTCGTCTATCGCAGCACGAAGAGGTCCATGTCAATATCGGCGGCTGCCTTAATCAAGGATGTCTTGAGTGACTCCAAATTGGGATGAGGCTTTGAGCACGCCTTTTCCTCCAAGTGTTGCCATATCTTGTAATCACGGAGGTCATTTTGAATAAACTTTAGTGTCATAAGAATCTATGTTTTGTTAAGTTCATTTTGGTATATAAATGGTTACATAATGAATAAACTTGTTTCAATTATTTTATATTAAACATGTGACAAAATTTATGCCCTGACTAGGTATATATATAAGGGGGGCTCTCATACAACAAACGTGATTTTTTTCTCGTTTTTGCTCAGTACTGCTAACGACTACAGGTAGAAATATTTAGTTCTATGTTCACTTTAAAAATAAAAAATATCATTAAAATAAAACAAATAATAAAGGGGGGCTCTCATACAACAAACGTGATTTTTTGCCGTTTATATATTTATACGGAACCCTTCGTGCGCGAGTCCGACTCGCACTTGGCCGGTTTTATTATTTATACTTAGGGTTGCATTTGACCACACTAAAACAAAACATATTTTAATTTAATTCGTTTCATTGAATATCATTTTACGAAAAAACTCGCGGACCATCTAGACTAGCGCAGGATCGTGATGGATGAGTGGGAAACTTGTTCCATCGTACTTCGCATCATCGCTTACCATCAGGCGAGATCGTGGTGAAATTATCATTGACAGCCCGACTAGCTGGTATAGAATAGAAGAATAGATTAATCATTTATTTGGTACCTACACATAAAATGACAGATGATTAGGTAAGTATTCAGAAAGAATGAAAAGAAATAAAGAAAACACATTTATTTGCTCCCACAGACAGTGTTCGGAAAATTATAGGCTCGTGTTTGACCGCTATCTCGCCTGATGGTAAGCGATGATGCGGTCTACACTACAATGGAACAAGTTTCTCTCTAATCCATCACGATTCTGCGCTAGTCTCATCCATCGATGAGCCTTAACTTTTTTGTGGCTAACCTATCTTGCCGAACTCCCTTTTCTGGCATTTTATTTAAATGTATACTTTTATTCCTTCCTTAACTAGCTCCTCGAAGGAACACAACATCATCGGTGAAACGAAAGCGCATCGCCTTCGCTGGCTCGCCCATTTAGAGAGAATGGGAGAGGATCGATAAGTTCACAGTGCCTATCTCGGTTGCCCCGTCGGTCGACGACCCGTTAGATGCTCGCGGTACCGCGGTGGGCGGTGAACTGGCGGTAAGCAGCACAGGACAGACCAAAATGGCGACTGTTTTTAACGGAGGCCAAGACACACTTCGGGTCGCTGGGCCATATGAGTAAGTTATACTTTTCGCGAACTATACTCATGTTGTTAAGACAAAACGGGTCTTTTCGCGCACAGATTTATATCAAAATCATAGTTTTGACTAACCTCGACGTTTAGGCCAAGTTACATCGGCCGTGGTCACGAGAGACTGTAAGCGGGCGGGTGTCATTGCCGGGCAGTGCGAACGTTGTCACCAACTACCCGCACTTGGTTTTCTGAATCACACGTATCACTGTTTCTACATACAATACTAACAGTATCTGAAGTTACGCGTGGATCTAAATCGCGACGTGAACAACTGACTGTAACTGGATTCCACGATGCAGATAAATCTAAAGCCATCCTCTGCGATATTTCTTTATCTCGACGGCTTCTCGAACGCTTCTTGGGTATAATATTGGCGTTCGGTGGAGAGAATTTTGGGATCGTCCACCGAACGCTAATATTAAAAACAAAATGTATAACATAAGTTATACTATGATTGAATTCTATTAAACCAGTCACTTAACGCGCAGGCGAACCCTGAGCGCAACTTCAATTCGGCCGCGTCAAAAACTTCAGCCTGAATATCGCTATCCCTGTTTAGTGACGAAGTTTAGCCACGCAGAGCGACAGTGATAGCAATAGAACGATTCTAAATTTGATTAGATTTTGACCGTGTTCCGTAATACCAAAAATGATGACTGAAAACTTGTTGTATTTTTCTCATAGTGTTGTTAATTTGTAACTAGATGATATAATCTATGTTCCCATGACTAGGATACGTAAGATGTTGTTGTTTTTAATACGAAACAATTAGGTTGAAAACAGGTCTTTTATGACGTAAAAACATGCAGAATGAGATACGCTTCTATTTCATTTTAGGTAAGTATTTTGATCTAATATATGGTTAGGAACCTAGATAAATACTATTAAAATTAAAATAATACTTTATTAAGGTAGAAATATACTCCAATTAGAAATGATCTTGGTAGTACGTGTTGTATGGGCGATTGTCCCTCCGGTGTCCCCTTAAGGAGTCAAGAACAAACACACCTGTAGTTTCCAAAGTCCTCCGGCTGCACGTTAGCAATGAGAAGCGTGTGGTTGTTCCCGCGCGCTGACATCGTAACTCGCTCTGACGCCGATAGGGGGAACGAGTTCTGGTACCAGGATACCTGGAATTTAGAAGGAAATACATAGCTTGACGAACTGACGGCCGTTGGCGCAGAAGGATGAACATGCACTGGAAAGAGGCCACATTCCTAATATGCTAAAATTAAATATAACCTCCATGATAAAACCATATTTCTGTTTTAAAATTAAAGAGGCCACATTCCTAACATGCTAAAATTAAATACAACCTCCATGATAAATCCTTATTTCTGTTTAAAAATTAAAAAGGCCACATTTATAATCAAAACTATTATCGTAATACGTAACGGCTGGATTAACACATATGCTACTGTACATACACTTCACATAAGTACACCGTAACACTCCCCTCTCCCCCCTCCTCATTTACACCACGTATGCACTTCTAAATTACTCCACAACTACATCCATAATCTTATCTGACCTCATCTACATTTGATATTGATACTTACTATGCACACAACTCTAAACCACCAATTGCAACTTAATCTGGATATTGTTGATAAATTGATTTATATTATTAAGTACAAGTTCGGAAGAGAACTAACCCCCACAACACAGGGTTTTCCCTAGGGTGGAGGTTAGGGAACTATATAAAGTGAGACTATAACTGTCTTTTCCTACTTTACATTCGTTTTTTTTTAGCATGCTCAGTTTAGTTATAGTATATTTATTGTTGTATCATGTACTGAATAGAATAAAGATATACTTATTTATTTTATTTATTACTGTTTATTGACAAACCACGCGTGAGAATCCGCGGGCGGAAGCTAGTATTATAAATGCGAAAGTAACACTGCTTGTTTGTCAACTTTCCACGACTAAACGGCTGAACGGATCGTAGTGAAATTTGGCAAGGAGATAGATTATAGCCTGGGAAAGGACATAGGTTACTTTTTACCCACCTATACAAAAGGGTGGTAATGTTTTTATTGATAAACAACGCGTGCAAAGCCGCGTGTGGGTACAGCTAGTGACAGATGTAAGTGTGGATGTTTGTTACTCCTTCACGCAAAAACTACTGAATGGATTTTAATGCAAATTGGTATTAAATTGGTAGATTATTACCTGGATTAACAAATAGGCTGCTTTTTATTTACAAACCACGCGTGCGAAGCCGCAGGCGGAAGCTAGTTCTTCATAATACTAAAAAAAGACTTAATATCAACCTGGATTAGCGACCTCGCTCGCATTCGCTCACTCGTAAACCAAAATATATCAGGTGTACAATAGATCGCTTACAGCTCTTGTATAACAATGTACTATCAGTCCCGGATCTAGAGAGAGGGGGGGGAATCTCGGCGCTCACCTCGGGTAGTAATTTCAGGGGGAGTCAAATTCATGTTAGTAAAAAAAAAATAGCATCCAGCGCAAATCATACTATCGATTATTCAGATCACAGGATCGTGGCGTATGGCACAAACTTTGGGAGGCCTATACCCAGCGGTGGGTAAAATCGGGATGTGTCCCCCCCCCCCCCCCCCCCTCAAATGGTGGAGGACAGGGGGCGCCATATCAAGTTATCCGGTTCGTAAATGATCCGGAGCTGTGTACAGTGGGTGGGTGCAGTGATTTGTATGATTATGGTACGGTACCTCAGCCGGTGGGTCAGCTAGTACGGTGCACAGCAGCTCAGCGCGAAAGCCTTCGCCCGTGTGGATCCATGAGCGCTCCACCGTTATCTCCGGAGGGACTGAAATTACAAATTGTTTTAACATTAAGTCGCTTTCCTTATCCGCTGGCTTGTGGAGCGGATACTAAGTTATCCAACATAAAAACTTAGCGGAGCGGGTGTCCGCGACCACACAAGTGTGAAACCGTGTCTAAATGAACACTAAAGCATTATTGCAGTGGATGCGGATTGTAATGGGCTCCTCTTATATATATAATTAAGTCTGTGTTTTAAATTTAATGTTATAAATTTAAAAAAAATACCGTATACCTTATTCCATACAATTTATTATAATTAATTAATCTATTTGAGAGAAAAGACAGGATTCGGAACACCTCGCTGCGCTCAAGGACCGGCATCGCTGACATCGGTATCAAGGCTGCCAAGTTGAAGTGGGATTGGGCGGGTCATGTCTTCCGCATGCAACCAAATAGGTGGGCTAAGGTCGTAACTGGATGGATCCCTGCGGATGGAAAGCGATACCGTGGAAGGCCTAAGAAGCGGTGGCGCGATGATTTGCACGCTTTTTATAGGGACTGGCGGGTTTTAGTGCAAGATCGAGAAAAGTGGAGAGATGAGGGGTAGGCCTTTGCCCAGCAGTGGGACAGCATAAAATCTATTTCATTTTTGACATTATTATTGTAATTTAGTCCCATTTTCATTAATATTTTATTGGTACTCTATTAAATTTCTGATATTTTTATAGTAATTTTGACCATTTTTTAATTTTTTTATATTATTTATTGACATTTTGGAACTCCTAAATGTATCGAAGATGTGTTCGATAAACTTAAGGTGTCTCCAAGTATTAGCGTAAAATTTTTGGGTGTTTGGTTAGACACCAAATTGACATGGGCAATCCACCTTGACCTACTTCTTAAGAAGTTGTGCTCTGCAACATATGCAATAAAAAACAAAGGAGTTAGGAGGCATAAAGGCAGCGCGCGATGTTTATTTTGCATATTTTCACTCCTTAATGACTTATGGCATTTTGTTTTGGGGTACAGCTGCGGATGCCAATATTTATCAGCGTATTTTTACTTCAAAAACGGGCAATCCGTTATATTTTGAGTATTGTGTACATTGATTCATGTCGAGAAAAGTTTAGGGATCTAGGTATTATGACAATGACCGGAGAGTTTATACAACAGAATGTTCTATATGTAAGAGAAAACATTGATAAAATGACTTAAAATAAAGATGTACGTAATTATAACACTCGAAATCGAATTCGTCTTGTCTTACCTAAAACAAGGTTAGCCAAAATTTCAAGGAGCTACTACTGTACAGCAATTAAATTGTACAATAAAATACCGCACAATGTATGTCAGATAATTCATTAAAATCATTGATAAAAAGACATCTTATTTGTAAAAGTTACTATAAGTTGGACGAAGCTTTTGCTGATAAAACAATATTTAAATTTGATGAATTATAGTGATTACCTGATTACCTAATTTATTATTATTATTTTTTCTCATTATTATTTACAATTTGACGATGCTTTTGCAGACTTTATTTTAAGTTGTTATTATTTAGAACTGATTCTTTTTTTTATAAAAAATTATTAATTATAGGTACCTTTATGTATCTATGGATTATGTAATTACGTAACATATTTTAATTGTTTCATCTGACTTATCCAAGCGCATGTAATTTGTCAAAGGATATGAATAAATGAAAATGAAAAAAAAATTACCTTAGTCTTCCTTGCATGATAAAACTCAAATTAGACCAAATGGTAATAGGGTAGAATTTTTATTACTATTTTAGTAGCTTTCCAATGAATAGCTGGTATCCCAAATTTTTTTCAAGCTGGTAACATATGCAATTCTCAAATTCTTGAAGATTATTTGAAAAATAAGGGTAATTTAACTAACAGGTCATGTTGGCAACACATTAACGAATACTATCTTGACCTAATTTGTTAGTTTAGTTTAGTTCTAGCTGGATTCAAAGAGAAACAATAGAAGTAGGTAAAGTTGCCAAAATTGAGTCATATTTACCTGATTGTTATTTTTCGTGGTAGTGCCGTAACTATGAGGCTTAGGAACACAAATTATGAATAGAACTCAAGGGAAAGACTGCTTGATTACATAAAAACTTAAAATTAAAACCTCCTAGTAAAACAAATACGCAATATAGGTATTTTCTCCTAAAAATATGGTAAAATGGCGAACTTGACGGCTCATAAAATAATATTAAGTTTCCATATATGTACACATATACAGACCTCATTAGAAACAGTGAACTGCGGCCCCAAACACAAATCGCGGACGTTGGGCACCAAGTAGACAAGTTAAAATGGGACCGAGCGGGCCATGTCTGCCGCATGTCGGAGGAGTTATGGCCGAAATCCACCGAGAGGATCCCAAAAGACAGAAAACGAGCACACGGCAGTCCGCGACGCCGATGTAAACACGAACTCGACTGGCGTATGGATGACTGGACTACACACGCGCGTGGTAGAGTATGGAAGGAAGGGAGGCCTTTGCCCTGCAGTGGGACAGTAGAGGCTCGAAATAATAACTTCATTTAAGTCAGAGGTGTGTAGGTAAAGGTATGTAACTACATTAATATTTAAGTTGCAGCTATACCTCAGGCTTTGTCAGATGAAAAGTATTATATTAATGCTAAATTTAAATAAAATATTTTAAAAATACAATAAATTAATTGAAGCGGCTGCAAAGGGCCTTGTCAATAAAAAATTTAAAGTTATTATTAAAATATCACATGTGCTAACGCCTACGGTTTCCATGCGAGCAAGCCTTGCGACGTGTCTTGCGTGCACCGTGTTTCCTTTTTTATGTATTTTCACTCCGTTCGTTCTACATGTAAAGAAAACATTGTTCCAAAACACTTTTTCCAAAACCGCCGTAACAAGCACAATTTTCTTCTTCCTGCCCTTATCCCTGTAATAAGGACCATACACACCTAAATTCAGTTTTAGGGAATGAACGAATGAATAAATGAATGAGAACACTTTATTGTACACAATATAAACAAAAAAAAAAATAGAAAATACAAAGCAAATAGTAATGGGGGGTCTTATCGCTTAGAAGCTATTTCTTCCAGACAACCTTTGGATGGAGAGGATTTTATTATAACAAAGATAATGGTCGGGGGTGTACATTTATGGCAAAACTATATAATAAGAGAGCGCCTCTAATACCAAAATAAAAATTTAACTAAATACTATATATTTTATTTATTATTAGTATATTTAATATAATAGAATGTTTATGTATAATATATATATTAATATTACCTACCTTGGTATCTATTTCTTCTGTTTTGTTTATGTAAGTATACCTACAGTTATATAAAAAGCTTAACTTATAAAGCTATCGTCCTTTAACGTTCTCGTAAAATCCAATCCATCCAAAGGTTGTCTGGAAGAGATCCGTTTTAGCGATAAGACCGCCAATTGTACTATCGCGTGTCTAGTTTTAAGTGTTTAATTGTGATTTGTTAATTTAAGTGTGGTTTATAATAAATCGTTTTCTATCTATCTATCTACTAAATATTATTAATAAATATGAATACAAATATAACTTATGTACTTATATTAAATATATATATATATATATATATATATATATAAATAAATTGTGTGATACTACGACGTTTCTGAAAAAATACAAACTTATAACCCTGGATTTAAATATGGCTAAGGATGAGGCTCGCCGTATTGTTACTGGTAACGCGTTCCAGAGACGTACTGCACGGACGGTAAAGGATTTGTCGGGAGTTTCATTTGCGTGCTCTGTGCGCATCAGTTTGCCAATAAGGTTGTACTCACACAAAACCTGTAGTTGAAATTCGGTGACGACCGGTGCACCGACGCCATTGTCCACCGTGCAAGCGTACCGACCGCCGTGCCGCCGCTCTAGACGCGCCAGCTGCAGCTGCGCACCCTCGCCGACGCGCGCTGCCGACGAGTTCTGAAACGGAGGCGCCTGGTGACGGTCTAGGGGATATTCTTTGACGGACTGAATTAATTAAAAACTTTTCAACATAGTACATCGTTATTAGAGAAGTGGCAAGTACCAATGTAAGACGAACTGTGAAATCGCCATCAAAAACAATCCAATATCGTTTTGAAAATTGTACATTCACCAATTGTTTTAATAATTAAACGAGTTCTGCAATACATGTTGTTTTTTCCTCGCGAGTGTGTTAAAAAAGTGCGTATGAAACTCGTGAGCAACTAGCTCACTAGACACTCGGCTGATTTACGCCCTCACCTACGGATCGGGCTGCAAAGCACTGCCTCGTGTATGAGCAACGTAGCTCACTTGTATCATAATAATATACTATTGTTGTACACCATATAAAAAAAAAATAGAAAACAGAAAGCGAAACAGAAGTACAATGGGTGGTCTTATCGCTTAGAAGCGATCTCTTTCAGACAATATTTGGATGGAGAGGAGTAGGTATTAGTAAACGGACGATTAGCGGAGGTGTTTTAAATTTTTTTTTTTGTTTGTTTTCACTCTGTTCTCTTGGCTGATTAAATGAATCTTGAATACCAGTTCTGTCCTAACCTGTCTATTGCAGGCTCTATGAGGAATAATTAATAAAACCGGCCAAGTGCGAGTTGGACTCGCGCAAGAAGGTTCCGTACTTTTATTTATAAACACGGCAAAAAATCACGTTTGTTGTATGGTCCCCCCTTCTATATTTGTTTTATTTTAATTTAATTATTTATTTTTAAAGTGAATATATAACTAAATATTATGTGAATATTTCAAGCGTCTACCTTTTGCCGTTATCAATATCTAGCAAAAACGAGCAAAAAAATCACGTTTGTTGTAAGGGAGCACCCTTTAAATATATATTTTATTCTGTTTTTAGTATTTGTTGTTATACCGGCGACAGAAGTACATCATCTGTGAAAATTTCAACTATCTACCTATCACGGTTCATGAGATACAGCCTGGTGACAGACGGACAGACGGCCAGACAGGCAGACAGCGGAGCCTTAGTAATACGGTGCCGTTTTACCCTTTGGGTACGGAAAATCTAATTCAGATGGTCTACTATCTTCGATACTGGCACACTGAATGAGTGACAGTTGATTCGTTTGCATGTTTTTGATAGAGAAGTGACTTTAAGAAATTATTCATAATCCACATGCATCATTGTAACCAGAAACATGGTTACAATTATTCTTAGAATACAAGCAATATTGTGGTTTTAGCAATAAGAGCATGTAATTTCGAATTCTGTTTATTTCTCCTTGCTTTCTTACCCAAGTTGGAGCTAATTGGCGCAACAAATAGCGTCAGATTGGCATGCTTTAATGTTGTTATAAAAACGGGAAAAACGGTCGAATTTCCGGTGATAATTATTTGGCATGTTGATATTCTGAGTCGGAATGACAATATGTACATAATAAACCATGATGATCGTTCTTTGTTTTGTCGTTTATCTTAAATTGAAGTTTGTTCATAAAACGTGATTAAATCAGATGCTTAGAGTAGTTACAATTTACAGGTGTAACTGGTGATTTACTATTGATTTATGTTTGACTTCTTTTGGTTCAATTAAAGATCGAGCGAAGCGAGATCTCCAAATCAACTTGGGCAAATCGGCGTTGTATGTAGGTATGTATGTTTGTTTGTCCGAGGGTAACTTACGAAGCGTTTATTCGATTATTATGAAATTTAGTATCTACGTAGTGATGGCACAGTTTTGGTGTGACTTGATGAGCTAAAAATTTGAGGGAGTTGTTGAGATATTGGGGTTAAAGAGGCAACAAAATGAGACTATCCTGTCAAGTTGAGAAGTGTATCTTTGTAATTGATTGGTAAATGATTTTCTAGCATGTTTCTTATTTTTTTAATCCTTTCCATTTATCGATCCTTATAAGTAACTACATAATTGCCACCAATTTTTTTTGTATTAATTTCATTTTTATTGTGGCAACACTCGAGTACTCACGAGCTTGTGCCATGTGACGCTCGGCACGGGGTTGCCAGCAGCACGGCACTCGAGCACGGCAGCGCCCCCGCGGCGCGCGGCTGCGTGGCGTGACTCTGGCGCGGCCCGGACTGATGGCGGCACCAACACCTCCACGGTATGGACCTGGTCGCGCGCCACGCGGTCCGAGATCTGGCATACGTAGTCGCCAGCGTCCTGAAAACAAGAGGATTAAATATTAAGATTAAAAAAATACGTGCCTTACAGTAGTCGCATAATGATGTGTAACATCATTTTTATTGTACACCATAAACACAAAATACAAAACACACAGCAAATCTTTATCTTATCTACCGAATTCATCACTCAGAAAGTTGGTCATTGAAAACTCGATAAAGGCTCCGTAAATGCGATTAACCGTAAGTTAATTTAAAAATAGAATGAGGCTCATTGTATTCATAATATGCTCTGATAAAATATAGCCTCCATGACAAATCCTTATTTCTATTAAATGAAAAAAACCATATTAATATATTCTCGTAGTGAAAAACATCTGACCACCGCGCGCGCGCTCTTTGGTCAAATCAAATAGCGCGCGCTCATTGGTCAAAGCGCTTCCCCGGTTTCCTGTTACACATTTTCGTCCCTTTTGCCAAAATCACTCCAACAAGCCGAGCGGAAAGATGTTAGACACCAAAAACACGTGTGTAGCTACTTTTTTTTGGCGTCGTCGCTCGGTTTTGTGCATTTGTCATTGGCAAATAAAAAATTAGGAAAACAGAATATACATAAAACCCGGGTTAAATCTACACTAAACTAGGAAAGGATCAGGAGATGCTTTATTGTAGATGCGTAGAAGTCTCACACGGTGCGTTTTACCCGCTGGTTTCTTTCACGAACCTGCAAGATGTGGAATGACCTTCGGAGGTTTTAAGGTGGGCTTCAAAATGAGCGCCTTCAAGAGAGGTGTAAATAGGGTATTAAGTGCTAGGCAACGCGACTGCAGTACCACGAGTGCTGCAGGAGTTTATAGGTGGCGGTGACCACTTAACATCAAGAGGCCCGTCAGCTTGTGTGTCAACACGCTTAATGTAAAAAAGGAGAGAAAATGAGTACAAATTATACAAGTTAGGAGATATTTACAAAATTAACATTTATATACAAATTTCCGTTTTTATATATTAATATTAGGTACTTATGTACGCACGTAACATCTTTATCCGCAAAGCACAAAGGTATCTAGAAGAAAATGCATTCGGTTTCACTTTGGTCCGTTAATGTATTTTCAATCTATCAAGCTTTCTTGTGGATTTAGGCTGACTTAAGACAATAAAAACGTTAGGCCCCTACATTATTAACTTCAGTTTAAGTTGTACCTACTTATCTTAATAGGTTTAGCTATGTGTAAACGTGTCCATTTCAGTCTTTTTCGTTTATTTCTGCCGTTAACTTATCAATAGTAAAAACTTACAAAAACTCCATTCAATTAAGAATTCAAACTCAATTCCGAACTCTATATACCTTCTAATTAAACTGATCTCCTTAGTAAAGATTCAAACGAGTTGACTTGTCCGCTATCCGAAATACGATCTCGACGTAATGGCGTGAGACTAAAGGTAGCCATTTTGAAGTCGAATAAACGGTGATCGTTGAAAAGAGGTAAATAAAATAGCAGGTAAGAGCGTGTCTATTCCATCTAGAAATTCTTGAATTAATTTTTATTTTTGGTAGAAATTTTATGATAATATGGCAATATTATTTTTGTGTCATGTTATATCATACGTTCATACTCATACTCATTTATTCAAACCGTAAGGACACAATGGAACACTTGGATACGTCAATAATAGTACTCACTTAATTACATGTCTTTATCTAAGTAGAGGCGCCAGAAACAGACAAGCATTTCATATATACCTATTTACATTTAAGCATAAAAATACTGACTATTAACTATGTAGGTACATAAGATTATAGCTGCTGTAGAGGGGCATTGTCAAAGAATTGATTATAATAGTACCTATTTTGAGTTCTAAACTGCTGCTTATGTCAGTCAGTATCATTAATTTTATTAAAAACATTGAATTGCATTAGTTATTGAATAAAATTTAAGGAATGTCAATATATGCAATAAAAAATGACAAATCGTAGCTGCTGTAAAAGGGCATTGTCATCTTACCTAAATAAATCATAACAAAAAAAATGTATATACCTAATCCTAATATCACAGAAATAACAATTTATATAAAAAAATAATAATACTTATTACATACCTACTATCAAGTAATTTCCTGTGAAATGGAGTCATCCTTGAGAACTTCAATCATGTTATTGTAGCTTTTCCTAATTAATACTAATTTTAATTTTATTTTGTATATGGCATAGTCCATTTCACGCAAATCTTTATCTAATTTATTAAATGGTTTGACTCCATTACAAAGAAAACTCTTTGAAAGTTTAGCTAACCTAATAGTTGGGTGTCGAATACTGCCACCATGCCTTGTTTGGTAGGAATGGGTAGAATTCAAAGTTGGAAAAATCTTGTAAATTTTTTCAATATACAAGAGGCACTGGTAAATATACACACTAGTCAGCGTCATTACCCCTAGTTGAGAAAATGCATTTCGGCATGTTTCTCTTGGTTTTAGACCTAGTACGTACGATCAATTCTATTATAGTATTTCCATTTCTTTATTTTCTCCATGACAGTTCTAATTTGATAGTTGTAGTGTTGTGACTAAACAAGTAATGATATCGATCGCATATATTTATTATATTTTGAACAAAGACAAATACAACAAAAACATTCAAATATATTTTTTCAAGGTGGGAACACTCAATGGCCCACCGCCATTTTGTGTTTGTTTTAATCTGTCACTCGCAACAAGACGGTCGTGCTAGTCACTAAATTCTGTTCTTTGAGTTTTTTCACATCATCCATACGTTACGTTGTATATTTTGTGTTCCTCCGTGTTGAACAAACACGGTTGTACAAAAATATCCGGCAGTAGTTTAGTTTCTTACATTTTGTAAAAAAAATATCGGGTCTGTTATCGTGTTACGTTTATCGATATCAGTTTCTCCAACTCTGGTATATAACCTTGTACGTGCGTAAGCGTCATATTTTTATAAAATAATGCATACATAATGTAAAAAAGACGCTCGTTCAAGTTTTCACAGGAGCTGTCATCGAGAAAATAAAAAAATGGAAATACTATAGTGAAGTCAAATTGAATATGAAAAGTGAAATCAAACAAAATGTGAAGATTTCTAACATTTTATAACATGTAAATGCTATGCAATGTAACGAATTGGTGAATATATAAATACTGACTAGATACCTACCTAAGCTTTGTCTAATCCAAACCAAACTTATAAGAAAAAACAAGTAACTTTAATAGCAAAAATATAACCGACTTCAGAATGATTACAGTAAAATCCAAACTACTCTACCAATTTTGATTAAATTTCCATGGAATCAATCTAAAAGTATATCCTTTGAAATAGAAAACTAATTTTCCAAATCGGTTGATATATAACGGAGTGCTGAGCTAACAAACATATAACATAACATAAAAAGTAAACAAATTTAAGACATAAGGTTTTCACATGGATGCCATTGTCAGATCTGGACCAAATGGCAATGGAACCACACGGAAAGCATCAGCTTTTAAATATAAAAAGGATCATCAAAATCGGTTTACCCAGTCGAAAGTTCTGAGATAACAAACATAAAAAAATACAGTCGAATTGAGAACCTTTTATAAGTCGGTTAAAAATGGTTAACAACGGTTTTTTTCTCACACGGCTTACACTTTCCAAAATTTTCAAAATTTTTATGTCTAAAACAAACTGTGTAAATAATTTCGTCGCCCTTCAAAATAATAAAACATCCTAAATTCCTAACATCTTTCTCTAAAAATCCAACGTGAACCCACTATCACGAAAGCATTAAATCATACGTAACTACGGGTATAAACCCATCGGGTGTTTGCCAAACACCAACCGGAGTTAAAAAAAAAACAAAACATGGCGGTCGAAAATTGCGCGCGAAACCGTAACTCACTAGGGTTGTACCTACACGACTCAACTAAGTATATCTTATCTGTGACTCTACAATGTAGAGTATAAGATATACTAAGATATATAAGATATATGTCATACAAAATTCAAAGTTGGAAATTATAATTAATACTATAATATATATTATATAATATATTTTAATTATATATTATATAATTATAAACCATTCATTGCAATTTCAATAAAATCATATTATGTATTATTGCTAAAATTGCAATGAGGAGTTTTTGCGGCCAAGTTTGTATAACTGCTAACAGATAGGGTTGCTTTGTCATGTTATGAATAATAAAGGAAAGTGAATTGTCAATGTCAATTGCCATGACAACTTTATTTAGCAAGGCAAATAAACAAACCTTTGTGTTTGTTTAACTGACGAAATGATTGTTTTAGACAAAGTTTGATACAATATCAGTCTTTGAGATTTGGGCATTATAAACAATATTTTTTGGCGGTGCATCTCTAGACAGCGCCATTTATTACGCTAGATGAAACTAGCTTTTTATTAAAATCGAAAATGAAAAGCCCTTATAATAAAAAAATACTTGTTATTTCAGAAATAAGACTATCAATTCCTGTATAGATCTAAATGAGATTGAAAATTAACTGATGTTTATATTACACTAGTGGTTCGCCACGAACTGAGATCTCGCGAGTAAAAACCCCAAAAAACCATAAAAAATATTTGTACCTCATCTTTGACTATCAAAATAGTGCCCCGAAATAATATCCAATAACTTGACCTACATTTTCATTCAAATTACAGGTAACGGGAGTTCATGTTAATTGGTTTAAGTTTTTTGGGGTAGAAATTACAGTTATTCTAGATGTCAGACTTTATATTCGTTTCACTAAAGCTACACGCATACCAAATTTCAGCACTGTGGGGTCACTGGTGTACCCTGTGAATTACGTCAAAGTTCAGTTTTTATTAGGGCCAATAACCTAAAAACTACTAAGTTAAATTTTAAAATAAAAACGGGGTCGAAATGTACTCACAAATTCTTTTTATTAGACGTGCCACTTGACCGGATAATCCCATTTTGTTTGTTTTTACCCCTCTTGAACCCCAATATCTCAACAACCCCCCACATTTTCACCAAAATCGTGCCATCACCTATATACCAAATTTCAAGATGATCGGATAAACTTTTCGAAAGTTATCCTCCGACATAAATAAATACAACGCCGATTTGCCCAAGTTGATTTGGAGATCTCGCTTCGCTCTATCAATGAATTGGAGTTTGAAAACTTTTAACAAGACCAGAGGAGAATTCAAGTATATTTTTGTTTTTGGCACCTGTGATTTATTGTCAGTTCTAGTTGAATGAAAAACGCAGCCACAGCTAGTACCTAGGCCATATTTTTGAAAAGTTAATACACAAATATTAATACCTATTATATTGCTACCTATCTCAACAGATGATCAATATCTTACTTATTTATAACTATAAAGTAATAAATATTAAGTTAGTAATTGCTAATGTTTAGTAAATAATCTATCTTAAGTTAGTCAAAATAACAAAATCAGTGTAGTGTTATGAACATTTATCTACTAAGAACACCTTGTACCTTGTACACATGAAACAATTAATAAATGAGTATGAATATGAACTATATACCTACCATACCCATCATCATCCACAGCCCATAAGTAGCCACTGCTGGGTGTAGACCTCCCTTTGTAAACCCTTCCCGGACCTGTGCTGCGCGCATCCAGGAGTTGCCCGCGACTGCGTCGTCGACCCACCGCGCCGTCGGACGTCATTGACTTCTTAGGTCTATTCTTGGGCACTATTTCGTCAAAGATTTACTCCACCTGCCATCACCTCGACTAGCCAAGTGTCCTACCCAGTTGCACTTGAGTTCCACGTTCCACCACCCTTGTTCCGACGTCTTGGACATTCGTCTGGCGTCAGATTTTCGTCAGAACTCGATCCAGCAGGTTGATGCCAAGCATGGCGCTTCATACCATACCCACAGCACTTTTATTAATTATCTCAAATTTAAAACCCCTAGTGGCTGGATGGAACAAAATATGTTGCTGCTATTTCAGTTTTTTCGGAGTAACACAGTCATTAAAAATCTAATGCAGTTATATTGCCGGACAGCGGACAACCCTAGTTGCCAATGTTGCCATACATAAAAAATAACGAGCGGGTTCCACCACAAAGGTTTTTACGCGGCAATTATCATATTTTTACGCGCCAATTACCGTTTTGGGTGCGTTTTAGCATTTTTGATGTTGTGAAAAAAACTGAGATGATATTTTGTAGTGCTATTACGAGGATTGCTGGTAATGTGAGGAACCTATACTTTAGGGAAGTTAAATTCTATTTCTATTTTTTTGGGGCTCAACCCCAGTTCGTCGCTGTTCTGACTAAGTGACGTAACTGACATTTTAGAAAATATTACCTACTAAAAGTTGTAAGTGTACTTAGGACACTTCGAATGATTTATAATTTTAAGATATATAGATACGTCAAACATACATCTAAACATAAGTAGTAGATACAGATACGCCGATTAGACAGATCGGTTCGCCTTCAAAAGTAGATAAAATCAACATATGTCATACAAATGTCAGTTACGCCAAAATGTCGGTTACGTCACTTAGTCAGAACAGCAACGAGTTGAGGCCGTAGGTTCACGGGATACCGGGGCTTTGCAGCAGTCTTTAGATGATTTAACTGCTTGATACCTATGTAAATTGTCTTTACTGCGAACATTGAAAGCGAGCGTTTACTTGGTTGTAATGTGAACCCCATCCCGATCTATTGGTTGCTCGCTTACTAGCTATCTAGTAGGTAACTATAGCGTAGAACTAATAGATAACAGTAAAAACGTCGAGTTCTAGGAGTGACAACTAAATCCTAAATCATTATCGTTAAACAGAAGAGAACGGAAGAGAAGGCGTTATTTTCATTTCATGTCATTTATTTTCTACTGTAGGAACACAAATAACGCTAAGTTACGTCAGATTTAACAGCTTGAAGGAGCTTTGTAGCTCAAACAGATAGGTTATTGGGACTAAATATATTAGTATGGGTCACAAAGAATGTCAACATGAAAATTACTAGTGGTTCGCCCTCAACTGAGATCTCGCGAGTCTCTCTTATAAAAAAAATATTTGTACCTCATCTTTGACTATCAAAATAGTGCCACGAAAACCAAAAACTTGACCTACAGTTTCATTCAAATTACAGGTAACGGGAGTGTATGTCAATTGGTTACTCTTTTTGAGGTAGAAGTTGCAGTTACTCTGCATTTAAGACTTTTCCCTATATTTATGTCATAAAGCTACACGCATACAAAATTTCAGCACTGTGGTGCCACTGGTGTACCCTGTGAATTTTTTTAAAGTAAAAACTCAAAATAAACTAAAAATAAAAACGGGGTCGAAATGCAGGATGATATTGCGGCTGCTATAGGTCTTGTCAAACATTAAATTTCAAGAAAATGATGTTGAGATTTAATTATAAATTTCTAGCTGTCATTTCTTTATGTTTGCTTATGATAAAGATCCTGTATAGGTGTTTGATTTGCGCACTATCCCGTAACTCCCAGACGCAAGCTCCGTATTTCAAAACACACCGCTAACACCCTCAGCACCCCGTGTCAGACACAACTAAATCGTTCTGGAGTTATGAGAGGAAAGCTGAAGGTTTAAAAGATGTGAGTTTGACGTTAATGTGCAAAAATATCCTTGGACTCACGCTTGACTTGGCTTGCCTTTCGATGTTAATGGACATTTCTTGGTGTTAGTGTTAATGTTTTTTTTTATATTAGAGCTGTGGTTTATTTTTAGTAGGCAGTATATTGTAGACATATAGATATATTTATTTGCTACACTTCCGTAGCAACAACTGCGCGCTCACAATACACACAATCAAATTTTTACAGTTTTTACATTAAACAGTTTGATCAAATACATGTAACTTTTTAAAAAAATATATCCGACTTCAGATAACAGTAAAAACTAAACTACTCTACTGATTTTGATGAAATTTCCATAGGATCAATCTAAAAGTATATCCTTTCAAAAGAAAAACTAATTTTTCAAATCGGTTAATATATAACGGAGTTCTGAGCTTACAAACATAACATAACATAAAAATGAAACGAATTTAATACTTATATGGTTTTCTCATGGATGCCATTGTCAGAACTGGACCAAATAGAAATGGAAGCACACGGAAAGCATCAGCTTTCATATAAAAAAAGAATTATAAAAATCGCTTCACCCCGTCGAAAGTTCTGAGGTAACAAACATAAAAAATACAGTCGAAGTGAGAACCTCCTTTTTTGAAATCAGTTATAAAAACATGTAAATTTATATTTCTTCAAGCCATTTGATAACTCGATTAAATTTTATCAAATTTTGCCACAGACACTCATGCCAATTTGATTAAATTACTTGAACGTCTATGGCGGCCATAGAACTCTTCTTTTAAGTTGCATTAACCTGTGTTAGAAGAGTCCCCTGTGTTAGAAGTATGTTTTCAACCAGTTAAGTTGCCAATGATGATGGCGATGATCCATACCTGAGGTCCGACATCAGTAATCTGCAGATTATAACCGTCCACCAGGCGGAACCGTTCATCTCGGGTCACCATCAGGCTGGCTGCCGTCAGCACAGCCGGGCCTCGTCTCCACAGCAGCACCAGGGACCCTGGAAATGATCAGCTTTATATAATCCTTACATTTGTCTATGCTCTGTTATCAGATTGTTGCGGTTATGTTTTATCCTGCCAATCCAAAGGTTATCTGGAATAACCTGAAGTACCTAAAAGTGAAGAGATCGCAGAAGGGAGCCAAAGACGTTCCGTGGTGCAGTGGTCGAATAGCCGGCTGAGACGCAGCAGGCAGCGGGTGTGTGCTAGACAAAGTGCATATTCAATTATGGTAACAAAGCTTAGTGTAATGAAGTGTAGGAATGAAAAATACTTAGGTCACAATCTTGATAATCATTTAACATGGAAACCGCATATGATGAAGATAAAATCTAAACTAACATATCACTAAATAATGCTCTCCGCGGCATACTTCGGTGCTTGCCACGTAATATACGGTACACTATACCTATACGGGCGTTTGTGCACTACAAGTAATTTTAAGGTCCGGCAGCCCGGTTTTTTACGGTCCGGTATGTCATTAAAAAAACGGATGATTAGCTTGTGCACTACAAGGAATTTTACTGTCCGACAGTCCGATTTTTGAAGTAAAACTTCTTTACTTGGGGAGTAAGCTGGTGAAAGCGTTACGAAAAGTACGAACGGAAGTTGAGAGGGAGATATAAGTTAGTGAATATGAATATAATTATGAATATAATTTACGTAAAATAAAAACGGAGTCTAAATGTACTAATAAATGCCTTTTATTTGACGTCCCATTTAACCAGTTGGCCTCATTTTCATTTTTTTTACCCCTTTTGAACCCCAATATCTTAACAACCCTCCAACATTTTTACCTCAATTAGTCACACCAAAGTTGTGCCATCGCTACCTACCTATGTATTAAATTTCACGATATCGGATCAACGCTTCGAAAGTTATCCTTGGACAAACATACATACATACAACGCCGATTTGCCCAACTTGATGTAGAGATCTCGCTTCGCTCGATCAATTACGTGCGAAGACGTAGAAGACAAAAAAGGATTTTGGGTTCATCCCCTTTTATGTGAAAGGTACCTGACAGTGTCATTTTACATATACCACAATAAATTGAGGCGGGACGAAAGATTATTTTCCGGTCGGGAATAGGGAAAAGGAAAATGTCGGACGGTAAAATTACGTGTAGTGCACAAGCTAGTACATATATAAATTGATAATCCATATCGGACCGTAAAAAACCGGACTGCCGGACCGTAAAATTACTTGTAGTGCAAAAACGCCCTAACTCGCTGGTGAAGCCCCACATTGATTATTTAATAGTGGTCTGGGGCACAACGGCTAAAACTAATATCAACCTATTGCAAATATCACAAAACAAACTTATAAAAAGACTATTTAATTATGACTATTTAACCCCTAGGCACCCTAGAATTATTTAAAGAAACTCAATTATAAATGAATATTGTAACAACTTATAAATACCATACATGCTTGCTGATACACAAAATAATAACTAAAGATATATATATACAAATATAACTTTTAAATATTAGCACGCTGATACTCACACAATGCGACTAAGAAATGCAAATATTTATAACGTCCGCCGAGGACAAATTATGGCAAAAAAAAATATTACCTACATTTGAAAGTACAAAAATGTACAATGAACTGTTTTAAAAAAAAATATTTAACTTTCATTTACTTATACTATTTCCATTTCATTATTTTCTCGATGACAGCTCCTGTGAAAACTTGAACGAGCGTCTTTTTTACATTATCTATGCATTATTTTATAAAAATATGACGCTTACGCACGTACAAGGTTATACCAGAGTCGGAGAAACTGATAGGGATGGAGCTATCGATAAACGTAACACGATAACCGGCCACTTTTTTTTTTACAAAATGTAAGAAACTAAACTACTGCCGGATTTGACAGCTGGGCAGCAATCAACACAGTGGAACACAAAATACACAACGTAACGTAGGGATAATGTCGACGTCACGACTAGTGTTGCCCAAATTCAGTCTTGGTCTTGCAGTCTTGGTCTTGTTCTTGCGTTTTTGCAAGACCAAGACCAAGAACAAGACCGCGTATTTTTAGCAAGACCAAGACCAAGACTGACCGTGCAAGACTTGAGCAAGAACAAGACATAGCCTGCAAGACTCTTGCGTCTTGCAGCTAGGACTTAGCGCTATTTCACTGAGTAGTTAGGTGTAACAGTTCGGTGTATAGGTAGGTACGCTTAGGAATTCTATGAGACGCAAAAAACTGTATCAAAGAATATGAAAAACTGGACCTATGCGCATTACGACTAATACCATAAACATAGCGAATAAAAAAATATCTATTAAAATCAAACTGAGTGCATGCATAGTTATGTTTTAACCATCGGCACTTTGATAATGCGGCGTCAAAGGTTTTGTACTTACTTCTCAAAGAAATTTGCCGCTTTTCGGAAGTACATGGTTATGATACACGCGCCGGCGGCTTCTTTTGAAATCTAAAACAATCGTTGCCGCCACGCCGAAATCATAACATTTGACACTATTTGATTGCCGCCATAGGGCGTAGGTATACTCATGCAAAATAATTTCCTAGTAGAGTACCTACAGGTGTTCCAAAGAATAAATAAGTTTCAGAGTGCTTAGAATGAAAATGAATACATTATACTGATCACGCAAGTAGTATTATGATTAGGATAAAATTGTAAGGATAGGTAGTAGATGTCATATTAATTCATTATAGTAAGTATATATTATAATATTGATTACTTATATGGTTTTAAACTAATTACTTAGGTACTATTGTTGTACATTTAGTCATTATATTTCTTAAGTTTTTACAAGAAAAAATAGCAAAAAAGTGTTCAAATATCACCCGTTTAATAAATATTGTAGCCACTTTTAAATATCCTTGAAACGTGTAAAAAAATTCTACGAAACTAATAAAATAATATAAAAAGCGTAGGTACTTACCTACTAATAAAATAAAAAGCCTGCGATAAGAGTTTTGTATTACTTACCAGCCCGAATATCTCTGAGAGAGATGATGAGAGTAAGTATTTACTAGCTGTGCCCGCGACTTCGTCCACGAGGAATAGTAACTTTGGAGGTATAGTGACGTTCAGGACTTATTTATTTATTTTAAAACTTCTGTCATCAAACATACAAACGAACTCTTCAGCTTTATAATATTAGTATAGATGTACGCCAAAACATTCACTTATATGTAAAGAATAGTGATTGGCACTAATTCTATTTTATTCACGCGTCGCGTCTGTACAAGTAGGTTATATTTAGTGTGTGTTTGTACGCCGCACGCGGCATTGTTTGATTTGCGGCGGCATCCTTTTCATAGAGCCGGCACGTAGCGAGGCGGCGCGGTAGAAAGCAAGGAAACGTACTATAAATAAAGGAATTATTTTAATTCCAGTCATTTCCAATTGAGCTGTGCTTCGAGTCTAACTTAATAATTGTTTTTACTAATTCTCGTTGTTTTCTAAAAACGTATCACGTGTACAATTTAATATGAGTGACGAAGATTCAAATTATTCTAGTCCGAGTAACGAGAGTTTGAGTCACAGATCTAAAAGACCCAAAAGCAAATTTGAGGAGTTTTTCGAAATAATTCATGCATCCCAAACTGCCTTCTGTAAATTGTGCCAACATAAAAAGATTGAAATAAAAATGAAAAACAGAAACACTTCAGGCTTAAGGAAACATCTAATATCTTTCCACAAAAAGGAATCAGAAATATTTCTTCCTGTTAAACCAAAATTAAGTGGAGATATCACAAGCTTTTTAGTAACCGCTGGAAGAAGTGGACAGGTAAGAATATTTTTTTAACAGTTAAAAGAATTTTAACTCCGCGTAGCTATTCATGCGATACTTTCAAAAACGCCATTAACTTACGTAAGTATTTTTGAGTTAGTGGTGTTTTCACAGTTTTCATCTAGGGGTGCGACATATTAAGTATGTAATTATCGTCTTAAATATTTTTTATAAACACCCATATTTTCATTTAATCGGCCAGTAACAACTAAGTACTTTATTTTGGTAAATTACAGTACAGTGCAACCTTAATATAACAAATATCAATTTAACGATTTTCTCGATTTAACAACAACAAACCTCCTCCTCTTATACGCTCAAACCTAGTATGTTTTAAATAATAACACAAGATTTATTGTTTTGTTTCAGTCGGAAAACAGCAGTGACAACATCACGACAGCTACAGTTGATTGGGTGGTGAAAAAATATCTTCCCTTCTCATTTTTCGATGACGAAGCTACACAAGTATATTTTCGACGTATTTGCCCTAATATGGTGTTTCCTAAAAGGTCTACACTTAGAAGGAAAGTCAAAGAGCGATTTGAAGAGCTCCAATTGAATCTCAAGGAACGACTTCAACAATTATCATCTAAAATGTCTTTTACCATTGATGGGTGGACGTCAATTGCTGGTAGGAGTTACTACGGGGTTACTATTCATTATATAGACAACGAATGGAAGTATCAATCTGTAGTTCTTGATTTTATACCATCACGCGGTCGACATACTGGGGAAGATATTGCAACGATTTTCCATGAATGTTTATTGGAATATGGCATAATTGATAAAATACAAGGTATCACGGTCGACAACGCAACTGCAAATACCAAATTTATGTATGAACTGGGCAAACAGCTGCCGCCACACTTTGATTCAGACAATCAACATTTCCGGTGCTTTGCTCACATTTTAAACCTTGGTGTACAAGATTTATTAAAGACCTTAGCATTACACTGTGAGTCTGACACTAACGCGCAAGATCAGCAGTACGAAGACTATGCAGACGAAACTGAGGATGAGGAAGATGAAGAATCTGCACCAAATATTGCTGACTCGCGTACATCTGTAACAAAGTTACGCAGTATTTCCAGTAAAATAAAAAGAAGTGAGATAGTGAAGAAGAAGTTTCAGTCTGCTTGTGAAGCAGCTGGCGTGCCATCAAATCTAAATGCCATTCTTGACTGTCCAACGAGATGGAATTCCACACATGATATGATTGGATTTGGTTTAAAAGTGAGAGCGGGCATTGACATATTGTGCAGTTCTGTCACCGAATTAAATGATTTTCAAATCACAGCTAATGAATGGCAGGTACTCGAAAAATTACATAAATTTCTAATAAACTTTAAACTTTTAAGTACAAAACTTGGTGGAGACAAATATGTTACATTACCGCTAGTCATTGTATCATTCAATCTCTTGCTAGATAAAATTGAATCCATGGTAAAACAGTTAGATGAGAAACCTAATCGATCTGAAGTGGATGAAAGGCTCATTCTAGCTTTCCAAGCAGCTCGAGACAAAATGCTTAAACATTACAAGAAGAGCAACTGGATTTATTGTACTTCTTTAATTTTAGACCCAAGGCATAAGGCTCAGACTTTTGACCTGACAATGTGGGGGAAGCAACTTAAAACAGAAAGTCTGCGCAAGTTCAATGAACTTTATGAAGAATATAAAAGTCTACACTCACTGAACAAATCTCTGGAATTACCAGAAAAAGAAAATAAAGTATGTGATGAAGATGAAGACGTAATAGACTTTGATAAACTCTATGAATGTCCCTCGACGTCATCTGGATCTTGTCTTCAAGGCTTGGTGATAGACGAGTTGGAGGAGTACCTAAGAAAACCAAGAACTGCCAGCTCGGAAGACATTTTAGATTGGTGGAGGACGCATGAGACAGAGTATCCGATTTTATCAAAAATGGCCCGTGATTTTCTCTCAATACCTGCAACTTCAGTACCTGCTGAGAGGTTATTTTCTAAAGCATCATTAGTAATTAGAAAACATAGAAATAGGTTAAGTGATGAGTCAGCCAGATGGTTACTTTGTATTAATTCTTGGTCAAAAAAAATTATATAAAGTATCATAACCTAATGATAAAGCTGTTGATTTGTGTTGTATTTTATTTTTTATTCAAATAAATGATAAATCGTAAAACTCTTTTATTAAATTTCTTATAAGTTGAGGGTTCAATCTCTTTCTAGACAGATAAGTATTGTTCTTTAAAATACAGTCAAGTTATTGTAATTAATTTGTTTTTTTACATGTTTTAGCAAATGTAAGCTTATAAATCATAAATGTTTATTAAGAAACAGTTACTTCCATGGAAAACGACATATAGGTCAGTTGATTTTTCGAATTTCTTATCAAATCTTCAGTTATTTATTAATCTGCTTGATCTTTACTATGGCTATGTTAATTTAAGCTCACAATGTTCCAATTCTAATACGTTTTTCTAAGATTTAAAGTAAACTTTAATAAATAGTAATAGACTAATAGGTAATTGCAAGACTTGCAAGACTCTTGCTGCAAGACCAAGACCAAGACCAAGACTGGGAGCGCAAGACCAAGACCAAGACCAAGACCAGGTGTATTGGCGCAAGACCAAGACCAAGACTGGCTAAGTCTCGTCTTGTTCTTGCATTTGGGCAACACTAGTCACGACCGTCTTGTTGCGAGTGACAGATTAAAACAAACACAAAATGGCGGTGGGCCATTGAGTGTTCCCACCTTAAAAAAATATATTTGAATGTTTTGTTGTATCTTCTTTGTTCAAAATATAATAAATATATGCGATCGATATCATTACTTATTTGGTCACAACACTACAACTATCAAATTAGAACTGTCATCAATAACATAAATAAATGCAAAAAAATATAGTCCAAACATCCCAACCGTCAAATTATTAACCTTGCATCATTTTATACTCAAATGTTATACCATATATATGTAGTATCTATAATGTAGTATCCGATCTGCGCAATATGATACGTTTCACATCCTTCTTTTGGCTCGGCTGTGCTGATGTTTTGGTCTCGTCTCGTCATATCGGTAAAGTTTTCATGTCTACCTACATAACAAAGTTACAACTGTTCTTTTTGTGCAGTGCAATAAGTCTTAAACCTGAAACCTAGTGCATAAAAAGCATCACACTAATAATATAAATGCGAAAGTTTGGATGTTTGTTTATTTATTTACTAGCTAAATATAGGAACGACGCCCGGTGTTCCCAAAAAAAACCGATTCTGGAATACTAATTTATTCAGGATTTTACAATATAGATTTTACGAACTAAGTTATAACTACTTGACGAGTTCGATGTGTGAACCGAAGTGAAGGCCGGCGGCGACGCGGTGCGCGGGGCTCGGCTCCGATGACGTGCGGCGGTGTCCGGCGTGTTGCAATGGTGCAGCGTCGGCTGATTCCGTCGATGCACTTTGACTCTATTTTATGTCGTAAATAATAGAATCGTGCAGGTCGGCAAATATGTAGGATTAGGTATATGTAACAAGCTTCCGCCAGCGGCTACGCACGCGTTGTTTGTCAATAAAAAGTAGCCATGTTTGAATCATAGAACAGAATAATTCTTTTTTGTACAATACTTAAAAAAAACTAATTTAATGGGCGCTGAGAGCGATTTCTTCCAGGCAACCTTTGGATGGAAAGTAAAGAGCGAAGCGTTAATGGACGGCGGTAAACATACATAAATGAATACCTAAAGATAGACTAATATATACCAAACTAATAACCTAAATCAATATTCTTACAAATCTAATAAAACGAGGACAATAAAATTAAAATAGCTAATTAGGTTAGGTTAGTATAAATATAAATAGGTACCTAACTCAAATGACGAATGACTCAAATGACAAGAAAGCTAATCATTTAGGTAATGCTGCTTTTATCTCAGCTTAAAAGAGTGCTGTGAAGGAGCCTGTTTAATTTCCACAGGCAAAGCATTCCAAAGGTGCACTGCTTCGACAGTGAATGATTTTCCGTAGAAGGAACTAGAGTGTACGGGTGTCATAATCTATCAACACACCAAATTTCATTGAAATCAGTAAACAAACATCCAAACTTTCACATGTATAATATTAGTGTGATTTGTTTGTTTGTTTTTTTTGTTACTCAATCACGTCGTAACGACTGAACCGGTTTCGATGAAATTTGGTGTGTATGTAGATTATAACCTGGATTAACACATATGCTACTTTTTATTGAATAAATTAGTTCCCATGGGATAAAAATAATATATGATGTCAAGTCAAATTGCAACAGCGAGTTTAGCTTTATTTCTAGGTTACCTACACATTTAATAGTGTAACGCGTACCAAGTCACGGGTAACAGCTTGTTCAAAATAAATACTAAATTTACAGCGCGAAATAAATAAATAAATATTTCTAGACATTTCACACAGCGCTATCTAGCCCCAAACTAAGCAGAGCTTGTACTATGGGAACCAGATAACTGATACAATACTTATACAGGGTGTGGTGTAATGAGTGGATAATAGGGTACCTGCGGGTAGGGGCCATTGTAGCGGTTCAGAAAAATATTTGTTATGCTCAGTAAAAGTGCCTCGGTTTTCGAGATATTCGACATTTTCGAAATTTAAGAAATATTTCACCCTTCGTCACTATTTTTGGCGCCAAGACTGCAAATGATTTTTTTTTCTATCTGTTTTTTGGATAGTATTCTTGGATAGATGTGCTATCGAATGGAAACTATTATTTTTATAACACAAGCACATTTATGTTTTTAAAATAAGATTTCACTAAAATTTTACTTGCTTTCGTTTGTTTTCCTGACCTTTACCCTTCTGTGGTGTAAAACAAATGTATGGTCACTTGAATGCCAAATTTAAAAAAAATTAGCCTATTTCATCGAGATTCCGAAATGGTATATTACATATCATTGTCACAACTTGATTCAAAATTAATTCCTACCAAACTTATCAAGGCGTAATTTAAAGAAATATTTTTAACTATTATTAGCAATAATTGTCTACTGTTCGCAGAACTACTAGTAATTCTTGGAACAGATTGGTTTCCGGCCCAGCGGCAATCGACACTATGTCTATCTTGCTCTTTCATGCTATGAGTGAAAGAGAACTATCGTTTTGCGTAACGCATTTTTATGATTTTCGAGTCAGTGTGCTATCATACTACTCCCGTACAACAACGTGTTATCCTGTTTTGGATTGATACTCGTCGATTTTGTGCAGTGATTTCGGACTTTGTTTCGCCTAGCGATTTGGACGTCTTAATTTTGTGAACCTAACGATTTTGTGCTGTGATCTCGGACTTGATTTGCTGTGTAACTTGGATTTTTTGGTATTGCATACTGATTGCAATGCCTCAGCTATACACTGCGTCTGAATATGCGCAAATGCATTTAATCTACGGCGAGTGTGGTGGTAACGCCAATCGAGCAGCAGCACTGTATCAGGAAAGATTTCCCAATGCACGCCATCCCGATTATCGCGTGCTTATTCGCGTACACAATGCTTACATGGAAGGTCGAATTCCTGGAAGTGGCATCGATGGCACGAGTTCTGGGAGACCACAAGTACATAATGAAGAGGACGTACTTGATGAAATTGCTGCTGATCCGACCACATCTGTGCGCGTAATAGCCTCTAATACTGGCATGTCAGCAAGAACAGTGCACCGAATTTTAAAAAGAGAAAAATTACATCCTTTTCACTACCAGCGCGTGCAATGTTTGCAGGCAAGAGATTACCCTGCACGAGTTGCATTTTGCCAAACAATGCTGCAAAAATGAACGCTGATCCCGATTTCTTCGATAAAATTTTGTGGAGCGACGAATCCACGTGCAAAAAAGATGGGTATTTTAATATGCACAATCTGCACAGTTGGCAGCGTACAAACCCTCATTTGGCCAGAGAAGACAGGTCCCAGTACAAGTTCAAAATTAATTTATGGACTGGAATTCTAAATGGCAAAATCATCGGATCATTCGAATTGTCTGGAACATTGACTGCAGAAACGTATTTACATTTTTTACGGCACGAATTTCCATTTTTATTAGAAGATGTTTCATTAGAAGATAGAAGAAGAATGTGGCTGCAGCACGATGGTTGCCCCGCTCATTACGCCCGAAATGTTCGACAATACCTCGATGAAACATATCGTCGACGATGGATCGGTCGTTTGGGGACAGTTTTGTGGCCACCTCGTTCACCAGACCTCAACCCATTGGACTTTTTTTACTGGGGATGCCTTAAAGAAAAGGTTTATAAAGACCCAATCAATACAGTGGACCAGCTACGGGAGCGTGTGTGATTAGCTGCTCAGAAAATCACAGAGCAAAGAATTGCGAACAGGATTAAAAGATCTTTTATCAAAAGGTGCAGAGCATGCATCAGAGCACGTGGTGGCCTTTTCGTACACCTTTTGTAATAGTAAATTTAATAAATGAAATGCATTTAAAATTTATTGTTTCGTTTTATTTCATTACCGAATTTTAAACTAACGTTTTTAGGTGATTTTAAGTAATGAAGTAAATTTTAGTACTATTTGTAATTTTATAATAATTAGCTCTACCCATTTTAATAGGAATTACTTTTGAATCAACTTGTGGAAATACCATGTAATATACCATTTCGGAATCTCGATGAAATAGGCAAATTTTTTTAAAATTTGGCATTCAAGTGACCATACATTTTTTTTACACCACAGAAGGGTAAAGGTCAGGAAAACAAACGAAAGCAAGTAAAATTTTAGTGAAATCTTATTTTAAAAACATAAATGTGCTTGTGTTATAAAAATAATAGTTTCCATTCGATAGCACATCTATCCAAGAATACTATCCAAAAAATAGATAGAAAAAAAAATTCATTTGCAGTCTTGGCGCCAAAAATAGTGACGAAGGGTGAAATATTTCTTAAATTTCGAAAATGTCGAATATCTTGAAAACCGAGGCACTTTTACTGAGCATAACAAATATTTTTCTGAACCGCCACAATGGCCCCTACCCGCAGGTACCCTATTATCCACTCATTACGCCACACCCTGTATACATTTATTTTTGTAATTACATACATACTTATAATATATAGGTATAGAGAAACAACCAGACCCGGACAAATATTTGTAGATCATGCAAACATTTGTTCCGCGGCGGGCATCGAACCCGCTACCTCCTGCGTCTCAGCCGTCTATTCGCCCACTGCACCACGGAGGTCGTCAAATAATAAAGTAAAATTTATTTGGATAAAGTCAGTTTACAAACTTAAAATCTAGACTTAAACTATATACAATCATGTTTCCTAGTGAAAACTTAAGTTTGCAGTTATGATGAACACATAGTCAAGTGACTACCCTCCGTACTAGCTTTCACTGTATGCCGGCAGGGCGTCGTTGCTCTTCCATATATAATCTATCGACTTAAGAATTTAAACTTTTTAGTTAGGTTAATGATGTATGTTAAACTCTTATAAATCTACTATAATATATGTTATATAAACATACGTACAATTACTGCTAGTTGTGAAATGCTTAATTTTTAACTAATCATCATCATCATCACATCAGCCGTAGGACGTCCACTGCTGGACAAAGGCCTCCCTCATTGATCTCCAGGAACTGCGGTTGGAAGCGGCCTGCATCCAACGCCGACCTGCGGTTCTTACCAAGTCGTCTGCCTATCTTGTAGGTGGACGTCCTACGCTGCGCTTGCCGGTCCGTGGCCTCTACTCGAGAACCTTCCTGCCCCTACGGCCATCCGTTCTGCGCGCTATATGGCCTGCCCATCGCCACTTCAACGTGCTAATCCGTCGGGCTATGTCGGTGACTTGAGTTCTTCTACGTATCTCCTCATTTCTGATTCGATCCCGTAGAGAAACCCCGAGCATAGCCCTCTCCATAGCTCGTTGAGTGACTCTGAGCTTATTCATAAGGCCAATAGTGAAGGACCACGTCTCGGTTCCATATGTCATCACTGGTAACACACACTTTAACTAATACCTACTATCGAATAATTATTTTGATAAGTATCTAAAAATCTAAATAGTGTCTAAATCTGAAATTAAAATAGTTATAAATAATAGTTTTGTCCAAAGACTTTTAATTTGATAAGATTAAGAGGCGCTTCAGCCTGTCGAGACAGTGTTTTCATAGTGTCTTACAACAAAAAAAAAAATATGCATTGTTTAACGCGTTTTTAAGAAAAACCTATACAAAAATTGCTAAGGAAATATGTGAACGCGCGTTAAACAGTTGTTTAAAGTTTTGTGGTAACAACGTGAGTTATCAAAAAGAAACACAATTGGCTTCATTATTTTTTATTTAAGACTAGCTGACCAATCCGCAGCTTCGCACGCGTAACGTAAAAACATTACCCTCCTTCTGCGCAGTTGGGTAATAAGTAGCCTATGTCACCCGGGGATAGTGTAGCTTCCCAACAGTGAAGGCATTTTTTAAATCGGTCCAGTAGTTTCGGAGCCTATTCAATACAAACAAACAAACAAATCTTTCCTCTTTATAATTTTAAGTAATATGGTATTCCAAAGTTTTTTGTAGATATTAATATGTTCTTTTTCTTCTTCTTTCGTGTCGATGTCTCAATACTATAGCCATTTTGACCAGTACGCCGCCACGTTCATGGCAGCGTCGGAGCAGGTCATCAGTTGCCCCATCGTGCATATGGTAGGGCAGGATGGGCATGTAAGGATGTTCTTTAATATTGTACAACATAATTTTGTTCTGTCATCAATAGTTTCCGCAGCGCATGCGACGAAAGCCGTTTTAGGACACTTTTTTACACCTTGGGTTACGTTACTTAAGTTTTAGTAAGGATCTCTAATCTTTTCTAGCAATAAATATAGCCTATGTCACTCAAAGTGAATGTAGCTTTCCAATGACGAAAGAATTTTTGAAATCAGTCCAGCAGTTTCGGAGCCTATTCATTACAAACATACACACACAGAAAAATACAAATCTTTCCTCTTTATAAGAAGATAGAAACGCCGTGATAAAATTGATTTAAAACACGTGAGATTGGACTTCGGCTCAAACACCCCCCCCCCCCCCCCCCCCCCCGATAACTCACGTAATTTTCGTAGCCCCTCCGTGGGTGGGTCGCAGCCGCGTAGGCGCTTGTATCTACCTCGTAGAGATCGCTAACACTCTACGTAGCCTCTAAATCAGGGATTTCCAAACTATTCGGGCAAGAGAACCCTTTTCCTAAAAGAACTGATACCTTGACCCCTATAACCAAATTACTTTAATAATCTTATCTCTAGTTTTTTTCCTATTGTTACAATATACTTACCAATTGACGACCTCCGTGGCGCAGTGGGTGAATAGTCAGCTGAGACGCAGGAGGTAGCGGGTTCGATTCCCACCGCGGAACAAAAGTTTGTAGTATCTACAAATATTTGTTCCGTGTCTGGATGTTTTTCTATATACTAAAAGTATGTATTTATAAAAAAAAATATATAAGTATTCTACCAGTTATCTGGTTTCCATAGTAGTTTGGGGCTAAATAGCACTGTGTGAAATTTCCAGCAATATTTACACTTTGCCGTGGTCTGTTTTTCCTAAAGAATACAATCCGGGCCTTTTTAAGGTAAGAGTGAATACGTTTCATCTAGATCTTCATGGTTCATCTTAGACCACATCATCGCTTACCATCAGGTGAGATTGTGATCAAACGAAGATCTATCCAGTTTAAAAAACATGCTAAGCTGTTTCACTATCATTCCTTCCTTACCTAAGTTCTGTACTTGACATGGCAGCAGCAGAGTATCGCCCACCACAGTCCTGAAGGAATGCCCGCGGGACAGGAATCGGGGACCATCGTCTGGAACAATACCAAGACATGAATCAATCAGTGAGAATATATATGTTACTGTGCATCACAAAAGAAGCAAACATGTAAATTCCGCAGGCCGTACGCTTAATTTACTGAAGAAGATGTGACTTTTTGGGACATAGGACTAACGTCTCAACGTCTCTTTTAAATTTGTTTAAATTTCCATTTTCTGGCACTACCACTTCCTCCACACTACACAAAGGTTAGCTGGAAGAAAATGCTAATCAGCATTAAGTTTGCCTATGTATTATTTTATTAGTGCAATAAAGAACTTTCTAATCTAATCTAATCTAATCTTTTTAGTAACAGTGTGTTTGCCAAAATCCAAATGTATGCAAATGTATGTATATATGTATGTCCACCAAAATATATAATAAGTAACAAACACTATTGTTTAATTTCCTCGCATTCGTGTTATAATCGGATAATAACACATTCGATTAGCGTCCTCGCTCGTGTTCGCTCGCTCGTACGCCAACATAATATAGGTAGAATAATATACCACTTACAGCCCTTGTTTAACAATGTATTATTGTTAACATTTGTTTAAAGTGTACCTTCTATTTATCTTTTTCAATGTCAAAGCATGTAAATAATTTATATATATAAGTTTAATTTATGTCAGCGAAATTGTTTATTTTTTATGGAAAAAAAAACATGTCTTTAACCGTAAATATTTTAAGATAGGTGTCTGCTAAGCGAAAACGGAGATCTCCCACAACTCGTGCGAAATCGGGGTATTTACAAAATAAAACCGGCCAAGTGCGAGCCGGACTCGCGCACGATGGGTTCCGTACGGCATCTATAAAAGCGGCAAAAAATCACGTTTGTTTTTTGCCCCCCTCAGTAAATATTTATTTTATTTTAAATTAATTATTTATTTTTAAAGTGATTAATATAACTCAATATTCTGTGAATATTTCAAGCGTCTACCTGTTGCCATTATCAATATCGAGCTAAAACGAGCAAAAAAATCACAACAACAACAAAAATCAATTTTGTTGTTGTAGCGGCAACAGAAATACATAATCTGTAAAAAAATCAACTGCCTAACTGTCACGTTTCATTAGATACAGCCTGGTGACAGACGGACAGACATACAGTGGAATCTTAGTAATAGATTTGTAGTAGGGGGGACTTAGTAATAGAGTTCCTATAAAAGTTACCTTATAAAAATAATATACTCAGTTATTTGTTTGCCATTGTAAAAGGTTGGCTTAGTTAGGGACTAGATAGCGCTTTCTGAAAAGATCAGCTTTATTTTATTCACCTTTAATTCGCCAGCTAAAAAACTTCAATCTGAACCTTAAGCCCTGGGAATAATTTCTATAGCACTTGCCAGCTGCAAGATTTAATAGTTCAACTTTTCCATTGAGTTGAAATTTATTGAGCGGCGCAAAGGAAATTTAAAACTTATTAAGAATATGCAAGTGACGTTCATAGCTTTTACATTTTCAATAAAAAAATGTACTTTAGACAGGTTTTTAATATAAGAGAATACGAATCTTGTACAAAATAGAGACGTACAATAGCTTTCTAGTTTTTAAGATCATCATTATCATCAACCTATCGCAGTGCATTTCTAGACGTAGGTCTCTCCCAGGGTGCGCCATTGAGCCCGATCCTCAGCTCTTCTCATCCAATCCTTGCCAGTAACAGCGCGCAAACCCTCACTCAATCTAATCTAATCGACAATCGTCTTTAAGATCTTAGTTTTTACTAATTATGGATGTAATATGACGACCTTCGTGGTGCAGTGGGCGAATAGCCGGCTGAGATGCAGGAGGTAGCGGGTTCGATTCCCGCTGAGGAACAAATGTTTGCATGATCTACAGATATTTGTTCCGGGTCTCTTTGTTTCTCTATATATTATGAGTATGTATTTACAAAAAAAGTATATAAGTATTCTATCAGTTATCTGGTTCCCACAGTACAAGCTCTGCTTAGTTTGGGGCTAGATAGCGCTGTCCATCAATATTTATTTATTTATTTAATATCTGAACTCTACTCACTACTACATTCTTCTTCTTAGCGTGTCAAGAGTTCTACGTTTTCATTTATCAGCCAGGTGTTTGGGCACAACAATAGCATTAGGCGAGGCGGTTATTAGGTCCTCCATCGCGCAGGTGTTCGGACAGAAAGGGAACATTAGCAAGTTTTTTTTTATGTTATTTGTGGGGAAACAGGCTTACGGCCCTCCTAATGGTAAGCGGTCACCGTCGCCTATTGATACCGGCAACACCCGGAGTATTGTCGATGCGTTCCCTACACTGTAGAAACCTCTTTACATTTCTCTTGAAGCGTGCCATGTCGTAGCCTAATGGGAAAACCTCAGATGGTAGCTCATTCCACATCTTGCAAGTATGGGGTAGAAAAGATCGCGTGAAGCGTGTGGTGCGCGATACCCAATTGTCGACGATATGTGGATGAGCTTTATTACGTTGTCGAGAAGTGCGTTGGTAAAATCTCGACGACGGGATGAGACTGTGCTGCATTAACTGCGCGCTAGTACATTGGAATACCTAGATACGAATAAGGTGTTTCAAAGGGTATACTTTCCAGGTGGTCCCATTGGCACCAAGTCAGGATCTGACGATGGATTCCCAAAACATCGTGGGCAACCTTCAAATTTTATAAGGATTTTTGAATCGCTCTAGGCGTCTTCGAGTAATAGGGGAACATACATAAATTAATCTTTGTAGTAGGCTATTGTTTTGTCTTAATCACCTAAATAACTAAACGATCACTGGCCAAATCGATGATTAAATAGACAAGAGCGTCTTAAGTGCGAAATTTAAGGTTAGGAAGTTATAAATCTAAAGACTGAGTTATATTTTATCTTATAATTCAACTAGTATTATATCTAAACTTATATCTACATCTAGGACTAAATAGTACTAAGTAAATAGCAGTAAATAATAGTAAGTGGTAGTAGATAGGAAGTGGGGCAGGAAGTAGCAGTATTATTAGTTATAGTAGTATCAGTTAAGGATTTGTATGGTAGGAAGGGGGGTCGTTACAACTCTTATTAGAGCCAAACTCGCCTTTGTACATGTTCATTTTTTAAGCTGTCTGTAATCTATTTTTATATCATCATCATTCTCAGCCCGTGTCGACCCACTGCTGGGCATATGCCTCTCTTTATTTCTGCCAGTCTGAACCACGTACGACCCACGGCCTTATTGATGACGATCCATCTCGCTGGTGGACGACCCCTATTTCGATGCCCAGTTCTTGGCCTCCACTCTGTTAGTGCCTTAGTCCACCTGTCGTCACTACGTCTGGCCAAGTGTCCTGCCCAACTCCACTTGAGCCCCAATATTCACTTGCTGACGTCTTGTACTATAGTCTACTTGCGAATTTCGGTTTTCTCCTTTTCATCCCATTCCCACCTTTTGTGATATCCCACTCGTAATCTCTGAAAGAGCTTGTTGGGCGTGGAGCTCACGTCCAACCTGAACTTCGGCTCGCACATCGAATCTAGGGCCAAAATTGCTGCTATGATTGGCATCCTAGCTAAGGTTCGGCAGTACTTCTCACCGGGACAGCTGCTCAGTCTCTACAAAGCACAAGTCCGCTCATGTATGGAGTACTGCTGCCATCTCTGGGATGGCTCGGCCAAGTATCAGCTTGAACTCCTTGATTAGATTGAGCGACCTGCTGCTAGACTCATTGGTGATGACTCACTAGTGGAAGCCAATTTACAAAGTCTAGAGCACAGACGCCGAGTAGCCAGACTTTCAGTTTTTTACAAGATACATTTTGGTGAATGTGCGCAAGATCTTCATGACCTTATCCCTCCTTCCCCCTTCCACCACCGGAAAAGCAGACGCACCGAGAAGTACCACCCATACCTGGTCGGCATACCACCTTGCCGTACCAAACGATTTGTTTCAACTTTTCTTGTTAGCACAAGTAAGGAGTGGAACTCACTTCCGGCGTATGTTTTCCAAATCAGTATAATCTTGGAGTCTTCAAGTCCAGAGTGAATAAGTTATTTCTAGGTAAGCGTGCTCCATCTTCGATCACACCTTCACTTACCACCAGGTGAGGTTGTGGTCAAGTGCTTCGCTATCATCAATAAAAAAAAATTGGGAACGGATATTATAATTCTTCTATTTGTGTATAATAAAGAAAGATACGGCAACGGGAATCGCCCGCTACCTGCGCCGGCTGTTCGCCAACTGCGCCACCGCGATACCGTGATTTCCCCAAACTCCAGTCGGAAAAAAACAAACTTTATTTGTAACAAATCAATGCATACAAGATTAAACAATTAGAGGTCTCGCCGGTACACGGCCGGAAGTTGAATAACAGCCGGATTTACCACTTCCGGTCGGTTGCCGCCGTATTTACGACTTCCTGTGTTATGGAAACCTTGATGTTAATGATTATTGCTCTAAGATATATTGAGGAAGCTATGGCTGCTAGGATTGCCAGACTACTTACAAATGGAGATTAAAATTATTATATATGTTTTTTTTTCAGAATATTCACAAGTAGTTGGTAGGTACGATGTTATATTTAGTAGGTACAATACATTTAGGTATGTACTTATTACAATAATGAACACTAGCTCCCAGGTAAGTTTCTCTGTGTTGTGGGTAGCTAGGCTCTGCCCAAAAATTTAAACATATTTTTTTTTATTTTTTCTAACTGATCTCATCCCACTGCTGGGCAAAGGTCTCCCCCAAGTCCCTCCAAGCATCCCTATCTGTCGCTACTTCCCACCACCCTCTTCGGAAGGTGTCGAAATCCCCGCCAACGCTTTCTCGGCCGACCCCGACGTCGCCTACCGTCTTCAGGCGTCCATGATGTTGCAATATGGGCCCATTTCTCGGAGTGCATTCGGGCAACGTGGCCCGCCCATTCCCACTTAAGCCCAGCCGATCACTTCCCTACATCTGCAATGCCGGTAAGTGAGCGCAGCATGGTGTTACGTCGACACGTTTAAAGCCGAGAATGCTGCGCTCCATTGCCCTTTGACAAATCTTGAGCTTTGACTTTTGGGCTTCAGTCAGAGACCATGTCTGCGCACCGTAAGTTAGGATGGGCAGGATACACATGTCAATGAGTTGGCGCTTTAGTGTCAGAGGAAGGTCACCCTTCATGTAAAACATAAATGAAATAAAATTACAACCTAAATAAGCATGCAGGTCGTTAAAAAGAAGTATACTTTTAATCAACAGTTAGATATTTTAAAACCAGCTAAGAAGTTTCTAGTAGCAAAGCTGAAGTTTATAATTTGGATTATTTTTTATAAATTTTAGGCTTGCGTTTGAGCACGATCTCGCCTGATGGTAAGCGATGATGCAGTCTACGATGGTACACGCTTGCCTAGAAGACACCTATTCATTCGTGACTTGAAGACCCTTATGTTGTAGCTCTCAGGAAACACAGACACAGGCAAGGCGTTCCACTCCTTGACGGTGCGCATAATAAAGGTGGAAGAGAACCGCTTTGTGCGAATGGGAGGTATGTCTACCATGTAGTGGTGGCGCAGCGCGGAGCGTCTGGTTGTCCGATGATAGAATGGAGATCATCAGGTTGAAGAGCTCCGCAACACACTCTCCGATATGTATGCGATAAAAAACCGAGAGGCTAGCAACCTAAGATCATGAGGTAAATTTAATTTTAATAACAAAAATAAATACATTTGATTTTCTAAATATACATATTTTATCGTCTGAAAAGCACTATTTTTCCAAGCATTTTATTAACTTTCAATGTATGTATGTTTGTCCGGGTGGAATCTTGCAACTAAATTTTAATCCCGTTCCTTTCAACCGATTGAGCTGAAATTTGGAATACATATGTATCTTCGGTGACAATGCAATAATACGGTACCATGGAGGTGGTCATAAGATGTAGACGGATGCTAGACAACGGAACTTCTGAATGGACTATAGTAGGCTACTAGTGTTTGGGCTCATTTGAATCTGCTTGCGGTTCTGATATATAAAAGCTTGTTTTTAAGAAGTAGTTTATCAATAAAAAAACACATTAACATTGTTATCTGTATTCCAGATTATCTATACTAATAATATAAAAAGGAAAGATTTGTTTTTTTGTTTATTTGAAGAGGCTCCGAAACTACTGGACATATTTAAAAAGTTCTTTCACTGTTGGGAAGCTACACTACCTACCTATCCCCGGATGACATAGGCTACTTTTTACCTAACTGCGCAGAATGAGGGTAATGTTTTTATTGAAAAACTACGCGTGCGAAGCTGCGGATTGGTCAGCTAGTCTATCTATAATATAAAACTGAATCGCAAAATGTGTTGGTAAGCGCATAACTCAACAACGCCTGGACCAATTTGGCCAATTCTTTTTTGTTGTATTTCTTATTATGTCAGGAGAAGGTTCTTATGAAAGAAAAAATAAGAAAATTGTGCGCAAAATTAAGAAAATTTAAGAATACTTAACCACCATATAAAATTATTTATAATCTAACCTTAGCGCTTTTATAATGAAACCTTATGACGTTTGACATAGAATTGACAGAATGCGTGCTGCAAATATCGTCAAAGAGGATGTAAAAAATATGAATATCGTTTGAAACAGATGCTTCGGTCGGAGTTATCCCGAGATATATTGTCTATATATATAAACTTTTCGAGAACGGGTGGAGCGATTTGGGTAATTTTGGTATTGAATTATTTGTGGAGGTCATTCATTTTCTCATATATAATGATGGCCGGGGACAACAATTGACAATTCTACTAGGGTGACTTATATTGACAGCCCGCGTTATACCTATGCATGTCAAGCCGATACGAAGTTCGGCGGGACCACTAGTTACTTATATAAACAAAACAAGACACGTCAAAGACTTTCCAACAAAGCAAGAACAATGTAAGAATCGTCAGCCATCTTTATCGAATCAATCAAGCGAGGCCGGAATTGGCGCGCGCCAAACCGAGCCACTTCCGGCGACAGTGCTGCCAGCGAGAAAACTATTTGGAATATATGAATTCATATATATAGTTAACGAACATTAGTATTTATATATGTATCGCTAAAGTGTACAAAAACTTAGGTACTATTAAATAAACTAATATGTTACATATAAGTATACCTATTTTGGATGGATTGTATTTTAAGGGTTCCGTAACTCAAAAAAAAAAACGGAACCCTTGAGGAACACTTTGTTGTCTATCTGTCTGTCTCTCGAGTCTCTTTATCTCGGGAACGCGTGGAGGTATCGAGTTGAAATTAAAACCACAACCATTTGACGACCTCCGTGGCGCAGTGGGCGCAAAGCCGGCGGAGACGCATGAGATAGCGGGTTCGATTCCCGCCGCTGAACAAATGTTTGCATGATCTACAGATATTTTGTTCCGGGTCTGGATGTTATTATGATAAGTATGTATTTACAAAAAAAAAAGTATATAAGTATTCTATCAGTTATCTGGTTCCCATAGCTCTGCTTAGTTTGGGGCTAGATATCGCTGTGTGTAATGTCCAGCTATATTTATTTTATTTATTTATTTATGTATTCAGGTCTACTCTAGACCTGAATACATAAATAAATAATAATAAAACCCTTGATGCTGTGAAAAAAATAAACTTCTAAGTTAACGTAAAAAAACGATACGGCCGTGTATTTCGCAAAAATAGTAGATTATTAACCAAGGGGATAAAGCAGTGTCTTCTGTCGCGGGTGACGATTTAAATCGCGAGCGTAACGAAGGACTCGAGGTTTACTCCCGAGCGTAGCGAGGGTGTTAAAAACTTAAATCACGAGCGAAGCGAGGGATTTAAGAGTCCTGAGAGTCCTGAGTGTAGCGAGAGATTTAAGTTCACCCAAGACTAAGACAGCTTTATCACCGAGGAAAATACTCTACTTTTCGTACCATTTGCGAAAAAATTAACACAATAATAATATGAGATAAGCATTTATTAAAAATAATGACAAATAAAATAAACTTAACGTTTATGTATTTGAAGAAAACAAAAACGCGGCAAATTCCTAGACTAATATTTTTTTGTCGGAAAAGCAAAGGCATCAAGCTCATACGGCCTCGTCGGTTTTCGTAATTTTATTTAATAATCATAACTGCATAATAAATGCGTATTCCTTTTTCTAAAAGATGTATAATGCTTTATATACAAACTCAATGGTGTAAACACAGATGTAGTTCAGTATAAATTTCGGTAAGTATTCCAAATTTAAATCATATTCTCCCCTAGAGGATGAATGAAATTCAGTACAATTTTCTTTCCCTGTTTATAACAGATTGATTGTTATGTTCGCTTTTTGTGGCATAGAATGTCACTTTTTTGAGCAAGTGGTATGAAAACATATATTTCGACACTCATAGGAGAATCAAAATTAATATAATTTCCGTTGACCTAGACCTATGAAATTTGGCAAGTCATATCGTCTTATACTACAAGTACAGGGAAAAATCAGAAAACAACACATTTGTAATTAAATCATAAAAATATTATTACAAATTCACTTAAAAAATACTTTAATATAAGTAATTATAAGTTTTAGAAACTGAATTTCGGGAAAAGCTCGGAAAAATCTGCGAGACTCGATTTCTGAACTATATGTATAGTCGAGGTACAGTTTAAGCACACGCGGCGCTTTCCAGCGCGCTCGCAATTGTACTCGTATCATTCTTAAATGAATCAGTTTACGATTAGCTTCGGACTCGGGTGGTTATCATTTATCCCATCCTTACAATATCAATCTCACTAATATCATGAAATGGTAGGGATATCATCTTACACTATAATAATGTATTACCCGTGCGAGATAGGTTGGGACCTGAGCGCGGTGACGTCATATTGGCGTGTTTGTACCTAATTTATTATGTTACTCAGGGAGGACGCTGCTTTTTATCTAATATTTTTTACACTATTTGAATAAAATAAAAATACAATGTTTAAGTTTATACATTTATTTTATCTATTATTTACATTATCTCATTTTCGTCACTACTTAATGGATTTATGCCTTCTAGAGGTTGTTCTTCGTCCTCAGTCTCACTATAATCACTTGACGAAGAGGTATCCGATAAATTTACATTTACTATAACAACAAAAACTACAACAACAAAACAATGACACAAACTATAACAACAAAAACTACAACAACAAAACAATAACACAAACGAAAACTATAAGAATTCCAGAGCGCGTCGTTACGTGACGTAGGCCAGTACGAGACTAAAAACCCTAGTAAAAAATAGTGATGCGAACGGTACAATACGGGCGCCATCGGGGAAGTGCAGGGGAAGCGGTCGGGGAGTCGCATTCCTAGCAGGTCCCAAGTTATCGCGCACGAGTAATACCTACAAATTTGTATGGAATGCGAGTCCGACTCGCGCTTGTCCGGTTTTCGAAGTAAAACTTCTTTATGCACGCTTAACTTGGGGAGTAAACTGGCGAATGCGTTACGAAAAGTGCGAACGGAATTTGAGAGGGAGATATAAGTTAGTGATGAAGTTTTTTGACGATGCTTTTGCAGACCTTGTTATAAGTTGTTATTATTTAGAACTGTATTACCCTTATATATCTATGGATTATGTAATTAAGTCACATATTTTAATTGTTTGATCTAACTTGTCCAAGCACATGTAATTTGTCAAAGGATATGAATAAATGAAATGAAAGACAGAAAGAGAGAGAGTTACGTTTCGTATATTTTTAAACGTTAATGTGCGAGTGCGAGTTGCGTCTGTCCAGAATCAGAGACTAGTAATATCATAGACTGTCAATGTCCATATAAGAAATCGTAGCCCTATAAAAGCTCAAAATCTCGTATTATTTGTAGATGGCGCTGTCTCATAGCCTGGAAACTCTCATAGCGGCCATTGCACCCAACAAATAATAATAAACTGCCACTAAAACACACCAAAATATTTCAATATTTTTTAGTATAAATAATATTGTCCAAAAAAAAAGATTTAACGATTTTATTTTAATTTGATGATTTACCACTTTCATATGCTTAATCACAGATGGCGTGGGAAGGTAGCACATCGTTTTTACCTAGATGGCGTTCAAAACAAAATTAACACAAAGTCCGAAACAAAGGGAACGAAAGAGAACCGTGAACTGACTGACATTGACAGCCGGGAAGCAAGCAAAGTCACGCTTTTTGTACCTAATTTTGTTACATGCTGTGTTGCCAAACCTCACTTCTCAAAAGTCGCGACTAGTAAGTCGATATTTTGTTGTACATAATGTATGTACATATCGTGTACGTATTGAGTTCATTATTTTAGTAGTTACGTTTCCAGTTCAAATTAATAGAACGTATTATCTTGTAGTAGGTATGCATTTGCCGGGTACTTACAAATTAATTTTATTTTCTTTCAATAAATGTCCTACTTATCTGTACATCACTATAAATATGTATTCTTATTTTACAAATATGTAGGTATTTCCGCATTTAAGTGATAATGGTACGATCATAGACGTATGTAATGAATAAAAGATATCTATCCTTTCCTTTCCTAAAAATCCCTATTTTGACGGAAACTTTCATGTTCTGGCAATTCTGAGAAAATGTGCGCAAATCTCTAAAAATTGCTAGAGACTAAAGTTTTAACGAAACTGAAGAGCGGCAACCTCGCACAACGTAAAGGTCACAACGTCGCAATAATATTATCGCGCACGTGTAATTGGAAATAGCGCCATCTATTTTTCTTCGTACCATTATAAGCGGTAGTAAGCTAAAGGTTGGCATATATTTAACGATTTGTAACTCTTAGCGACATCTCGCGTCCTAGCAGGTAATCAAATATCGAGTTACATTATCTTGTTTGAGACTGTCAGTCTATTTAAATTATATTGGTATGTGCCAGAATGATTATAGACTGATCGACCTACAGACGTGTGGACAATTTTGTAATTGAACAATTTTATAAATTAATATTTTGGAAAAGAAATTTTACTTCAGTCGTGTGGTCTAATGCACACTCGTTTTTTACTATGACTTCGAGCTATGTGCCGTAATGCGTCCACTTTAGGTACCACTTTAGCTTGCCAATCCTGTGGGTTATGTCAGTATCATCATCATCATCAGCCGGAAGACGTCCACTGCTGAAGATAGGCCTCCCCCTTAGATCGCCACAACGAGCGGTTGGTAGCCGTTTGCGCCCAACGGCTCCCCGCGATTCTTACTAGATCGTCGGTCCACCTTGTGGGGCGCCGGCCTACGCTGCGTCTTCCAGTCCGTGGTCTCCACTCGAGAACCTTTCTTCCCCAACGGTTATCGGTTCTACGAGCGATGTGGCCTGCCCATTGCCACTTCAACTTGCTGATTTTGAGAGCTATGTCGGCAACTTTAGTTCTTCTGCGGATTTCCTCATTGCGGATTTTGACACGCAAAGAAACCCCGAGCATAGCCCTCTCCATAGCTCGTTGAGCGACCTTGAGCCTGGTCATGAGGCAATGAGTAAAGGACCACGTTTCAGTGCCATAGGTCATCACTGGCAGCACACACTCGTCCAAAATTCCCCAGAGTCTGAAGACTAAAGTCTTCAGACTCTGGAGAATTTTGGACGAGAAGATATCGCGAAGTTTCCCGAACGCTGCCCAGCCGAGTTGGATTCTTCGTGCGACCTCTTTGTCGAAGTTGGACTTACCTAATTGGACAGTTATGTCAGTAATCGAATCAGAAATGAGGAGGTTCGTTGGCATCGCCCAGAAGATTAGTATGCGTAAATGGTAGTAGTTTACAGTTTATTTATTAACTAGCCGTTGCCCGCGACTTCGTACGCGTTACACTACGAAATGTGTAGGTAACCTAGAAATAAAGCTAAACTCGCTGTTGCAACTTGAGTTGAGACCCCATTTTTATCCCGTTGAAACTGATTTATGGGATAAAAGGTGGCCTATGTGTTGATACAGGTTATAATCTACATATATACCAAATTTCATCAAAGTTAGTTCAGCCGTTACGCGATTTCATTTTCATTTCTTTTATTTTCATCTTTTGACAAATTACTTGTTCTTAGATATGTCAGTAGGTACAATAAAATAAATCCAATTAAAAATAGTTAGCATAATTTACAATATCACATCGGTAGAACTTAATTAGAATGTCAATAGCGTTTAACACATTTTACAATATAAAATAAACACATACTTAAACAAAAGAAATCAATAAAATAATAATAAAATTAAATAAAATTAAAACTCAACGATTGAGTAACGAAAAAACAAACATCCAAACTTTCACATTTATAACTGGATTCCGTCAGCGGCTTCGCACGCGTTGCTTGTCAACAAAAGTAGACCATGTTTAAATCCAGGTCATAATCTATCAACCCACTACATTTAATCGAAACCGGTTCAGCCATTACGATGTGATTGACTAACAAAGAAAAGAAAGAAAGAAGAAAGAAAGAAAATATATTTATTTGAACCCACTTGACATCACACACAATAAAAACAAAGGCAAAGTCAAAATTCACTCAGACAGACAATACTGGTGTTGCGTGGGGACAAAAAGGTCCCTGTCTCAGCATAAGCTGTTTCGTACCACGATGGATACGATGCAGCGCTGGTTTTCTGACAGGGCCTAGGTGACGACACGATCATTTGAAAAGACAATACAAATAGAATAAAATATAAATAACATGTAGACAAATTAAAAGGAGAAGATACTCAATAAATTAACAATACATAAAATACACGAATTGCAAAATAAATAGCCACGAACATTACTTAGGCAAATAGGTACTTTAAAAACAAACAACAAAAAAACAAAGAGAAAAGAAATAAATAAATATTAAAAAAATAAACTATACACTCCTCAAACCTAGCGCCATCTACAACTCCCAGACGTTATATACAATTAATCACAGACTTCAAAAATAATTATAATATATACAAAAATGAGAATTAGGAAATGATGTCGGCAGATTCAGACTGATCTGTTATTTCTCTACAATAATATACTAACAAATATACAAACGTCCAAACATTTATAATATTAGTATGATAACAAAAAATTACATACACATCTTTTATATAGTTGAAAATTGAACTAAATACCAGAACTATGGAAAAATATTTAATGCAATTACATTAAATACAATCGCAAAGGACACAAAAGAGTCATCAAGCCTATATAGGCTGTTTGATAATATACGCTCAAAAATGAAAGGGGTTATTTTGATGAGCATAATAAATAAATTTGTGAAATGTTTACCATAGAAATGTACAATTTATTTTGGCATTTAAAAACAAACACTTTATTAAACTTATGTTGCGCTATTGCATAATACTTGCCATCTAACCACAGATACGCTATTGGTGACGTCTCGAGATATCTCACGTTGTCCCTTTCTAACCCAAAACCCGCAGCCATTGCCGAAAGAGATATCAAATCGGCCTTTATTTTTGGATGTCGATCGCAAGAGTAGGCAGTAACTTTTATATCGAATTAATCACCGAAACATAGTCGATTTTCTTTAAAATTTAATTTTTTATTCGAGAAGTCTTTTTTATGTTTTGAGAAACCGTCACTTGAATATCGAGAGTGTGTTACCAAACAGCCTGTATACGACTGTACAATAAGTCATTACGTAGACAGAGCAGTAAGCTAGAAGAACTGACGGCCGCTGGGGTAGAGAGGTTCTCGACAAGAGATCACGCGTAAGACCCCCAGTAGATACGGCCTGGCTGGGTGCTGTTGGAGGCCGTTCGATGCTAGCCGCACAAGATTTGGCACTCTGGAAATCTAACTGAGAGGCCTATGTGCTTTACAAAAGTACTCACTTCTATTATTAGCCTGCGCGCGCGCCGGCGCCGCGCGCGCCACTAACGCGCACAGAAGCGCGAGGAGTGGCCACGCTTCCATGTCGCCGCGTCACGCCGCGTCACCTTCGCGTGGTCATCTGAAACAACACAACACAAACTTTATTAAAACACATTGTTTTTGACGTGAAATTGCTTCCATAGCCAAAAAACTACAGATAACAAAATCAGGGGCTACAGTTTGGTGTTGCAGCGACTTATCTATCGTCTCCATCCAAAATGTAATTACACCACTGGTTAGCTAAAGGATCAAATAATTCGTTGCGCAAATACTGTGACGCATCGCGCGCGGTAGAGAAGCGCCGCCATTTTGAGGTCATTTTGCTGCGTATATTTCCATTTAGTATAACTTTTGACTCGGAGAAGCTACGGCGTCCGTTTAAGTTTGAATCGTCAGCTCTCGTCAAAACTAATCGATTGCATATATAGAAAATATTAGCTGTAACGTTCACGTATTCACGTATAACTCACGGCCGTGTCCATGTCACAGTCGCATGACACAGCCCTCCTCCCCCCCATTTTTTCACTTTTATTTAACCTGTAGGCCTGTATTAAGGCTCTCTCGTTATAAATTTTAAGCTAATTCTTGTATAAAGGCGTTACCAAATGCGCACTCGTCACTTGTCAAAATGCTCGCGACGAAGGTGACCGTTCATACTGTAGACATTCGCAATAGATAAATGCTTATAATACACCGAGATTGCAATAAATATTGCTGGACATTTCACAAAGCGCTATCTAGCCCCAAACTAAGCACAGCTTTTACTATGGAAACCAGCTGATACAATACGTATATACCTTTTTTTGTAAATGTAATATATATGTATGTATCCCATCCTCGTCGCCATTGTTAAATATGAGGACAGAAAGGGCGGACAAGTGAAACGATCGCTGGTTGGCTTAACACTGATGTATTGTACGATGCATGAGTGGTAGCACAGGCACGCACACATACATAACATGTACATATAATTTATAGAAAAACATCCAGACCCGGAACTAATATCTGTAGATCATGCAAACATTTGTTCCGCGGCGGGAATCGAACCCGCTACCTCCTGCGTCTCAGCCGGCTAAACGCTTACTGTGCCACGTGCCAATTCACTTGCGCGATAGGCATGGCAATGATTACTATTTTCAATTTATAATCTTAAGGGGACACCAGAGGGACAATCGCCCATACAACACGTACTACCAAGATCATTTCTAATTGGAGCATATTTCTACCTTAATAAGGTATTATTTTAATTTGAATAGTATTTATCTAGGTTCCCAACTATATATTAGATCAAAATACTCACCTAAAATGAAATAGAAGCATATCGCATTCTGCATGTTTTTACGTCATAAAAGATCTGTTTTTAACCTAATTGTTACGTATTAAAAACAACAACATCTTACGTATCCTAGTCATGGGAACATAGATTATATCGTCTAGTTACAGAACAACAACACAATGAGGAAAATACAACAAGTTTTCAGTCATCATTTTTGGTATTACGGAACACGGTCAAAATCTAATCAAATTTAGAATCGTTATATTGCTATCACTGTCGCTCTGCGTGGCTAAACTTCGTCACTAAACAGGGATAGCGATATTCAGGCCGAAGTTTTTAACGCGGCCGAATTGAAGTTGCGCTCAGTGTTCGCCGGCGCGTTAAGATCAAATTATTATTTTTTAGCACTGCTATTACACACGTGAAAAATCACAGGCAATTATTTTAATAATGCCGTAATGTCACACTCGCTTAACTTGCTAGTGCTATTTCACACGTGAAAAATAACAGGCAACGAAAACTCCAGATGAATTCCGAAGAAATGCAAACGACTGTGATATGTAGCAGACCCGAATGACTACGACTGATATACGATGAATACCGAAAGTGATTTCATTTGAATGCGTTATAACTTATGCCAAGGAAAATAACAGGTGTAACATAATATGATTTCTAGGGTTCCGTAGCCAAATGGCAAAAAACGGAACCCTTATGGATTCGTCATGTCTGTTTATCTGTCTGTCCGTCCGTATGTCACAGCCATTTTTTTCCGAAACTATAAGAACTCTAATGTAGACACTTGGTAAGCAGATGTATTCTGTGAACCGCATTAAGATTTTCACACAAAAATAAACAATAAATTTTGGGGGTTCCCCATACTTAGAACTGAAACTCAAAATTTTTTTTTCATCATCCATACGTGTAGGGTGTCTATGGATAGGTCTTCATAAATGATATTGAGGTTACTAATATAATTTTTTTTCTAAACCGAATAATTTACGCGAGAGACACTTCCAAAGTGGTAAAATGTGTGTCCCCTCTGCAACTTCTAAAATAAGAGAATGATAAAACTAAAAAATATATGATCTACATAACCATGCAAAATTCCACCGAAAATTGGTTTGAACGAGATCTAGTAAGTAGTTTTTTTTAATACGTCATAAATCGTAAACCGCAATTTACCTTTCATTCAATCAACTCAAATAAAAAAAAAGTTACAACGAACTACAAAAACTTTTTTATATGTTACTTGCTGCTACGGAACCCTTCATGGGCGAGTCCGACTCGCACTTGGCCGCTTTTAAAATCATATGATTCCTCACATGCTATGCATGTGAAACGTTCCATCCCTAGTGCTTAATGGAGCAGCGCCATCTGTTAGCAGTTCTAAAAATATGGCCGTGAAAAGCCCTCATTATCGACTAATCGACGTATTTGTAAGATTTGACAACTCTCTAAACCCTATTTAGGGACTAAATACGATTAGGCATCGTTGCGGAAGTCGCCCTTAGTACCAGCTCAACCAAAATATTGACAGAGTTGATATTTGGCAACAGTTGCGCAACTCAAACAGAACACTTGACATCTGGTTATTAACTGTCGAAGCTTTCAATCAGGGAGATTAGTCATGCTTGGGTTCTCTGCGGAACCCTACTGGTCCAACACAGACTAGGACAATTTGTCAAAACTTGTGTTAGAATTTATCACACGTCATCATCATCATTGACGACCTCCGTGGTGCAGTGGGCGAATAGTCGGCTGAGACGCAGGAGGTAGCGGGTTCGATTCCCGTCTTGGAACAAATTTTAGCAGATATTTGTTCCAGGTCTGGTTGTTTCACTTTATATAGGTATTGTAAGTTTGTATTTAAAAAAAAAAATTAGGTACTATATATACCTAACATATAGGTATTCTATCAGTTATCTGGTTCCCATATTACAAGCTCTGCTTAGTTTGGGGCTAGATAGCGTTGTGTGAAATGTCCAGCGATATTAATTTATTTATTTATTCTCAGCCCGTGTCAACCCACTGCTGGGCATAGGCCTCTCTTTGTTTCTGGCATTCTTCTCTAACCTGTCAGTCTGAACCACGCTGGTGGACGTCATCATTTTATGTATGAATTACAGTTATCATCGGACAAACAAACATACATGCATACATTACAACGCCGATTTGCCCAAGTTGATTTGGAGATCTCGCTTTGCTCGATCAAATATTTTGACGAGCTTCCCACCAGCATGTAATACCATCAGGTTCAGTAACCGACCCTGCGCTATGGAGGAGGTATTCCACATAATTGCACAAAACTTTAGGAATTTAATAATTGCATTGCTATACAAGGTGCTTCGGAAGATGTATGTTAACACTAAAGAGGGTCAATACATTGTACAAATAAAAGAATACAAATTCAAATCTTCATTGCTGTTCGTTAGTCTCGCTCACACTAAAAAACGACTTGACCTTGATTAATTTTTGTTTGCGTGTTGAATTGGGTCCCTGAGTGTAATTACTGATTAAAACGGGTATTTGTCGCTATTACGGCTGTTGCAACACAGCCGAAACGTCGGGATAACAAATAAAAAACTGGCCAAGTGCGAGTCGGACTCGCGACCGAAGGGTTCCGTGCCATTATCTATATAAACGGCAAAAAACATCATGTCTGTTGTATACTCGTAGTAGCCCTTTTAAATATTTATTTTATTCAATAGAATAATTTTATTTATTTACCTTATCTGAGCTTGGTGCCGATTAAGCTAGTCCTCTAAATTGTATGAGCGCCCGTACAGCTCAGAGGACTGTCATAATTGGCGTCAACTATGTATGTATGGGGACACCCTTTGATTTTCAACTTTTTTATTTTCTGGAGTTTTTCCTTTATTTGTACATTAAGACCTTGCTTTTTGTCAAATTTCGTGATTCTAGGTCAACGGGAACTACCATATAGGTTTTCGACCCAAAACCTATAGGGTGCGGTTGACCTAGAATTGTCAATTTTGGTCGAAAACAAAGTCCTACAGCACAAGTACAGGGAAAATTCTAAAAATAACAAAAAACGGAAAATTTTGGTACGTACAAGTTTACTCGAAAATCTAAATTTGCCCATTTTATAATTTTTATCGTGCTGACTCATGACCTTGATTTTTATACACCTAGTCGAGACTATAGACCTCAGTATTTGGTATAAATTTCAACTAGCTAGGTCCACCCGTTCCTGAGAAAATCGGTGGTGACACACGGACACACATACGGACAGACGGACAAGAGAGTGATCTTATAAGGGTTCTTTTTTTTACTTATTGAGGTACGGAACCCTAAAAAAGGTACATACGCGATAAATACCCGTTTCAATCAATAAGTAGCAGTGATCGCGAAAGTTTGAATGGCCCCTGGATGGCTTATTGGCAATTGGACCCGGTAGGTGTAGCTGTTGTTGAGATCAAGAAAATTGCTGATGAAGTCGCGGGCATACAACTAGTACAAAATAATTTTTATTTTAAATTCAAATTTACCGTTGGTCCCCACTAGCACTAGGACTTGCCTGTATTGTGAATAGTGTTAGAATGATGCTGGACTTTTCACACAGCGCTATACGTAAAGTAAAGTCGTAAGTCATTTAATTTTATGATAATATGTTACAAAATAATATCTTTAATCTTTGTAATATATATAAATCTCGTATCTCGTATGTTTTTTTTTGAACTCCTACCCCCCCCCCCCCCCCCTCCTTTTTTTTGGCGGATTTTAGTATTTTTGTATGAACAATATCCATATAATTTAACCGCCGTTCATTGACGTGAACTCATTTACATGAAGTGTCACGTCAGTTTGACAAGAGTGTTTTATATAGTTTTTATCCCGAAGTTCCCACGGGAACGGGACATTTCAAGCGTGCGAGACCGCGGGCGGGGCAGCTAGAGATAACAACCAGACCTGGAAGAAATATCTGTATATCATACAAACATTTGTTCCGGGCGGGGATCGAACCCGCTAACTCATGCGCCTCACCCACTGAACCACGGAGGTCGTCGATTCTGTGTATTTTTGATCGATCGAAGCTAGATCACTAAATCAACTTGGGCAAATCTGCGTTGTACGTGTGTGTGATTATATAAGTATGTTTGTTTGTCCGAGGATAACTTTCGAAGCGTTGATAAGATCATCGTGAAATTTGGTACTAAGGTAGGTAGTGATGGCACCATTTCGGTTTGACTAAATGAGCTAAAAATGTGGGGGGGGTTGTTGAGATATTGGGGTTCAAGAGGGGTAACAAAAATGAAAATGGGACTATCCGGTCAAGTGGGACGTCTTCGTACATTTCAACCCCGTTTTTATTTTTAGTTAAATTTTGTAGTTTTAAGTTATTAGCCATAATAAACACAAAACTTTGACGAAATTCACAGGATAGGTACACCAGTGACCCCACAATGCAGAAATTTGGTATGCGTGTAGCTTTAGTAACACAAATATAGGCAATATTCTGAAATCTAGAATGACTGCATGACACCCCATAAAAGAATAACCAATTTACATGAACTCCCGTTACCTGTAATTTAAATGAAACTGTATATTTTGATAGTCAAAGATTACAAATAATATTTTTTTGTTTTAATCAGAGACTCGCGAGATTTCAGTTCGGGGCGAACATCTTTGCCTTGAACTGTAAGTTGTACACACGGCTACACATTAAGCTATACATTTCCAGTATAAGCTGACCTCGCATTGTGTAGGCTTTTCGTAGAATGAGATGTCAGCTTATACTGGAAACTTATAGCTTAATGTGTTGCCGTGTGTACAAACACAATTTATCTAATAAACTGTATTTGAATAAACGGGTTATCATACATATACCAAATCACCCTGTAGAACCGTCTGCAACTTTCTAATAAAAAAATAATCACAAATATAAACCGTAATCCCTCAGAATACAGTTGAATTTCACTCGTTTACTACTCGCCCTTTGAAATTAAGAGGGGAGAGAATCAATCATTCGGAATAAAAGTTCTTAAGGGGAATACCAACCTAGTTTTTTTTATTTTTTTGCGAAAATGAGGGTTGATAAGTTTAAAAACTCGAGGCTAAAATAGATTGGGAGGGGTGGGGTGTGGGGGGGGGGCATCGTTTTAGGGGTTCCGTTATATAGCCACATACTAAGCAGAGCTTGTACTATAGAAACCAGTAACTAATATAATACTTATATATACTTTTTTTTGTAAAACTTATAAAACTAGCTGTCCAATCCGTAGTTTTTTAATAAAAACATTACCCTCCTTCTGCGCATTTGATTAAAAAGTAGCCTTTGTCACCCCTGGGGTAATGTAGAATTATAATCGTGAAAGAATTTTGAGTTTATTCGTTATAAACATAAAATATTCAGGCAAATATCTGTTGATCAGTTGTTGATCGGTTATCTGGAAAAGATCGCTCTAAAGCGATATGACTGCCCATTACTATTTGCTTTTTCTATTTTATTTGTAACTAGCTGTGTTGCCCGCGACTCCGTACGCGTTACACTACTAAATGTGTAGGTCAGAGGTTCCCAATTTTATTTGGCCATGGAACCTTAATTGATCATACTTTTTTTGGCGGAACCCTAGCGGGCTATTTTGATAACTAAAGTAGCCTTGTAGTTTGAATATATTCATGTTAGACTCGAAGAATGAACAAATTATAAATGAAAATAATTATTATAAGTATTGCAAATAATTTATTGTAACAAAGAAATACAATATACCTAGGTAATAATTTATTGTGAAGAATGAAATTTTTTTCACATTATTTCTTATAATAGCCGTAGAATTAGACTTTATGTCTAACAATTGAACGCAAACCAATCTCGCATCGGTAAGTCTTCACAAACTTAATCAGAACCAGGACAGCTTTCTCAACGATTGCCAATCTTTAAGTACAATTCAACTTTAACTCTCGGACAGATCGCGGAACCCCTATGACCCATCCACGGAACCCCAGGGTTCCGCGGACCACCTTTTAGGAATCACTGGTGTAGGTAACCTAGAAATAAAGCTAAACTCGCTGATGCAACTTGACTTGACACCCCGTTTTTATCCTATGGAACCTGATGTATGGGGTAAAGTATGGGGTAAATATGTTCATCTATAGTGTGACCATTAGTGCTGTGCACTCCCTGAGGTATGCGCGCGGCGAGACGGGGGGGAGAATCGGCTGCTGCGCTCTGTCAGTTCGCCGTCAACGCTCGTGGCGGCAGGTAGTGTTATTTGTATCGGACTGTCTATGTCAGACGCACATGAGATAAATATTCAAAGATGGGTCATGCGTTATCTCGTGATATGAAATGGAAGATGAAGTTGAAACAGAATCTATGTCAGAATAACTTTCGTTAGAATATATAATTGTTTGTAAATATAAAAAATGTTCAATAAAACAAGTCCTTTGAATTATAAGTTTAGTTCTTATTTATCACCTGCATATTTTTAATAAAATATGAGTATATTTAAGTTACATTTTAATCAACTAAGTAAGTATAATATATTACAGATAGATAGCCTCCGACCATCGTCCCGCCACAAGTCTTGCCATAGAAATGCAAACTGATATCGTAAGATATGTCCGACATGTATTGATCTCATGTGAACTCATGCAGTTTTTTCTTTGCCTCCCACCTCGCCGCGCATACCTCAGGGAGTGCACAGCACTAATGGTCACACTATACCTTCATACTAAATTTCATCGAAATCGGTTCAGTCGTTACGATGTGATTCAGTAACAAACATCCAAACTTTCACATTATAATATTAAGTGTGATTAATCAAATAATTAATTTTTGAGATTTGACAAGTTTTTTTTGTCGAGCAAAATAAAATTCTAAAGTCAGACCGTTCCAGCCTTAACCGCCCCTAAGTGAGGGGATCAATCACTCGGAACGAGGTATTTAGGGTGGCTCCTACTATTGCAAGCTATTAATTTATTTTTTATTATAAACGGGTAGTTTTGCAAATAGATTTATAATTTTTCACAAGACTGCACCTATAGTATTTTTCCAGTATTTTTTCAGTACTAAAACTTCTTCCTACACTTTTCCCACATTACGTGGGGTCTGCACAACATGTATTCCTCCTCCATACCTCTCTATCAGCCGTATTGATAATGATTCGGTCCCAAGTCTACCAGATGCTCTGCTATCGCTGACTTGTTTACCTGGCGATTTTTATGAGCTGCGATATGCTCTTTGACACGCTCGGCTATGGTACGTTTGGTTTGCCCGATGTAAGAGCGGCCACAGCTACAGTCTATCTTATAAACACCAGGCATCTGCAGAGGTATAACATCCTTTGGAGTCCGTAAATGCTTGGCCATCTTTGAGAGAGGAGTGAAGACCGACTTGATTGAAAACCTCTTCAAAACATTTCCAATTTTATCCATCACCCCTTTCACGTATGGCAAAAACGTTGGCTTTCTACAGGCCTCCGTTGGTTTTTCTCTGTTCGTGCGTCTTGGCTGCCGTCTACTTACATATCCTTTGGATTTTAGAATCTCCTGAATCTGGGCCAGCTAACTCTCCAGATGTTTAGGGCAGGATGTTGCCGAAACGTCGGGATAACAAATAAAAAAGGTACAAACGCGATAAATACCCGTTTTAATCAATAATTATGTACAGTGGTTTGAGGATAAGACCACATACCTTTATTTATTGTGCATTCTAGAATGTATTTTTTTGTTTACATTTGTTAATTTATTTGCCACTGTCTGTGATATTGCTTGTAAAATTAAACCAGTCAGTACGTTAATCAAGCAAAATGATTATTTTTCTAAATCCATAAAACAACATTTACAACCCCAAAACAAATACGTACAGCCCTCTTTTTTTATCGCATTATCGACCCCCAGAACTACCCCTAACGTATTTAACACCCCTGTACTTGTAAATGCATTGAATGTAGATTTGAGGCTTGTGTGAAATTACATTGCAAATTGATTCTGGATAAAGAAATAATAGCTTAGATATCTGCATGTAAACTAATTATTGGTTCGTCCCGAACTGAGATCTCGCGAGTCTCCCAAAACACAAAAATATATTCTTAGGGCGACTCGCAACGATGCCTTAACGTATTTAGTGGCTAATTATAATTTAGAAGGTTGTCTTAACATACAAATACGTAAAATTTAAACATGTTTAGTCACTAAATACGTTTAGGGATCGTTGTTGAGGCCGGCCTTAATCTTTGCTTAATAAAATAGTGCCACGAAATGCTTAACTAACCAACTTGACATACCTACAGTTTTATTCAAATTGCAGGTAACGGGAGTTCATGTAAATTGGATACTCTTTTTTGGGGTAGAAATTGCAGTTATTCTGGATTTCAGACTTTTGCCTATATTTGTGTCACTTAAGCTACACGCATACCAAATTTCAGTTTTTATTATGGCTAATAACCTAAAAACTACAAGGTTTAAACTATGAATAAAAACGGGGTCGAATTGTACTCACAAAGACCTTTTAATAGACGTGCCACTTGGCTGGATAGTCTCATTTTGTTTTCCTATTGAACCCCAATATCTCAACAACACCCCCACATTTTTAGCTCATTTAATCTCCAAAGTTGTGTCATCACTACCTAATAATATATAAATTTTCACGATGATCGGATCAATACTATGTATCCGCTAAAGTACACCGCACTCCGTAATTTTTAAAAAATTTCGCTCCATCCAAAGGTTGCCTGGAAGAGATCGCTTTTAGCGATCAGGCCGCCCATTGTATTGCCTTATTTATTTTAACCCAGTACTTATTTTTTTATTATTTCTGTTTGTGTGGTAATTCAATAAAGAGTTATCTATCTATCTATCTATCTAATACTTCCAAAGTTATCCTCGTACAATCAAACATACATACAACAAACATACTACAACCACGATTTGCTTAAGTTGATTTGGAGATCTCGCTCGAGATGGAGATCAATAAAATTATCAAAATAAACTCGTGGAAATCTAGATTGGCTTTGACATGTGTCGAAATACTGCCAACAAACAATAGAACCTCATAATAGTCAAGAGACCATACATAGATTTCCAGAGCGACCGACCTGCATCCTCGTATCATGAAAAGGTTGCGGGTTCGAGTCCTGTCCGGCTTGAAAGTTTTAAAAATCTTACAACACCCCTATTTGCATCGTAGATTAAAAAGATCTAACACAAAACCACATAAAAACCAAGTGCGAGCCGGACTCGCGCAAGAAGGGTTCCGTACCCATCTATACTAATATTATAAAGAGGAAAGATTTGTTTGTTTGTATCGAATAGGCTCCGAAACAACTGGACCGATTTAAAAAAATATTTGACTGTTGGGAAGCTGCACTATCCCTGGGTGACATAGGGTACATTTTACCCAACTGCGCAGAAGGAGGGTAATGTTTTTTTTTAATAACTACGCGTGCAAAGTTGCGGATTTGTCAGCTAGTTATCTATAAAAACGAGCAAAAAAAATCACGTTTGTTGTATAGAAACCCCCTTAAATATTTATTTTATTCTGTTTTTAGTATTTATTGTTATAGCGGCAACAGAAATACATCATCTGTGAAAAATTCAACTGTCTAACTATCGCGGTTCATGAAAAATACAGCCTGGTGACAGACAGACAGCGGAGTCTAAAGTCAAAGTCAAAATCTTTTATTCATTAAAATTACAAGGATCATAGAATACATAACAATCATCATATCATCACCATATCAGCCGTAGGACGTCCACTGCTGGACAAAGGCCTCCCTCATTGATCTCCAGGAACTGCGGTTGGAAGCGGCCTGCATCCAACGCCGACCTGCGGTTCTTACCAAGTCGTCTGCCCATCTTGTAGGAGGACGTCCTACGCTGCGCTTGCCGGTCCGTGGCCTCCATTCGAGAACTTTCCGGCCCCATCGGCCATCTGTTCTGCGCGCTATATGGCCTGCCCATTGCCACTTCAACGTGCTAATCCGTCGGGCTATGTCGGTGACTTGAGTTCTCCTACGTATCCCCTCATTTCTGATTCGATCCCGTAGAGAAACCCCGAGCATAGCCCTCTCCATAGCTCGTTGAGCGACTCTGAGCTTATTCATGAGGCCCACGTCTCGGCTCCATATGTCATCACTGGTAACACACACTGATTGAAATCTAAATTCTAAATTAATAAAATCTAAATTGGAAAATTTTTGAACGAGTTTGAGCAATTTCAATTTCAATCCCAAGCTTCTCTATCATCTAAATAATCCGATATTTTATAGTGGGCTTTTTCTAAAGATTTTGTTTAATTACGTTTTTAAATTTGTTAATTGACAATTTTTGTACATCACGTGGGAGTTTGTTATAAAAATAGTAATAGGTAACTAGTCTTAGTATTAGGGACCCGTTTTACCCTTTGGGTTAGGAACCCTAAAAATGTACAATGAAGATAAAACGTTTCAACTTTATGCAAAACAGATTGATAATCCTCTGTTTGTTTATCTGTTGGGAACAGTCGTTCGAACCCCAATACAGAAGCTAGTTCGGGAAAGAATTAAAAAGTTTTTTCCCAGGGTATTATTTTGAAAGAGATTATTGTGACAACTTTGATTTAGGGGTAAAATGGTTTTTTGACGTGGAGTAGGGGTCAGTTTTGTGTGGGATTGAAACACAGAATTTTTTTTACCGTACTACGTAAAAGGGATGTATGTCTGGTTGTATGGCTGTCGGTTCCAAACAGTTAAATTATACATATAACTTTTTACCTATTGACATTAAAATTATTGATTACTAGCTTCCGCCCGTGGCTTCGCAGGCGTGGTTTGCTAATTCAAAGTAGCCTACGTGTTTAATCCAAGTTATAATCTACGTACATACCAAATTCAGTTCAGCCGTTACGACGTGATTGAGTAACAAACTAACATCCAAACTTTCGCAGTTATAATATTAGTGTAATATTTAGACTAAGGTTCAAGACGTTAGCAAGCGTATATTGAGATTCAAATGGAGTTAGGCAGGACATGTGGCCAGGCGCGGAACAGGGTGAGTGGTGGCCCCGAGATGGAGCCAGGAACGCAGGTCGTCCGCCGGCAAGATGGGTCGACGACATTATAAAAATCGCAGGTCGTATGTGGGTTAGAACAGCGCAGGACAGAGGCCAATGGCGACAACGAAGAGAGGCCTATGCCCAGCAGTGGGATGAGAAAAGCTGAGGATGATGATAATTTAGATTGCAATGGAACGCAGAATTCTGGGTGTCCAGTAATAGAATACGTTTCACAGAACTGCGCTCGCGGACCCAAATTATAGAGCGTAGCTTTGAAAGCCGCTAAGCTGTCGTGGGATTGGGCTGGCCACGTCTGTCGCATGCCAAGTGAGATGGGCTAATGTCGGGCTAATCCCGACCCAGTGAGAAGGCGACGCAGTAGAACAAGACGGAGAGAGATTGATTGATTGACACACAAGCTGACGGGCCGCCTGATGTTAAGTTGTCACCGCCGCCTATAAACTCCTGCAGTACTCATGGTACTGCAGTTGCGTTGCCTACGAAGGCGTTCATTTTGAAGCCCACCGGAAAAACCTCCACAGGAAGGTCATTCCACATCTTGCAGGTGACCGTTTGAGACTTCCACGTATCTACAATGTGTGGATGAGCTCGTTGCCGGTTGCGGGAGGTTCGATGGTAGAAGTGGGAAGCAGAGAATTAATTGAACAGCTCTTCAGAACATTCACCGTTATATATTTAATATTAGAAAACGCTGAGCGCTCCGATGTCACGGCGCAGACTCAGCGGCTCCAGATCCTTAGGTCCAGAACTACTGGGTCGTCGACGATACGAACGTCGAGTCTACGGGCTGCAGTTGGCCGCAGAGTTACACGCATTTCTGGAGGACTGGGCAGGTTCGGCACGGAATCGAGATGTCTTGAAGGAATGGGGGGTGCCCTTGGCCCAGCAGTGGGACAGAAGTGGCTCATTATAATAATAAAACTAGGCTAAAAAAGTTTTTGCTGGAAAATGTTGTTATTCAGAGGATGGTTTCAAGCTATATTCCTGTGTGTTTCGGTTTGAAGGGTATGGTTGCCGGTGAAATTACTGTATGCCTCAAGTTGATGGACGCAGGGCAGTGTATCGTAGTGCACGTTTCCAAGGTGCGTGACCTACGACACAATACTTTGTTAAAGGCGATGGCCTGTTCCATCTCCAAGTAGTATTAAAAAAAAAAAAAAAAACTATTTATGGTAATGAAACTATATATTCAGGTGGGACCATCTAGGCAGAGAATACCCATCAGGTTTGGTCTTCGATCGTCTTATCTGAGTATCTGATTGTATTCACTCAAAACACATCCGGTTCTTGCGTCAGGCTTTTTACAAACTCAGTCGTTTCAGTTAGTATTTTTCAAACTTTCGCGATCACTGTACATAATTAATGATTAAAACGTGTATTTATTGCGTATGTACCTTTTTATTTGTTATATTAACAAATTAAAAAGGTATAAAAAAAGGTATCTATCGTTAGCGTAGGTATTGTTTGCTTACGGAGCAGAAAGAAAACATAGTTAAAACAAGTCGTTGATAGCCTTTAATAATATTTATTGATTGAATTCACAAATATCACTCTACCTGTACAAATCAAATTAAAAAAAAAGTTTTTATTCATTAAAATTACAAGGATCACTTTGAAACGTCAATTTTACTGTTCCTCCGCGACCGAGCCAGGAAAGAAGGCAAGAAACAAGGCTGGTTGCTCTTTTTAATGGTCCTTTTAGAATACATAACAATAAAGAAAGTAAATTACGTCTAAATTGTAACATTTTTGACCGAGTTGAAGCAATTTCAATCCCAAGCTTCTCTATCATATAAATAATTCTAGCTAGCTAGCTAATAGCTAGCTGATCTGCCCGAGAATTGCCTATGTTTTAATCCCGGTCATAATCTATTTATTTACCAAACTTCATCGAAATCGGTCGAGCCGTTTAGTCGTGAAAAAGTAACAAACAGACAGACAGAGATACGGATTAGTACGGATTCTCTGCCAAGCCGCCATATTAGGGTTTTAATGTCGAATGGTATGTACACCCCTGCCCTCTGACCCCGAAATTAGCGATATTCCCACGCGAGGGTCAATGTCCTTACCCTATTGCGTAAAGGTGGAAATGCTTTTACGCGCTCACGGCGTAATTTTGACCGTTTTGACTGTAGGGTTGAACAAAAACACTTCTCCTGCGCGAGCCCTTTTACAAAGCACTCAACCTACTATCTATAAGGCTAAGGGCAACGGTGCCTGATCGTATTCAGTAGCTAATTCTAATTTAGTAAGTTGTCAAATCATTCAAATACGTCAAATTTTAACATGTTTAGTCGCTTATTGCGTTTAGGGATCAACAGATGCAGGAAACATTATAACTAAGACTTTGTAACTTATGTACTCTACGTAAGAGTAAGCCATGTTTTATTGATTTTATCTTTTACGCCTCCTCCAAGGCGCTTGTCTCACCGCCGCACGATGACCGAGAAGTGAGTAGAGCTAGAAACTAGAGACGAGTTGGCGAGCAGCGTGAAGCGAGTGTGTAGTTTCTATAGTTGTCTCGCCGGGCTATAACACAGCGCCTTGTTTCGCGTATCGCCGAGCGAGTGTTGTAGTCGCTGCGACAAAATAGTAGAGAGCGAGTTCTCGCCGGCAGTGTGAACGGCCAGCGATCAACTATATAAATATACGTATCTCTTACTGACACGGAATCTATATCTTTTGTTCGTTTCTTGTGCGAGAAAATAGTTGATAGCTAATCGCTTACTCGCCGGCGGTGAGACAAGTGCAGGGCCGGATTATCCATAAGGCGGATTAGGCAACTGCCTAGGGGCCCCGCACCGACTAGGGGCCCACGGGGGTCTAGCCGATGTGGGCCTCGCATCAAGAAAAAAAACGTTTCATTCATGACATTCCCCATTATTTACATTCGGTAATGTTGCTATAGAAAAAAAAAATTATTTAAAGGTCAACTTCCAAGATGTTTTAAACGATGTTGTATCTAAAAAAGTAACAAGAGTTGCTATTTACACTTACTGCACCTACTTTACACAAATATTTTCTTTCGTGTATACAATATATTTTACTGCATTTAACAAGATTGTATTTAAAATAATCGCGTCACGCCTCATTTATCTTTCCTACACCATCATGTGACCTGGATCACACATAACACTATAACTATAATCTATTCATTAAGATAATTTCAATGAAAACAAAAAGCAGGAGTCGATCTGATATACTCGACTTACGTAATAGAAAAAAATATATTTTAAAAAGTAAGAAAAGAGTAAAGGTAAGGGGCCCCGAAAATTGCATTGCCTAGGGGCCCCGATAGGGTTAATCCGGCCCCGTACAAGTGCCTCATTATGCCAAATCTCACACTCGTCCGTGCGCGCCAATAAACTTAAAAAGTGCCAAATAATTTATTTTCCAACAAGTGCTAAGGGTTCATTACTTATTACACTAGTGGTTCACCCCGAACTGAGATAACGCGAGCCTCCCATAAAACAAAAATATATTTTTCGTAATCTTTGATCATCAAAATAGTGCCACGAAATAAATAACCTAATTACTTGACCTACAGTTTCATTCAAAAAACAGGTAACGGGAGGTCATGTAATTGGTTATTTTTTTTTGGAGTACAAATTGCAGTTATTCCGGATTTCAGACTTTTGTCTGTATTTGTGCCGCTTAAGGGCGCACTATACCTGGGGAGACGATAAATCGCTTATTGAGAAACAATGTTTTGTTCAACAAATTTTGTGCTTTAAATTTGTAATCCATTTAGTTAAGGAGACGTGCTAGAGCGCTTGTGTTGTGAAAACACGAATCCGTAAAACTTTCTCAATAGTAAAAAAATCCAAAGATGACTCCAAATTTATCTTAAAACCGTTCTTATGCGATGAATACTTTGATTTAGATGTTGAAACTTTATACAGTTAAATAAATAATACTTTATACAGTCAGCACTGTGGGGTCACTGGTGTACCCTGTGAATTTCGACAAAGTTTAGTTTTTTTATGACTATAAAAAACGGCAAAAAATCACGTTTGTTGTATGGGAGCCCCCTTTAATATTTCTTTTATTCTGTTTTAGTATTTGTTGTTATAGCGGCAACAGAAATACATCATCTGTGAAAATTTCAACTGTCTATCACGGTTAATGAGATACAGCCTGGTGACAGATGGACTGACAGACAGACAGCGAAGTCTTAGTAATAGGATACTGTTTGACCCTTTGGGTACGGAACCCTAAAAACGGAGTCGAAATGTACTATTAAAGACCTTTCGATTGACGTCCCATTTTATTTTACCTCTCTTGAACCCCAATATCTCAACAATCTCCCAACATTTTTAGCTCATTTAGTCACACCAAAATTATGCCATCACTGCCTACTTTAATATCAAATTTCACGATGATCGGATCAACGCTTCAAAAGTTATCCTTGGACAAACATACATACATATAACGCCGATGTGCCCAAGTTTATTTGGAGGACTAATATTTTGTAAAATTAAATGCTACCGTTATCGCCACCATATTACCTAATAATTCTGTCAGTTTTGACATAACATCTGTCAAAACTGACAGCCACGTTATTCCCAGCTAGAGTAGAAAGAAGATCAATTTGCTCAGGTTACGAGTGGTGGGGTGTAAATAGGAGTGGTTGTACAAATACCGCGCGTTGGGGCGACGCGCGACGCCTGCGTGCCGCAATTATCAAATACGGAGATACACGGGACGAGACTACATCCCACTTGGTAACATTCCCATTTCGTAGACCTTCTATTATAAGTACCTACCCAAATGTTGCTTTTCGTAAACATTTTTAGTCTTCAATTATTGAATGCTAATTAATAAAATATTTGACAATTAAAATAAATAAATATTTCTGGACATTTCACACAGCGCTATCTAGCCCCAAACTAAGCAGAGCTTGTACTATGGGAACCAGATAACTGATAGAATACTTATATACCTACTTTTTTTTTGTAAATTCATACTTATAATATATAGAGAAACAACCAGACCCGGAATAAATATCTGTAGAGCATGCAAACATTTGTTCCGCAGCTTGAACCCGCTACCTTCTGCGTCTCAGCCGGCTATTCGCCCACTGCGCCACGGAAGTCGTCAAAATTGTTAAAAGGTACATTGTTGATGAAATAAAATGAATTAATAGTAGATTATTAAACGAGGGGATAAAGCAGTGTCTTTCGTCACGGGCGGTATATATCCCGAACGTAACGAAGGATTCTAGAGTTAACACGAGCGGAACGAGGGAGTTACTAGAATACTGAGCGCAGAGAGGGATATAAGCACGCCCAAGATGCAGACAGCTTTAACCACGAGGAGACTATTTTACACACTTTCTGCGAGACAATATAAACCAAATCTAGGTTGGTGCATTCTGTGCAGAGGTTAGTTCGATTTACGAATAAGTTCTTATTGTGTGGGTCTCTTTGGTTCGAATTTTAATACAGATGAGGTTCCAAATTCAAATCACATGTCAGCGAGGGCATATTGAAATTCAGTACAACTTTACTCCCGGCTCAGCCGTTTACATGACATATAATTTGATATTGTCTAGCAGGTGCTGTGAAATATGACGTCTTACAATCTAATCTAATACCATTTAGGTACTTAGTTGGATACTAAGTCTGTAAATTAAAATAACATCGGTAATTTTCCCGTCAACGAGCTCATTTTTAACCGACTGCAAAAAAGGAGGAGGTTCTCAATTCTTTATTGCAAAGAAGAAAATACATGTACAGAAATAGAGGTCATTGCATGTACAAAGGCGAGCTTAACCCTAAGAAGTGTTCTCTTCCAGCAAACCTTTGAGGTCGACTGCGTTTGTTGGAACCACTGCGAGCACGTACGTTGCACTGCCAACAGTCACCCATCTCCCGTGCGCAGCGCAGCCTTAATGAGCTTTTTAAAATCCATCCTCATTTTGACGTGATTGCGGATGACTGGAAGACGATCGAGCGAGTGTGTCTCAGATATTGTGAGAGTATTTAATTAGTTAAGTATACCGATGTTAAGTTAGTTATGTTTAGACTCTATTGTATTTGGATATTTGTTGTGTTTTTGTGTACCTTTTTAACTTAAAATATAAAGTTTGAAAGTGAATGTACTAAGATTATAATTTGTATTTTTTCTTGTAGTAGTTTTAGATATAGCTTACCTATTAGATTAATTCTGTAAAGTTATATTTAAGTGTAAATAAACGAATTTTAATTTGAGGACAGAGAGAGAGAGAGAGATGATTTTAAAGATAGGTGAGTGTACAAAAACATAAATAAAGATATATATACATATACCTAGTCAGGTCATCAATTCTGTCACATATAAAATAATAGAAACAAGTTTATTCATTATGTAACCATTTATATACCAAAATGAACTTAACAAAACATAGATTCTTATGACACTAAAGTTTATTCAAAATGACCTCCGTGATTTTGAATACAGGCCTTCAATCTGCGCGGCCAGTCGTCTATCGCAGCACGAACGAGGTCCATGTCAATATCGGCGGCTGCCTTAATCAAGGATGTCTTGAGTGACTCCAAATTGGGATGAGGCTTTGAGCACGCCTTTTCCTCCAAGTGTTGCCATATCTTGTAATCTAACGGATTCAAATCTGGACTGGAGGAGAGCCAGTCTTCGTGCCGGATGAAGTCAATTTCACGCGCCGCCAGCCAGTCTTGTGTGCTCTTCGCTCTATGAGCTGGCGCCGAATCTTGTTGGAATACATAGTGCCTGTTATTGAACATGGTATGAGAAACAGGTTCCACAAGGTTCGTCAGGACTGTATTTTGATACACAACTGCATTCGTTTTTACACCTTTCTCACAAAAATGTACCTCTGTGAGCCCCAATAAGAAACTCCCAACCATACCATGAGCGAGGATGGAAAATGACCTCGTTGGACACGCGGAATACGGTTGCTCGCTTCTTCGCTACTGTGTGCGTACACCTTATCATTTTGTTTGTTGTAGCTCTCTTCTACGGTAAAAATTTTTTTCATCCGAAAAAAGAATTTTCCGATATTTTTTTCCCGCGTACCGCTTCAACAAAGCGCGGCATCTCTTCAGTCTCAGGTCCATTAGACGAGCATTCAAACGATGTCCTGTTTTTCTTCGATATGCCCGAAGCCCTAAGTCTTCATTTAACACCCTTTTCACTGTGGTTCTGCTTAACCCCATCTGAAGGGCCAACAGTTTCTGCTTACGTTTGGGATTTCTTTGAATTCGCGCCTTCACAGCTTTTATCACTGCTGGAGTCCTAACAGACCGAGGGCGACCACTTCTTGACCTGTCATCTACACTAGAGTCTTCATTGTATCGTATGATGGTGCGATAAACGAATCTTTAGGTTATATTCAAATTTTTCAGTATGTCAAAAATTTGAATTGGCGCGTAACCGCAACGATGCAACGCAATAACTGCAACACGGTCTTCTTTAAGCGTCCACTCCATATTTAAAAATGAGTAAAATTCTAAAAAGTATACATTTTTATTTTCATGAACAATTCGAAATTCGAATTCTATTAACTTTTTTGTGGCCAGCATTCTAAAAGAAATTTTTTTACTGTGTGACAATATGACCTGACTTGGTATATATAATATATACCCAAAACTAACTATGAACTATACATAAAGTATGATATAATATGATAATTATAATAAATAAATTATATGGATTATTAATACATATATACCTAATATATATATATACTTATAATAATATAAAATTACAGAGAAAGTTAGTGCTCGTTAACTTTCCGTTTGAAAACGTTGAGTTTTGAAAACGAGAGCTAGCGCGAACTTCATGAGAACGGGCATTCTCAACTCGACTGTATTTTTTATGTTTGTTACCTCAGACCCTTCGACTGGGTAAACCGATTTTGATCATTCTTTTTTTATTTCAAAGCTGGTGCTTCCCGTGTGGTCCCATTTCCATTTGGACCACTTCTGACAATGGAATCCATGAGAAAACCGTAGTCTTAAATATGTTTAATTTTTATGTTACGTTATGTTTGTTAGCTCAGAACTCCGCTATATATCAACCGATTTGGAAAATTAGTTTTTTATGTGAAAGGATATACATTTAGATTGATCCCATGGAAATTTCATCAAAATTGGTGTAGTAGTTTGGTTTTTACTGTTATCTGAAGTCGGCTATATTTTTGGTTAAAAATTACGTGTAGCGAGATTAACTTAGACAGAGCCCCGTGTGTCCCCAAACTCTAATTTACAAGACAGGTGATATGAGTACATATTATATATGTACGCCCTACTTGATTCTAATTTGCTAAGTGTTAAGGATTTGTGACTTGAATTAGGTAACTTCTTAGTAAAAGTAGCCTGTGTCTCAATTCCGATGATAATCTCTATGCCTAATTTCATGGAAATTAGTCAAGCCAGTCGTGCGTTACAAACGGATAGACAAAGGGAGAGATTTAATTTAAATAGATAATATTAGGTACCTACTAGTGGTTCGCCCCGAACTGAGATCTCGCGAGTCTCCCATAAAAACAAAAAAAAAAGTTATTCACAATCTTTGAATATCAAAATAGTGCCACGAAATGCTTGACCTACAGTTGCATTCAAATTACAGGTAACGGGAGTTCATATATATTGGTTACTTTTTTGGGATAGAACCTGCGGTCATTCTGGATTTCAGACGTTCTAAAAGTTGTCTCAAATGTCTCATAAAATCTCGTGTCTGCGCCGTAAGTTATGCGAGGTCAAAGGTCACAAGAAACGGGTTTTCACGATTATCTCGATTGCTATAGCACCAATGATGTTAACATTCTTTTATAAAATTGTAGAGATTAAAATTTGCGACACATTATGTTCCGTTATGTTTCTGAGATAGAGGGCGGAGGGTGCGCAGCGCTCACCCATACGAATAAAACGATCAAATGATCCTTGACTTATTCTCCGTAAGAAACCTTTCGTTTTTCTGATTTTTTCATTAGAAATTACTCATTATCTTACAAATAGCAAATTCTTCACCTTCTTCTTTCGTGTCGATATCTCAATACTATAGCCATTTTGACCAGTACGCCGCCACGTTCATGGCAGCGTCGGAGCAGGTCATCAGTTGCCCCATCGTGCAGGATGGGGATGCAAGGACGTTTGCCATTGTTTGGAGCTAGACACCACATTTGCATTGCGTCGCCGATTTGTCTATAATACCCCATTTACTAAGATTACACCTGCAGCGGCCGACTTGGGTACGCAGTCTGTTGAGGGTCCTCCACACTGGCCAAGGTAGATGTTGACCAGGCGATAGTTTCTCTGCAGGTGTCACAAATTCTTGACAGTGTTATAAAACATTTTTTGAAACTAAAATCGTGTCTCAGAAAAAAATTTACTTCAAAGATTTGTTCCGCTGCGGGAATTGAACCTGCTATTTTTTAGGGTTCCGAACCTTAAAAGATAAAAAGGAACCCTTAAAAGATCACTCTCTTGTACGTCTTTCCGTCTGTCTGTCCGTGTGTCACCACCGATTTTCTCAGGAACGGGTAGACCTAGTAAGTTAAAATTTATACCAGATACTGAGATCTATAGTCCCTATTAGGTGTATAAAAATCAAGGTCCTGCGTCAACACCATAAAAAGATATGGGCAAATTTAGATTATCGTAAAAAATTGTAAGTACCAAAATTAAAGGGAGTCACCATACATACATAGTTGATGCCAATTAAGATAGTCCTCTGAGTTGTATGGGCGCTCATACAATTTAGAGGACTAGTTTAATCGGCACCAACCTCAATTAAAATAAATAAATAAAATTGTGCTGTAGAATAAAATAAATATTTATGTGGGGCTCCCATACAACAGACATCATTTTTTGGCCGTTTTTTATAGATAATGGTACGGAACCCTTCGTGCGCGATTCCGACTCGTACTTGGCCGGTTTTTTATTGATGATAGCCAAGCGCTTGACCTGATAAGTGATGGTGTGATCGAAGATGGAGCACGCTTGCCTAGAAAGAACCGACCCCCCCTACATCTCAGCATACTTATTATTCGCCCACTGCGCAACAAAATCATCAAAATGACCTATTATTTTTTTGTTTGTGTGTGTAACCCCACCCTGTTACAACGTCTATTATATATTACAGTGATACGTCTGCGCGGGTTAAGTATCGTTTATTTATCTAACTAGGTAGAAGACATCAAAGATCGGCCGATAATAAACGTACACTAAGTCAATAGTGGCAACGCGCGTCGGTCGCGTGCCTATTGTTAAAACTACCCCTCAGCACTGGTGTGTACTGTAGGGTGACTGTCTATGAGAGAGTCTGCGAAACACAACAAAGCATGGTTAATAACATCAACCAAGTACACGTCGGACTCGCGCACGAAGGGTTCCGTACCCTTATCTATAAAAACTGAAAAAAAAACCGTGATTTTTTTGCTACCCCTTAAATATGAATTTTATTTTAATTTAAATATTTATTTCTAAAGTGAACGTATAACAAAATATTCTGTGAATATTGCAAGCGTCAACCTGCTCTCGTTTTTAATATCGAGCAAAAACGAGAAAAAAATCACGTTTGTTGTATGGGAGCCCCCCTTAAATATTTATGTTATTCTGTTTTTAGTATTTTTTTTAAAGCGGCAACAGCAATACATCATCTGTGAAAATTTCAACTTTCTAACCATCACGGTTCATGAGATACAGCCTGGTGACAGACGGACAGACAGCCAGCGAAGTCTTAGTAATAGGGTCCGTTTTACCCTTTAGGTACGGATCCCTAAAAAATAGTTTTATTTTATTTTATTGATCTAGCAAAGCGATATTACCAATTTAACTTGGTCGAATCGGCGTTGTATGTATGTATGTATGTTTGTTTGTCCGAGGATAACTTTCGAAGCGTTATTCCTATCGATATTTTACAGAATACATTTCGGGGAATGTGCCCAGGAACTTCACGATCTGATTCCGCCATCTCCTTTCCATCAAAGGACAAGCAGGCGCACGGCTCAGTACCATCCGTACCTAGTTGATATACCACCCATTCGCACACACCGTCCCGGTTCCACGTTCTTGATGCGTACAGCTGAGGTATGAAACAGTTTGCCGTCGTCTGTTTTTCCTAAAAAATACAATCCGGGCCTCTTTAAGGTAAGAGTGAATAGGTTTCTTCTAGATCTTCGTGCTTCATCTTAGACCATATCATCGCTTATCATTAGGTGAGATTGTGGTAAAACGAAGATCAATTCAGTTTAAAAAAAAAGAATCCGATCATCGTGAAATTTGGTATATGTATACGTAGGTAGTGATAGCATAATCCATGGTTGACTAAATGAGTTAAAAATTATGTATAAATGTGCCATTACCTAGTTTTCAAGACTTTATTGTCCACTTGTATATGCAAACTAGAGGTTGCGTAGTGCGCGAGCTGCTTGCAGCTCGCGTGTTTTTCTTTTTGTGGAAAGAGCAAACAAAGAGGATATGAATGTGAAAAGCAATCAAAGAGGATATTGAAATGAAAGAAGCAATCAAAGAGGATATAAAAAATAAAGAAGCAATCATTGAATATATCGAAGTGGAAAAAGCAATCAATGAGTATTATCGAAAAGAAAGACGTATTCAAAAATGATGACAAAGTGAAAGAAGCATTCAATGAGGAAAACAAAGTGAGAGAAACATTCAACAAGGATGTCAAGAGCGATGATGAAAATAAAATAATGATTTCACCAAAAATTTGTATTAATATTTTGTAAAAGTTTGGCATACCTAACTCTTTCCGTTTAGAACATACGAGCTATAAAAGTTTTCTAGGAAATCATAATTTTGTTGAGAAGATATCAAAGTGGAAGAAGCAATCAAAGAGGATATCAAAGTGGAAGAAATAATCAAATAGGATATCGAGGTGGTAAAATCATTCAAAGAGGATGACAAAGTGAAAGAAGCAATCATAGACGATATCGATGTGGATGCAGCAATCAATGAGTATATCGACGAGGAAGAAGTATTCAAAGAGGATGACGATATGAAAGAAGCATTCAAAAAGAAAAACAAAGCGAGAGAAACATTAAAAAAGGATTTCAAGGGCGATAATGACAATAAAATACAGATTTAACCAAAAATTTGTACTATGATTTTGTAAGATTTTGCCATACCTTTCTCTTTCCGTTTAGAAGATACGAGCGATTAAAGTTTTCTAGGAAAAAAATCATAATTTTGTTGAGAAGATATCAAAGTGGAAAATGCAAATCAAGAATATCGAAGTGGAAGAAGTGATCAAATAGGATATTGAAGTGGAAGAAGCAATTAAAAAGAATATCAAAGTGAAAGAAGTGGTCAAATAGGATACCGAGGTGGTAGAAGCATTCAAAGAGGATGACGAAGTGAAAGAAGCAATCGAAGACGATATCAAAGTGGAAAAAGCAATCAAAGAATATATCCAAGTGAAAGCAGCAATCAAAGAGGATATCGAAGTGAAAAAAGGAATCAAAGAGGATATTTAAGTGGAATAATCGATATCAAAGACGATATCGAAGTGGAAGAAGCAATCAAAGAGGATATCAAAGTAAACAAAGCAAACAAAGAGGATATTGAAGTTATAGAAACAATCAATGAGGATATCGAAGTAAAAGAAGCATTCAAAGACGAAAACGAAGTGAAAAAAGCATTTAAAAATGATGTCAAGGGTGATAATAACAATAAAATAACTATTCCACCAAAAATTTGTACAAATATTTTATATAAGTTTGCTATGCATATCTCTTACCGTTTAGAAGATACGAATGATTAAAATTTTGTAGGAAAAATGGTAATTTTGATAAGATAATATCGAAGTGGAAGAAGCAATCAAAGAAGAAATGGAAGTGAAAAAAGTACCCAAAAAGGATATTGAAGTTGATTAAGCAATCGAAGAGGATACAGAGGTAGTAGAAGCATTCAAAGAGGATGACGAAGTAAAAAATGCAATCAAAGACGATATCGAAGTGAAAGAAGCAATCACAGAGGATAACGAAGTGAAAGAAGCAAGGAAGTAGTCAAAAAGGATACCAAAGTGGTAAAAGCAATCAAAAAAGATATCGAAGCAGAAAACGCGATCAAAGAGTATATCGAAGTTAATGAAGCAATCTAAGAGGATATCGATCTTGAAGAAGCAATCAATGAGTATATCGAAGTGGAAGAAGCAATCAATGACGACATGGAAGTGGTAGAACCAATCAAAGAGTATATCGAAGTTGAAGAAGCAATCAATGAGTATATCGAAGAGGAAGAAGTATTCAAAGAAGATATCGAAGTAGAAAACACGATCAAAGAAGATACCGAAGCGAAACCAGAAATCAAAATGGATACCTATCAAGGTCGATGATGACAATAAAAAAACGCTTCCACCAAAAATTGGTACTACCAATTTTAAAAGTTTATTATAGCTATCCGCTTCTGTTTAGAAGATACGAGCGATTAAAGTTTTTTAATCATAATTTTGTTAAGAGGATATCGTAGTCGAAGAAACAATCAACGAAGATATCGAAGTGGAAGAATCTATCAAATAAGATAAGGATGTTAACGGATCATTCGAATAGGTTATTACATTTTAAAAAGCAATTAAAGAGGATATCGAAGTGGAAGAAGCAATCAAAGAGGATATTAAAAATAAAGAAGCAATCATTGAATATATCGAAGAGGAAGAAGCAATCAATAAGTATTATAGCAGAGAAAGACGTATTCAAACAGGATAACGAAGTGAAATAAGCATTCAAAGAGGAAAACAAAGTGAGAGAAGCATTCAAACAGGATGTCCAGGGCGATGCTGACAATAAAATAACAATTCTACCAAAACGTTGTATTATTATTTTGTAACAGTTTGCCATACCTTACTCTTTCCGTTTAGGAGACACGAGCGATTAAAGTTTTCTAGGAAAAAATCATAACTTTTTTAAGATGATATCAAAGTTGAAGAAGCAATCAAAGAGGATATCAAAATGGAAAAAAGCATTCAAAGAGGAAATCCAAGTGAAAAAAGCAGTCATAAAAGATATCAAAACAAAAGATGCAATCTAAAAGGATATCCAAGTAGAAACCGCGATCTAAGAGGATACCCAAGTGGATAAAGTAATCAAAAAGGTTATCTAAATGGAAGAAGCAATCAAAGGAGATATCTAAGTGGAAGTAGAAATTAAAAAGAGTATCGAAATGGAAGAAGTAATCAGAGGCCATCGAAGTGGATGACGCAATCACAGACGATATCGAAGTGGAAGAAGCAATATAAGAGGATATCGAAGTAGAAAACACGATCAAAGATGATATCAAAGTGGAAGTAGAAATCAAAAAGGATATCTAGGTCGATGATGACAATTAAAAAAGGATTCCATCAAAAATTTGTACTACCATTTTTAAAAGTTAACTATGTCTATCTGCTTCCGTTCAAAAGATACGAGCGGTTAAAGTTTTTAAAGTTGTTAAGAAAATATCGTAGTCTAAGAAGCAATCAACAAAGATATCGAAGTGGAAGAATCTATCAAATAAGATATCGAAGTTAACGAAGCAATCGAACAGGATATTAAATTTAAAAAAAGCATTCAATGTGGATATCGAAGTGGAAGAAGCAATCAAAGAGGTTATCAAAGTGGAAAAATATATCCAAGAGGATTTCAAAATGAAAAAAACAAACAAAGAGGATATCGAAGTAGGAGAAGCAATCAAGGAGGATATTAAAGTGCAAGAAGCAATCAAAGAAGATATCAAAATGGAAAAAGCAAACAAAAAGGCTTTCTAATTGGGAGAAGCAATCAAGGAGGATATCGAAGTGGAAGAAGCAATCATCAAAGTGGATATCAAAATGGAAAAAGCATTCAAAGAGGATATCCAAGTAGAAAAAGCAGTCAAAAAGGATATCGAAGGGAAATATGCAATCAAAAAGGATATCCAAGTAGAAAACTCGATAACTCGATACCCAAGCAATCAAAGAGGTTCTTTGTCATCTTAGTGGAAGAAGCAAACAAAGGAGATATCCAAGTGGAAGCAAAAATTATAGAGGGTATCGAAATTGAATTTACTAAGAAAATTGTCCAAAAACTAAAAACAAAAAAAAAATGGGACGTCTTAAAATGATGATGATGGATGTCGCATAAACATGAAAATTGACTAAACAAGTTGCCTTATGCCACTCCAAAAACTTGAAAAACAAACAAAAATTTGGACATCCAAAATAATGATGATGATGGATGTCGCATAAACATGAAAATTGACTAAGCAAGTTGCCTTATGCCCCTCCAAAAACTTGAAAAACAAACAAAAATTTGGACATCCAAAATGATGATGATGATGGATGTCGCATAAACATGAAAATGTACTATGCAAGTTGCCTTATGCCCCTCCAAAAACTAAAAAAAAATTTGCACATCCATATGCATGATGATGATGATGGATGTCGAATAAACTTGAAAATTTAGTTATCTCATATAACTGTTTGATTCAACATTCTTCATTGCACGTATGTGTTCAGTCAACCTAGTAGATACGTTACGCTTTGTTTCACCAATGTAGCATTTACCGCAGTCACACGGTATCATATAAACGCCAGGGACGCCCAGAGGGTCTCTTTCCTTCAGCGAACGCAGCAGCTGTCTCAATTGTGTTTGAGGACGGAATGACGATATTCCGTCCTCAAACACAATTGAGACAGCTGCTGATGATTTACTTATGGCGTAACAAGTTTCCGATATTATCCGTTAATCCTTTCACAAAAGGTAAGTACGCTACTGCTCTATTTACCGTTGTTATGCGTGATCTTGTGGATGTGTCCGCAATTCGACAGCTCTGTCTCCACCCGTAGCCGTTTTGTGAGCCGCTGGCGGCGCGTGAAATCGACTTCATCCGGCACGAAGACTGGCCCTCCTCCAGTCCAGATTTGAATCCGTTAGATTACAAGATATGGCAACACTTGGAGGAAAAGGCGTGCTCAAAGCCTCATCCCAATTTGGAGTCACTCAAGACATCCTTGATTAAGGCAGCCGCCGATATTGACATGGACCTCGTTCGTGCTGCGATAGACGACTGGCCGCGCAGATTGAAGGCCTGTATTCAAAATCACGGAGGTCATTTTGAATAAACTTTAGTGTCATAAGAATCTATGTTTTGTTAAGTTCATTTTGGTATATAAATGGTTACATAATGAATAAACTTGTTTCAATTATTTTATATTAAACATGTGACAGAATTTATAACCTGACTAAGTATAATAAAATAATAAATATCTAGTATCTTGTCCTATACGAAACTTAGTAATCATAGTCACCCTACAGTAAACCAGCGAGATATATGTCGCACACGCGTCGTGTCGCGTGTCTGTCGCGCGACACAGGAAGTACCGTGAGGTCGCGGAGAACGATCGTCTTGGGAATCGGCTGTGGTGAGGGAAATTATAACTGACTAGCTGTTGCCCGCGACTTCGTACGCGTTACACTACTAAATGTGTAGGTAACCTAGAAATAAAGCTAAACTCGCTGTTGCAACTTGACTAGACACCCCATTTTTATCCCATGGGAACTGATTTAAGGTATAAAAAGTAGCATATGTGTTTAGCCAGGTTGCAATCTACGTAAATACTAAAATTCATCGAAATCGGTTCAGCCGTTAAAACAAATAAATAAATAAACATCCAAACTGTCGCATTTATAATATTAGTGTAATATTAGTTTTAAAATAACTAGCGGATAATTGTAGATTATTAAACGAGGGGATAAAGCAGTGTCTTGCGTCACGGGCGCTATATTGAAACCCGAATGTAACGAAGGATTCTAGAGTTAACGCACAAGCGGAGCGAGGGAGTTACTACAATCCTGAGGGCAGAGAGAGATATAAGCACGCCTAAGATGCAGACAACTTTATCCACGAGGAGAAAACTCTACTTTTCACACTTTCTGCGAGACAATAAAAACCAAATCTAGGTTGCTGCGTTCTTATTGTGTGGGTTTCTTTGTTCCAAATTCAAATTACTAATGCCCGCGAGGGCATAATGAAATTCAGTACAAGTTTACTCCCGGCTCATCCGTAGGCATTTAATCACCTGCTTTCGGTGAGGTTTACATGACATATAATTTTACATTGTCGAGCAGCTGCTGTGATAAAACATAAATGATTAGGTATTTGTTATCTTTGCTTGTTAAAAAGTGCCATGTAAACTTTACAGTATAAATTATCGCCGAAACGAACGACTAACAACTTGAACTGTAGTTTCATTCAAACTACAAGTAACTGGAGTTCATGTTTAGTGGTTATTAATTTTTGGGGTACAAATTGCAGTTATTCTGAACTTCATACTTTTGTCTCTAATTGTGTCATTGAAGCTAGACGCATACCAAATTTCAGTACTGTGGGGTCGCTGGCGAACTTCCTTCTTTTTGAAGTTGGTTGAAAATAGCGATAATCATAATTTTAATACTAGAAATAAAGATAAATTCGCTGTTGCCACTTGTAGACTCCATAAAGTCAGTACATTGTACATTGTAGTATTACGGGATCGAATCAGAAATGATGAGATACGTAGGAGAACTCAAGTCACTGACATAGCCCGACGGATTAGCACGTTGAAGTGGCAATGGGCAGGCCATATAGCGCGCAGAACAGATGGCCGATATGGCCAGAAAGTTCTCGAATGGAGGCCACGGACCGGCAAGCGCAGCGTGGGACGTCCACCTACAAGATGGACAGACGACTTGGTAAGAACCGCAGGTCGGCGTTGGATGCAGGCCGCTTTCAACCGCAGTTCCTGGAGATCAATGAGGGAGGCCTTTGTCCAGCAGTGGACGTCCTACGGCTGATATGATGATGATGAAAGTTAGTAAATCGTTTAAAGGGCAAGGTGTACGCTTTTATAACAAACTCCCAAGTGATGTACAAAAATTGACAACTAACGTAGTTAAATAAAATCTTTATAAAGAAGCCTACTGTAACATATCGGATTATTTAGATGATAGAGAAGCATGAGATTGATATATGCAATCATTTATTTTCTGTATCATGTATTCTAAAAGTATCATTAAAAAGAACAACCAGCCTTGTTTCTTGCCTTTCTTGCCTGGCTTGGTCGGGATGGAACAGGCAGTAAAACTGACGTTTCAAAGTAATGCTTGTGATTTTAATGAATAGATTCAAAACTATATATACTCATAATTTAGATTAATCAAAACGGAACAATTCAAAATGTCTCATTACTATTTTCTAAGTTGATTAACCAATACCATAACAACTCAAATTATCCTAGTTTTGTACAAAACTCACAAAACATACAGTTATAAGTTCACAAAACATATATTGATCTTCATAAAATCATTTACCGCCAAAGCACAGCCAATATAAAACTCCACTCCCCTGGTCCAGCATTTCACATATAGAAAGGAGTCAAGCCGGGTGACCCACTCTCTCCCATTCTGTTTACAAGCACCCTAGAGGAGGTATTCAGAACATTATCTTGGGCTACAAGGGACATAATCATCGGTGGCAAGCGCCTAACTAACTTGCGCTTTGCGGATGACATTGTCCTTTTTGCCCAAACAGCACATGACTTACAAGAAATGCTCCAAGAACTGAGCGCGGCAAGTCTTGAGGTTGTACTGCAAATGAATGGGTCGAAGACACAAATAATGACCAATGCCAAGAAACGTGGGGTCGAGGTAGGTGGGCAGGAAATACTATAAATCGATGAGTACATTTTCTTGGGCCAGTTAGCAAGCTTCGAAAACAGGCATGACAAAGAAATCGATCGCCGCATCGAAAATGCCTGGAAAAGCTACTGGTCCATGAAGACGCTCATCGACATGTGTATCCTGCCGGGTCTAACCTACGGTGCACAAACATGGTCATTGACCGAGCTGCAGAAGTCCAAGCTCAAGATTTGCCAAAGGGCAATGGAAAGCAGCGTCCTAGGATTCCGGAGAACCGATCGGGTGAGGAATACCACGCTTCGTTCTTTAACTGGCATTGTAGATGTGGGAGACAAAACCGCGAAGCTCAAGTGGGATTGGGCCGGGCACGTAAGTCGAATGCTTCCGGAGAAATGGGCCAATATCATAACACCTTGGGTACCGGAGGATGGACAGCGACGTCGGAGTCGGACGCGAAAGCGTTGGCGCGACGACATCAGCGGATTCGAGAAGGAATGGTGGGAATCCGCCAAGGATCGCGATAGGTGGAAGGAGTTGGGGCAGGCCTTTGCCCAGCAGTGGGAAAATGTAGCTAGATAAGATGTACAAAACTTGCACACACTCTAGCGCTGACTTCTCACGTGCAATTGAAAATATACCTGTTTAGGCGGGTAGGGATGGACGTCGTCCATTCACCAAGATGAAGTTAACGCCACTTATTGAGCCATTTTTAAAGTTTTTTTTAACCTGTCTTCGTGGTTAGTTGCGTTAAATTAGGTATAGAATTATCAATTATAAGGTTATCTCGAACTTGATGTTATTTGACATGTCTTAGTTTTGATCTAGGTGTGCGATATATTTTGATTTTGCCGGTGGTAGGGCGAGAAGGTTAACCTTCAACTCTTTTGAAGTGGATTAACAGTAAACATTTTGTGCTCATAATACATTACAAAGCCTCTTACATTAAACCCATCCATTTTATATTGTAGGCAGCTTATAAAATTATTCTTGGAACAATCCTGACTAGCTTTAATCTATGAGTAATTAAATAATGCTAGTTTTTCGAACGACCGGTGATACATCAAGGTTATCTGACAGCCATCTTGGCGTTTATAAAGCACTGGCTTGCCTTTTTGAAATTTAAACATTTATTAAATTAATAGCTTCCGCCAGCGGCTTCGCACGCGTATTTTGTCAATATTAAGTAGCCTATGTTATAATCCAGGCTATAGTCTATCTGTATACCAAATTTCATAGAAATCTGTTAAGCCGCTACGAAGTGATTGCGTAACAAACAAACATCTGCGATGTATGTATGGATATTTGTTACTCTTTCACGCAAAAACTACTAAATGGATGTTAATGAAATTTGGTATATATGTAGATTATAACCTGGATTAACACATCTGGTTACTTTTTGTCGACAAACCACGCGTGCGAAGCCACAGGCGGAAGCTAGTTTATAATATTAGTGTGATAACCAACTTCAGTATCATCGAAGTCGGTTGACGCGATTCACCTAATCAGAGTTGTGATTATTTTAGATACAAGTAATTGAAATAGAGACAGATAAATCATACAAATAAGTATTTTATCTCATAAGTTTTTTTTATACAACTTACTTAACGAGCATGCAGTCCACCAGATGTTAAGTGGCTACTGCAGCCCATGGATATCCACATAGAATTCAACACAAGGTATTATGTTGTCTTGATCTCTATGTGGATACGTTGCCATACTATAGGACTTAGCTGTAATGCCTATGTGCCAGTAATTACAGGAACATACCAATACCATCTAACCGGAACACAGCAGCACGAGTACTGCTATTTGGCGGCAGATAAAGGTAAGGCGGTGGTGCCCACTTCCTCGAGCCCGTTCACAAAAGCTCTACCACCAGTAAAATCTGAAATAAGTATCTGCAATTCATCAAAGTCGGTCTTAGCCATACTAGTTGATAGAGCAAAGCGCGATCACCAAATCAACTTGGGCGAATGGGCGCTGTATGTATGTATGATTGTTTGTCCGAGGATAACTTTCGAAGCCATTATCCGATCATCGTGAAATTTGATGTATAGGTAGGTAGTTAGACGACCTCCGTGGCGCAGTCGGTGAATAGCCGGCTGAGACGCAGGAGGTAGCGGGTTCGATTCCCGCCGCGGAACAAATGTTTGCACGATCTACAGATATTTGTTCCGGGTCTGGTTGTTTCTCTATATATTATAAGTATGTATTTACAAAAAAAAACGTATATAAGTATTCTATCAGTTATCTGGTTCCCATAGTACAAGCTCTGCTTAGTTTGGGGTGAGATAGCGCTGTGAAAAAAGTTTTGGCACAATCCTGTCATGTGGGACGTTTATTGAAAGGTCTTCTTTAGTACATTTAAAGACAGAAAGAAAACAGTTTTATTCAACAACCACACAGTAATAAAGGAAAATAAAACACAACAATAATATAATCTAACCTAAGCACTAACAAACTTAAAAGCTCTGTGTGGAGATGAATAGGTACTCAGCTCAGCATGCTGCTGCGGTATGTTAATATGCCGCAGCGCTGCTCTTCCGCTGGGTCCAGTTTACATAACCTCACGTACCTCTTGATCAAGAGTAGCCATAATAAGACAAACACAACTATTGTTTAAATTCAAATCAAACCATATTAAACATTTCAATCCCGTTATAACTTTTTGTTTAATCATGAAGTTTTTGAGATATTAGCTATAAGACTGAGATCTCGCGAGTCTCCCATATAAACAAAAATATATTTTTTGTAATCTTTGTCTACAAAAATAGTGCCACGAAATAAATAACGATGATCGAATAAACGCTTCGAACGTTATCCTCGGGCAAACAAACATACATACATACATAAAAAGCTGATTTGCTCAAGTTTTTTTTTTTTTTTTTTTATGTTATTTGTGGGGAAACAGGCTTACGGCCCACCTGATGGTAAGTGGTCACCGTCGCCTATTGACACCGGAAACACCCGGGGTATTGTCGATGCGTTCCCTACACTGTAGAAACCTCTTTACATTTCTCTTGAAGCGTGCCATGTCGTAGTCTAATGGGAAAACCTCAGATGGTAGCTCATTCCACATCTTGCAAGTATGGGGTAGAAAAGATCGCGTGAAGCGTGTGGTGCGCGATACCCAATTGTCCAAAGTTGATTTAGAGTTAAAAAAATCCCGCACAGAGCCGAAATTTGGTACGCGTGAACAGAATAACCTCAATTTCTACCTCAAAATACCAATTAAGGTCTATAGGTCAAGTAAGTTGGTTGTGTATTTCGAATTAAGTACAAATAATATTTATTCGTTTTTATGTGAGACTCGCGATGGTACACACTTGCCTAGAAGAAACCTATTCACTCGTGACTTGAAGACACCTAGGTTATAGCTATCAGGAAACACAGACTCGGGCAAGGCGTTCCACTCCTTGGCGGCGCGCATAATAAAGGTGGAAGAGAACCGCTTTGTGCGTATGGGAGGTATGTCTACCATGTAGCGGTGGCGCACCGCGTAGCGTCTGGTTGTCCGATAATAGAATGGGGGGATCAGATTGAAAAGCTCCGCCTTTTACTCGACTTTTGACGAACCACGCGAACCAAGCCGCGGTCGAAAGCTTGCGGCTTTATAAAAATATGTCCAGCCGCTGTCAAAATCAAAGTAAAGGTTTCAATTGTTGGTATAATACAGTAAACAACATGACGTGGGCATTGTCCGCTAGTATCCAATCTGAGGTTAAAATGGCCGACGTAGTTTCATTATAGGGATGGGACGCGTCCATAAAATACACTTCAAATTGATCGATGATAAATAAAAAAAATGCGTGTGTGCAGCGCCGTAACTAGGGCAGTGCCAGCGATGCCCAGGCACAGAGCGCAGAGCCTGGAGGGGCGCAGAAATGACCAGAACAGGGCCACTAACAATACCTATTAAGTATTTATTTATGTGTCACCTAATTTATAAACGCAATTTATTTGAACTTCCTTATTCATTTTACCAAGTACTTAAATTTAAGTTTACAAAACTTAGTTTTTGGATGATAGATTTATTTTTCATAATCCATTTTATGGTCAGAACCGGTTATGATTAGAAAATATTTCAAGGGCGCGATTATAGCAGATCGCACCGGGCGCATAAAAGGCTAATTACGGCACTGCGTATGTGTGTACTTATGTACGCACGTAAGAAGTTATACTTTTTTGGCGTAACATAACAAAAATAGCTAAAGATGTCATCCCGTATGCCGCAACTCTTTGCTTGTAAAAGGAATGATAAAACTTTTGAAACTATCATGGTTATGAACACTATTTATAATAAAAACGGGATATTTACCATGATTTGTGAGTATTTGAGTATCCCGATATTTCGGCGCAGTTGCATGCGCCATGATCACGGGTAAACTGAAGTCTTTGCGAGTAGGTAGTTATTGGCAGATATAACGATCTACCCTCTTTCTTAGTCTCTTGCTAGGAATTAATTCGCTAATTCTATTACTACCACCGGCTTCATTCTCGATCATAACTCGATTCCGACACACAACACTCACGGTATCAGGACGCGTAATTGACACTTCACTTCTTCTGTTCTTACACATTTCTTCAGACTTCAGTTTACCCGTGATCATGGCGCATGCAACTGCGCCGAAATATCGGGATACTCAAATACTCACAAATCATGGTAAATATCCCGTTTTTAGTATAAATAGGAATGATAAATGAATGAATTATCAGTTTTCACGGAAACTTGACATACTGTTATCAGCTAACTTGATCATGTCGCTTTTTGGTTGTCGGTGTGCGCGCGCATGAGACAGTTATCAGCTAACTTCATCATGTCGCTTTTTTGCCGTCGGTGTGTTCGCGCATCGTAAACATTTTACTATAATATTTTTATCTAAACGCGCCAAAAGTATAACTTCAATAAATAATGCTGGATATTTCACACAACGATATTTAGCCCCAAACTAAGTCCAGCTTGTACTTTGGGAACCAGATAACTGATAAGAAAAAAAGTAGGTATATACATATATACCTACTTTTTTTGTAAATACACACTTTTAAATCAGTCAGTCAAGTCAGTTGAAATGCCGATAAAATGGTACGTGATAAATCCCGTATTTATAATAATGATATTCTATGTGGTTTGTTATTTACAACATTATATGAACACACGTGTAGGGCTAATGGCTAATATCAAATTTACAAACAACCTTAATATCAAGCCTAAAATATCAATGAAACAGCCTGTATAAAATAGGTAAACAAATCATATTCATTCATCATAATATGTAAGTACCTGTTAAACCGATTAAGCGGCATCGTCGCAAAGGCGCCGCCGATTTGATGTTTAAAAATCGTTTATTGGAAATGTATCGATTAATGGATAAATATTCAAGTTACCAGTATTAAACCCACCTCTAAATTCGGACTATTCCGGATGTATATTTTAAATTAATGTCGTACTTATTAAAACAGATTATTTTAAACACAGAATATACGTGCCGTAAAGTTGCAATCCTTTCGATCTATTACAGAATAGATTTCGGGGAATGTGACCAGGACCTATACAATTTGATCCTTTCCATCAAAGGACAAGCAGGCGCAAGGCTCAATACCATCCGTACCTAGTTGATATACCACCCATTCGCACACACCGTTTTGATTTCTACGTTCTTGATACGCACAGCTAAGGTATGGAACACTTTGCCGTCGTCTGTTTTTCTTATAGAATACAATCCGAGCCTCTTCAAGGTAAGAGTGAATAGGTTTCTTCTAGATCTTCGTGCTTCTTCTTAGACCACATCATCGCTTACCATTAGATTATATAGGTACAGTTTAGAAAACTTTATACCATCTAGGCAAAATTGTACACGCCTAGTAGTTGTACGCGTACAAAGTTGCGGCAGATACATATAGTAGGTACCTATATTTTAAATAATATTCAAAACAGTTTAAGTATTGAAGTCATTTTCTTTGACATTTTCTCACTAAAAATATGACTAACTTCTTAAATTACGTACCTGATTCAAAATGAGATTGCCTCTTAGTTTTTAAGGCTTTGAAAAATAAGTTTAATCTAGCGAGAAAATACCTGTTTAATATTCAATCTTTTAAAAGCAAGTCATTTTAAAATTGAAAGAGTGTACTCATAAATAACGTTGGAAATGTTATGGACTATTAAATAATATCTACGCAAGCATTTCGACGAACGACGAACGACGTGGATGACGAGCGCGAGTAATACAGTTCCTTGTGAAAGTGCTCGCCCGGAGATGCATCAGAGCAATGTTTGGTTTTAAACAATGAGACACCTGTAGTTAGGGTTGCCAGATGCCCCAAGTAATCAGAAAAACATAAACAAAACCACTTAAATTTACAGCTCAATGAAAAAGTACCGTTTAAAAAGGCGGAAGTTTTTTTAAGTAGTGACAATTGAATTGGTTGTCATTTCAGTGTTGCTGCTTCAAGAAAATATATTCTACCATCAAATTAAACACATGTTAGGATTCATGATGGCAGTAAATTCAAAATATGAGTCTAAAAAACGGCCTAAAAATGTGCAACTGTGGTTGCACGGGCGCTTTGCTGCCCCGGGAGCATGCAACTGTAGTTGAATGATGCGTTTGAATCGATAACATAATACAAAAACCCATAATTTACAAAATAAATACGGGATAAATAAAGCTCTTGTATATTTTAATTGAAGAAGGATTTATTTAAAAAAGGATTTTAAAGAAATAGACGCGATAGTTACTCGGCTAAATATATCCAATGTCAACTTAGATGAACAGTATGAAGAGTTTTGCGTGATAAAGTCACCAACAGATGGCTCAACATGTATCGGAATGCAACAAAACAAAGTACATAGACAGCGTGTGTCGTCTAAAGCAGTGTTCCGCAAAGTGTATGCCGCGGTACACTGGTGTACCGCGGTCATTAATTGGTGTGCCGCGGGAAAAATCAATTTATTATAAAATTATAAAGGCGGACTGAACTGCAGCCCAGTCGACGATTACTCGAATTTCCTCTCTAAATTTTGATCGACTTTCCTCATTAAAACAAGCTCATGTTTCGCATTACATACAACTTATGATTTAAAATTAAGTGTAAGTTTCTGAATTGATTAAAACTTAAGAATAAACGATAATTATATGCTTAAAATTTGATATTTCATTTATGGTGTAGTACCTCTGAAATTCGTTTTCCGTAGGTGTACCTTGAACACAAAATGTTTGCGGAACACTGGTCTAGAGAACCTAAATAATTATACGAGTATATCGACAACGGCACATCACTATCGAGTATTGGTTCGATAATTGAAAATTCCGTCCGACATACTATTATTGGAGCGGCCAGTAGGTATTCCTATGTTATGTTAAAATGATAACATTAGCTTTCAGTGGATATTTGGTGCATTTTAGTGGATATTTGGTGCACTATGATGTATATTTGGTGCATTTTGGTGGCTGATGAGCAAAATAGAGTTGATACCACTTAATATTATAGAACAACATTTGGTAGCAGCAATATGAATTGTACATAATTACTCATTATAACGGGTATTTATCGCGTATGTACCCTTTTTTATTTGTTATCATGACGTTTCGGCTGTGTTGCAACAGTCGTGGTCACGGGTGGACACCCGTGACAACATACGCGGTAAATACCCGTTCATAACAGTAATTAAATACAGTGATCGAGAAAGTTTGAAAAATACAATTTGAATTGTATTACTCTCGCCTAATTGCCCGACTACGGCAAATCCATAAGGAATGGTTGTTTTTAGCAGTCTATGTTGTATTTATTTATTACAAGCTTTCTATTATCTTGCAATGTATGTATGTTTGTCCGGGTGGAATCTTGCAACTGAATTTTAAACCCGTTCCCCTCAACCGATTGAGCTGTTTGGCATACATATGTAACTCCGGTGACAATGCATTATTAGGGTACCATGGCGGTGGTCTCACGATGGAGACGGATGCTAGACAACGGAACTTTTGAATGGATTATAGTAGGCTATTAGTGTTTGAGCTCATTTGAATCTGCTTGCGGTTCTGATTAAGAATTTTATAAAAGCTTGTTATGAAAAAATCATTTTTCAACACAAAATTATCTCAGTTTCAGTCCCATTTATTCGCAAACAATACATTTTTATTGTGTCAAAACATTTGGTGCTGTATAATTATATTATTTAAGACTATTATTCGTAATCTTTGACTATCAAAATAGCGCCACGAAATATTTTAACCAAATAACTTGACCAACAGTTTCATTCAAATTACAGGTAACGGGAGTTCATGTTATTTGGTTACGCTTTATTGGGGTAGAAATTGCAGTTATTCTGGATTTCAGACATTTTCCTATATTTTTTTCACTAAAGCTACCACGCATACCAAATTTCAGCACTGTGAGGTCACTGGTGTAGCCTGTGAGTTATGTCAAAGTTCAGTTTTTATTATGGCTAATAACTTAACTTAACTACTACAAGGTCTAAACTAAAAATAAAAACAGAGTCGAAATGTACTCACAAAGACCGTTTATTAGACGTGACACTTGATCGGATAGTCCCATTTTGTTTTTTTTACCCCTCTTGAACCCCAATATCTCAACAACCCCCCCCCCCCCCCCCCCCCCCCATGGATCAGATAAACGCTTCAAAAGTTATCCTCGGACAAACAAACATACATACAACGTCGATTTGCCCAAGTTGATTTGGAGATCTTGCTTCGCTCGATCAATTACAATAGAATATTAAGCAAACGACCTCTGCGGCGCAGTGGAAGAATAGCCGGCTGAGACGCAGGAGGTTGCGGGTTCGGTTCCCGCTGTGGGACAAATGTTTGCATTTTTGGTCTTAATGTATACAGAGAGATCGGATCGCTCAGTGTATTCTACCGCCTGTATAATGGGGAATGTTCTGAGGAGCTATTCGATCTCATCCCGTCGTCGAGATTTTACCACCGCACTTCTCGACAACGTAATAAAGCTCATCCACATATAATAGACAATTGGGTATCGCGCACCACACGCTTCACGCGATCTCTTCTACCCCATACTTGCAAGATGTGGAATGAGCTACCATCTGAGGTTTTTCCGTTATGCTACGACATGGCACGCTTCAAGAGAAATGTAAAGAGGTTTCTACAGTGTAGGGAACGCATCGACAATACTCCGGGTGTTGCCGGTGTCAATAGGCGACGGTGACCGCTTATCATCAGGTACATCACCCCCCCCCCCCCCTTCCCCCCATATATTATATACCATGAGTCGGGAGTTTAAAATGGAGTTCAAAGACACGCCTCCACTGATGTCAAAAACAAAGCCTACAAGTATTCGTACTTTCTCCGCGACATGCGCCGCAGTGCATACCGAATTTCGTTCAAACTCATAACTTCCCGAAGCTTCTCGAAAAGTTGTAAGATTTATGTGACAGATACTTAGGACATCGGAATTTTATTATTACATCACTTTCAATGGAAGAATTTGAATTGTTTCTGATGGGGAGAAATTTGATAACCGTGCCGTTATATAACGGCCGTAAGGTGTTTTAGAGTATGTATCCTAACCTGAAAAGGGGCCATTGACCGCATTGACCTTTTATCAACTTGCAATCTTGCAATGTATGTTTGTCCGGGTGGAATCTTGCAACTGAATTTTAAACCCGTTCTCTTCAACCGATTGAGCTGAAATTTGGAATACATATGTAACTCCGGTGACAATGCATTATTAGGGTACCATGGAGGTGGTCTCATGATGGAGACGGATGCTAGACAACGGAACTTCTGAATGGATTATAGTAGGCTACTAGTGTTTGGGCTCATTTGAATCTGATTGCGGTTCCGATTATGAATTTTGTAAAAGTTTTGTTTTGAAACAGTAATTTTTCAACCAAAAACTTATTTATTTTAACCTATCTCGTCCCACTGCTGGGCAAAGGTGTCCATCCTTCTCATATTTTTTTAAACGGGATCTATCTTCGTTTGACCACAATCTCACCTGATTGTAAGCGATGATGTTAGTCCAAGATAAATCTATTCCATAACCAGTTGTAATGGTTGATTACCTACATTTAATACCTAAGTATATTAGGTATTCTCCTGGAGACGTTTGTCTATGTATTAATAAATAAAATGAATAAATACCCCCCTGAACGGTTCGCCCTGAACTGAGATCTCGCGAGTCTTCGATTAAAACAAAAAAATATTATTTGTAATCTTTGAAAATAAAATAGTGCCACAAAATAGATAACTAGCTAACTTAGCCTACAAATTCATTCAAATTACAAGTAACGGCAGTTTGGGGTACAAATTGCAGTTACTCTGGATTTCATACTTTTGCCTATATTTGTGTCACTAAAGCTACACGCATACCAAATTACAGCACTGTGGGGTCACTGGTGTACCCTTGTGAATTTTGTCAAAGTTCAGTTTTTATTATGGCCAATAACTCAAAAACTATAAGGACTTTACTAAAAATAAAAATGGCGTCAGAATGTACTAATTAATACCTTTCATATGACGTCCCACTTGACCTAATAGTCTCATTTTCATTTTATTAATATCTCAACAATCAAACATTTTTAGCTCATTTAATCACACCAAAATTGTGCCATCACTACCTATCTATGTATAAAATTTCACGATGATCGGATCAACACTTCAAAAGTTATCCTCTGACAAACAAACATACAACGCAGATTTGTACAAACCAGTCAACAAAAGCTAGTTCTCGAAATATTTGTAACTCACCTATCCAAGAGGCTTGCAGAAGTTATTTATATTGGAATGTATCAAGTTTGTACGTCACAAAAACTTTGTTATTGTCAGTTTGAGACAATTTTGATTTCAAGTTAATTGTTTTATTTCACTCACTCATTTATCTAAAAGTAGGTACGTTAGGTACTAGCTGACACACCCGCGGCTTCGCACACATGATCTATAGGTATTACTCGTGCGCGATAACTTGGGACCTGCTAGGAATGCGACTCCCCGACCCCTTCCCCTGCACTTGCCCGATGGCGCCCGTATTGTACCGTTCGCATCACTATTTTTTACTAGGGTTTTTAGTCTCGTACTGGCCCTACGTCACGTAACGACGCGCTCTGGAATTCTTTTAGTTTCGTTTGTGTTATTGTTTTGTTGTCTGGGAAAAAGAAGTCAACCATGTGGACAGGCTTCGACAAAATTATTGGGACGATGACCTCTTACAAGAGACGAATGAATCGCAATTAATTGTAAATTTATCGGATACCTCTTCGTCAAGTGATTATAGTGAGACTGAGGACGAAGAACAACCTCTAGAAGGCATAAATCCACTAAGTAGTGACGAAGATGAGATAATGTAAATAATAGATAAAATAAATGTATAAACTTAAACATTGTATTTTTATTTTATTCAAATAGTGTAAAAAAGATTAGATAAAAAGCAGCGTCCTCCCTGAGTAACATAATAAATTAGGTTAAAAAAAACAAACACGAAGAAGCGGGCGGCTGCTTGTTATGTTCGCTTTTTTGCGGGCGGTACAAACACGCAAATATGACGTCACCGCGCTCAGGTCCCAACTTATCGCGCACGGGTAATACTTCTATACTAATATTATAAAGAGGAAAGATTTGTTTGTTTGTATTGAATAGGCTCCGAAACAACTCGACCGATTTAAAAAATTCTTTCACTGTTGGGAAGCTACACTATCCCCGGGTGACATAGGCTACTTTTTACCCAACTGCGCAGAAGGAGGGTAATGTTTTTATTGAAAAACTATGCGTGCGAAGCTGCGGATTGGACAGCTAGTTTGTCAATAAAAGGGTAAAGTTCCTTCTGCGCAATCGGCTAAAAAGTAGCCTATGTTTTAATAAATAAATATATATATTGCTGGACATTTCACACAGTGCTATCTAGCCCCAAAATAAGCAGAGCTTGTACTATGGGAACCAGATAACTGATAGAATACTTATATACTTTTTTTTTGTAAATACATACTTATAATACATAGAAAAACAACCAGACCCGGAACAAATATCTATCAGATAGTAGATCATGCAAACATTTGTTCCGCGGCGGGAATCGAACCCACTACCTCTTGCGTCTCAGCCGGCTGTTCGCCCACTGCGCCACGAAGGTCGTCGGTCATAATCTATGTATATACCAAATTTCATCAAAATCAGTCAAGTCGTATTTATATTTATTTTATTTTAGTGTGTATTAAAGTTATTAGTTATCTGGTTCCCATAAACTTCGCTTAGCTTGGGGCTAGATAGCGCTGTGTGAAATGACCAGCATTATTTTTTTATATATACACTCACTCGCTCTTTTACAGATAAAATTAAAAAAAATATTTACATTACAATAATTTTTTTTTATTTTTAATCAAATACTTATACAAATTAATAATCACACTAATATTATAAATGCGAAAAATTGGATGTTTGTTTGTTACTCAATAACGCTGTAACCGATTTCGATAAAATTAGGTATATACGTAGGTTATAACCTGGATTAACACATCCCATAAATTAAGTCCCACGGGATAAAAACGTGGTGTCAAGTCAAGTTGCAACAGCGAGTTTAGCTTGATTTCTAGGTTACCTACACATTTAGTAGTGAAACGGGTGCGAAGTCGCGGGCAACAGTTAGTCTCCTATAATTGGTTTAGTTCACTCAAAACACACTTTCAGAAATTAACACTGGGCGAAAATAATACATTATAAAGTAAACGTACGCTTTTTTCCCGCGCGATTTTTTTCCCTTGTTCAAATCAAAGTCCGTCCGTCCCCTAACAAGGTCTATAACATACTGAACCACGCGTAAATTAGGGGCTAGGGGTGTGTGACTACTTGCTCGGAGTATTAGAGACGAAGCCGTAGAGCGACTGGTGAGTATGAACCATGAACACAGATGTAAGTTCATTTAAATACAAAAATCTGTATTGGACTATTATAGAGCAAAAACTTAAACTTACATAAAAGCATCATCATTTATTAATTTCCTTAAATATAAGTCTTTATTAGGCGATATGCAAAATAGTATCAAACAGATTAACAATAAAAACTACAAATAAATCAAATAAGTAAAAAACTGCATTTAGTCTCCATCTGCAGGTAAGGTGCCCAAAAAACTGGCAACATTACCTCTTTGAATGGCTAGGCTGATCCGTTGGCAGAGGTAAGTTCCAGCTCTTTGGTCACCTGTGATGTCTGAGGTGTCTGGACAGCTCTTTAAAGCATCTCAAAAATATTAGTAGGTAGCACGTTGGGTAGGCTCACAGGCACACAGTCGTGAACCCGCACTAGGATTCCCTGTGTCGTGGGTGTCAGGAATATGTACATGTACCATCTGACATGTTGTCTCGCCAATACTCGTGCTACATATGGACTGGCTGTTAATCATTACTACAGCATAATTTTAATATAACAAAACAAAATACAGTGTAAACTCCATATAACGTCACTCGTTTTAACGACAAACTCTCCAAATCACTCGGCTTTGGTTGGTTTAGCTTGTCTTGCATACAATGGTACACTCTGTATAACATTACACCCACTCTCAATAACGACAACAATTTGTAATAAAAAGTTCTTTTTAAGTTGCCAAATTACTAAAAACTGCGCAGCTGTGTATATCCTTTTGTCGTTTTATTATCCTAGACCATAATATACTCGACTGTTGGCATCATATACACAAACTTTCTAAGAAATCCGTTCTTTTGTTTACAAAATGGGATTGCTTGCACGTGTAGCTGCAGACTGTTGTTAGTAGAAGTGATGGATTTTATCTATACGTTGTCATATTCTTAGTAGCTTACAAACTTTCATATTGTAAACATAATCTGTAAAACGCAATAGCGTTCAAATTAAAACAGATTTTTATTGTAAGTACTATTTAACAAGACAAATCAGAAATAAACGTTTTCTTTTTCTAATACAGATTTTACTTCTCTCCATTTAACGACAACTCTCTATAACGTCAAAATATGCTCAGTCCCTTGAGTGTCGTTATATAGAGTTGTAGTCGTTAACCGTCGGGCCGTATTCCGACATCACATTTGGCCACTAGTTCATACGCACTGATACATAGCTAGCTCTTACCTCTCCAACATACTAAGGGGTGGTTATAAGGCGAGCCTATTTAATTATTTTTAAGTATTGGGTTGCGTCGCTCGCTAATGACTTTTTCATACACTTTTTGCTTGTTTTGATTTGTGTGTCGTTACGTTGATGAACTTGGCTATAAGTGGCCGGATTATGTCACAAGTATCATATAAAAATACGCGTGTGTGTACTTATGTGCGCACGTAAGAAGTTACACTTGTTTGGCGTAACAGAACAGCTAAAGATTTCATCCCGTATGCTCATTTGCAATGACGAGTTAGCAGATGCAAGGCTCCACAGCCTCGAGCATCGTCGGTTGCAAGCATCTCGGTTTTCTATCGGATACATTTCGGAGAGTGTGCTGCGGAGCTCTTCAACGTGATCCCACCAACCCCATTCTATCATCGGACAACCAGAAGCTCCGCGGTGCGCCACCGCTACATGGTAGACATAGGTACCTCCCATACGCACAAAGCGGTACTCTTCCACCTTTATTATGCGCACCGCCAAGGAGTGGAACGCCTTGCCTGAATCTGTGTTTCCTGATAACTACAACCCGGGTATCTTCAAGCCGCGAGTGAATAGGTTTCTTCTAGGCAAGCGTGTACCATCGTAGACAACATCATCGCTTACCATCAAGCAAGGTCGTGCTCAAACGCTAGCCTATAATTTATATAAAAAAACTCTTTGTAAAAGGAATGATAATTAAAAAATATAGAGACAGTTATCAGCTAACTTCATCATGTCACTATTTGTCTGTCGGTGTGCGCGTGCATGAGACAGTTATGACCTAACTTCATCATGTCACTTTTCGGCTGTCTGCGTGCGCGCGCATGTGGCGGTTATCAGCTAATTTCATCATGCCGCTTTTTTTGGTCGGTGTGCGCGCGCATTAGACAATTATCAGCTAACTTCATCATGTCGATTTTTGGCTGTCGGTGTGCGCGCGCATGAGACGGTTATTAGCTAATTTCATCATGTCGCTTTTTGGGTGTCGGTGTGCGTGCGCATGAGACAGTTATCAACTAATTTCATCATGTCGCTTTCTGGGTTATCAACTAACTACATCATGTCGCTTTTTGGCTGTCGGTGTGCGCGCGAATGAGACGGTTATTAGCTAATTTCATCATGTCGCTTTTTGGGTGTCGGTGTGCGCGCGCATGAGACAGTTATCAGCTAATTTCATCATGTCTCTTTCTGGGTTATCAACTAACTACAACATGTCGCTTTTAGGCTGTCGGTGTGCGCGCGCATGACACAGTTATGACCTAACTTCATCATGTCGTTTTTTTGTTGTCACATGTACACGCGCATGAGACACTTATCATATGGATATTTCGCACAGCGCTATCTAGCCCCAAACTAAGCAAAGCTTGTACTATGGGAACCAGATAACTGATAGAATACTTATATACATTTTTTTTGTAAATACATACAGAATATATAGAGAAACAATATCTGTAGATCATGCAAACATTTGTTCCGCGGCGGGAATCGAGCCCGCAATTAGCAGCTCAGCCAACTATTCGCCCACTGCGCCACGGAGGTCGTCAAATTAGTAACTTTATAACCTAATATAACCTACCTATACCCCTGAACCGATTTTGATGAAATTTCTATGGGACCAATTTGAAAGTATTTCCTTTCAAATAAAAAAAAATTACAAATCGTTTGTTAGATGACGGAATACTGAGGTAACAAACTTAACCATAAAAATTAAACAAATTTAAGACTTATATGGTTTTCTCATGGATGCCATTGTCAGAACTGGACCAAATGGAAATGAGACCACACGGGAAGCACCAGCTATCAAATAAAAAGAGAATCATCAAAATCGGTTCAACCAGACGAAAATACTGAGGTAACAAACATAAAAAAAATACAGTCGAATTGAGAACCTCCTCCATTTTTGTAGTCGGTTAATAGCGGGTTCCTATATCCATCGGTAACCGACTACGCCTCGTATCTCCTTGAAAAAGTGTCAAACCAGTGTCAAACTTGTGACAGGTTTTCAAGGAGAAACGAGTCGTAGCTGGTTACCGACGGATATAGGAACCCGCCATAAAAAGTAAGTTACTACAGCCCGCAAGATCAAATAAAAATAGTAATTTGTCAAAACCTAGGGTCGCCCTGAGGGTTGCTTGCTACCCTAACCTTGGCACGTCCGACCCTTAGGGAATCACAAATCAATAATAGGAACTTTTTTTTATTCTTGCATCAGTATTTCTTAATGTGTTCAACCCCCCGACGTAAACGAGTGCTGTTATTCATTCATTTATTCAATTGTCAGATGTCAAAGATCCATATTTGTTTGTCAAAAACTTAATTAAATATGTCATCTTGGTTAGTACAACGTGCAGGCGTAATTAGACAAACAAAATTCAAACTAGTGGTTCGCTCCGCACTGAGATCTCGCAAGTCTCCTAAAATAACAAAAAAATATTAGTTGTAATCTTTGACTAACAAAATAGTGCTCACAAAGACCTTTTATTAGACTTGCCACTTGACCGGATAGTTCCTTTTTGGTTTTTCTTTACCCCTCTTGAACCCCAACCCCCCCACATTTTTAGCAAAATAGTCACACCAAAATTGTGCCAACACCTTTATACCAAATTTCACGAAGATCTGATAACGTTTCGAAAGTTATCCTCGGACAAACATACATACATACAACGCCGATTTGCCCAACTTGATTTGGAGATCTCGCTTCGCTCGAACAATAATAATAAAAATTTAAGTTTAATTCCCTCACTCAAGTCCTGAGCCAATAGTCTCTCACAAAGACTATTCGATCAGAACCCGATTGAAGGACTTCATAATCGGCGAGTCGTATTTGCCAGCTGTGACCTGCAGGATGGTGTTGGTGCTGCCCCGCACTCTACCGAGCAGTGAGGCTGTTTTTGCGGATGATAGCGTGGAACCAGCGTCTCTACAAACATGTTCGAATCGCTGCAGAAGCGAGGCAGCCCCACCAACATCCTGAATCCATTGTTGATCAAGCTAAGCGAGATCTCTAAATAGACTTGGGCAATAGTATATTTCAAACTTTCGCGATCACTGTACATAATTATTGATTAAAACGGGTATTTATCGCGTATGTACCTTTTTTATTTGTTATCCCGACGTTTCGGCTGTGTTGCAACAGTCATGGTCTCGGGCTGACTGGAGTACTTGGAGCTACCGTCGGGAAGTGCGGGTAGCTGCAGCATCTACCCTCACTTGGTCTTCAGAATTAGAAATGTCCTCGTTCATATTACGACACACTACACTAACCGTATCCACGCACTGAGTCGACCGATTACGACGCGCACACCTAGCAATCACTGGGTTCCAAGACGCTGAGAGTCTATAGCCATCTTCCCGATTGAAATTTGGAAATTTCCGGATAACAAATAAAAAAGGTACATACGCGATAGACTTGGGCAAATCTACGTTGTATGTATGTATGTATGTTTGTCCGAGGATAACTTTCGAAGCGTTTATCCGATCATCGTGAAATTTGATACATAGGTAGGTAGTGATGGCACAATTTTGGTGTGACTAAATGATCTAAAAATGTTGGGGGTTGTTGAGATATTGGAGTTCAAAAGGGATAAAAAAAATTTAAATGAGGCACATGGGGGGTCAAATATTAGGTCAAATGGTACGTCAAAAGAAAGGTATTCATTTGTATATTTAAATTCCGTTTTCATATTTTCTTTATAGTTTTTGAGTTATTAGGCTTAACAAAAACTAAACTTTGACAAAATTCACAGGGTAGGCCAGTGACCCCACAGTGCTTAAATTTGGTATGCATGTAGCTTTAGTAACACAAAAATAGTCAAAAGTCTGAAATCCAGAATAACTGCAATTTGCCCCAAAAATGATTACATGAACTTCCGTTACCTGTAATTTTAATGAAACTGTAGGTCAGTTAGGTTGGTAATACATTTCCTGGCACTATTTTATTAGTGAAAGAATAAGGCCGGCTTGCACAACGATCCCTAAACGTATTTAGTGAGTTAACATGTTCAAAATAGTACATATTTGTATGATTTGACAACTCCTTCAATCATATTTAGCCACTAAATACGATTAGGCATCGTTGCGTTGCGAGTCGCCCTAAGAATATGTTTTTGTGTTTTGGGAGACTCGCGAGATCTCAGTGCGGGACGAACCACTAGCTATATTGGGCGCGCAGTGCACTGAGTGAGTGAGTTGTTAGAACAGCTGACCCGCAGGCTGCTCGTGTAGAATGATTTAATAGTAGGATTTGAAGCTTTGTTATATGTGTCCGTCTAAATTTAAACTAAACTAGGTATCTAGACTAGATTTCTATTTAATAATTGGTCAAATACTTACGTGTAAGACCACGGTGAAAGATATTAAGGTAGCGTAGTCAGTAAGGCATCATCATCATCATCATTTTCAGCCCGTTTCGACCCACTGCTGGGCATAGGCCTCTCTTTGTTTCTGCCATTCTTCCCGATCCTGTGCCAGTCTGAACCACGTACGACCCACGGTCTTATGGATGTCTTTCGGCAAACTAGCTGACATATTAAAATCCACTCGTATTCCACAATGTCTTAAAACACGTCTCTATAACCAATGTGTTCTGCCAACTATGACTTATGGTGCCGAGACATGGAGGCTCACGAAGGAGGCTGTGTACAAAATAAGTGTAGCACAGAGAGACATGGAGCGCGCCGTGCACGGCATCACACTCTTAGATCGAGTTCCCAATACTGAAATTCGCAAGCAGACTAAAGTACAAGACGTCAGCAAGCGAATATTGGGGCTCAAGTGGAGTTGGGCAGGACACTTGGCCAGCCGTAGTGACGGCACCTGCCGTCCATCTGGACTAAGGCTCTAACAGAGTGGAGGCCGAGAACTGGGCATCGAAATAACGTCCACCAGCGAGATGGGTCGACGACAAGAACGACAAGAAAATAATAAAGTATTAAACTGGCAACTATTAGCTGGCAACTATTTTGCTCGCTGAATCGTAGGGACCTGATGTTCGGGGGGGGGTATGTTAAATACTGCAGGAGCTCATTTTGGAGGCTCACTCAAACCCTCCGTCGTCCGAGACACGTTCTCGGAGACCCGGGTGACGAAATCACTTCCGCTAATGCGGGTGAGTCATCCACATTAGACCGAGCAAACACTCCACAAATACACCGACCTCGCCGGCGAGGTCGACGAGTCCCTTTAGTCGCCCACGAGGTACAACCACATACCCGGGCGTTTCTCTCCTATCCCCGTCCCGGCAACAGCCCAAGCCGAGGTTCGTATCTAAGTGGTGCCCTTGCGCTAGTTGCCTCAACAAAAAAAAAAAAATTATAGGGCTGAGCGCCATCTGCGCTCGCCAAAAGCTCGGTTAAGCTGCAACGGCCTCAGAGGCCAACAGCGAGATAAGTCCATTCGAAAAAAAAAAATTTGGAGGCTCATTCGGTACTTGGCACTAGATAAGACAAAACTCTGTCAAATTGTATTATTTAAACTAAATTAATTTTAATTATTCCTAAGAGTTTATCTTCACGCCTGTTCCAATAGCTTCAAATAAAAAGTAATTACATAATCGGCATTCTTCTTTCTACGGATCCTGATGTGTAGCGGAGCGAGGCTTACAAAAGGTACCTATTTTTGCAGTTATTATTATTATTGAGAGCCTGTAGTGTCCCACTGCAGGGCAAAGGCCTCCCTTCCTTCTCTCCAGTCTTCTCTATTTTGGGCTATTGTGGACCAATCCTGTAAATGGGCATCAATTTCGTCCGTCCATCTTCGCCGCCACGAGGTCGTTTCCCGTTTAGAGATGTCCACTCTGTGGTGGCTTTAGCCCATAACGCATCCGACATGCGGCAGATGTGGCCCGCCCATTTTTTCAGTTGATTTTGGTAATTCTGTACCGCACTGCTACATATTATTATCTGGCCGTGCTAACACGTACGGTACCCTTCCCACATCGGTGTGGGCTTGTCAGCGTCCGTCTGCAATGTCACAGATAACTATGTCACTGGATTCTTATACTAAGGGCAACTTGCAACGATACCTAAGCGTACTTAGTGGCTAAATATGATTTAAAAATTGTCAAATAGTACAAATACGTCAAATTTAAACATATTTATTCAAAATTCATTTATTTAGAACTAATAGTAGAAACATATTACTGGTAGCACGATGAAGCTGCAAAAATTATAAAAATTGTGGAGCAGCTTCAACGCCCACCTCCTCAGACAACAAAGCAAGATACATCGTTCATTCAACAATAAGAATAATTTAGGTTTAAAACTAAGATACATATATAAAAGTAAAGAAAAAATGAAAGTTATAGAAACAATTACAGTGTAAACTCCATGTAACGTCACTCGTTTTAACGACAAACTCTCTAAAGCGTCGAAATCACTCGGCTTTGGTTGGTTTAGCTTGTCTTGCATACAATGGTACACTCTGTATAGCATTACACCCACTCTCAATAACGACAACAATTTGTAATAAAAAGTTCATTTTAAGTTGCCAAATTAGTAAAAACTGCGCAGCTGTGTATATCCTTTTGTCGTTTTATTATCCTAGACCATAATAAACTCGACTGTCAGCATCATACACACCAAACTTTCTAAGAAATCCGTTCTTTTGTTTACAAAATGGGATTGCTTGCACGTGTAGCTGCAGACTGTTGTTAGTAGAAGTGATGGATTTTATCTATACGTTGTCATATTCTTAGTAGCTCACCAACTTTCAAATTGTAAACATGGCTAGTAAGAGAAAATCACTGTGACACACACAGATTTTACTTCTCTCCATTTAACGACAACTCTCTATAACGTCAAAATATGCCCAGTCCCTTGAGTGTCGTTATATAGAGTTTACACTGTATGTATAGATACAGATACAGATATAAAGGTACTCATAATTTTGATGAATGGGTGAGTTTGTGTGTGTGAGTGTAGTGTGAGGGGGTGTGTGTGTTTGCGAGTGGGCGAGTGTGTGGGCGAGTGTGTTAAAAGTGTGTGTGTGTGCGTGCGTGTGGGGGTGTGTAGCATGCGTGAGTTAGTATGAATTTCCGATTGTTTAGGGAGTTTCAGGGAGATAACAAAAAGTCTTCTGTATCTTCGTAGGAGAGGGATAGGAGCCATTTCTTACATATAGTTTTGCAGTGATAATGTGTTAGGGGGTAGATATCAAGAAGTCTGTTAACTTTATTATATAGCGAAGGACTTAAAAAGTGAAATTGCCGCTCGCGAATTTATGTTTAAGTGTCGTTGTGTAAGCGGTCTAAGATCTCTTACCTCATTTTGGGGTCCACTCTTGACTAATATGAAATTCTTCAGTTCTGTAACAAAACATAAAATAAGTAGGTTTCTAGTTATTTTTAACCCAGATCCAAAGAGTGTAGCCTCAAAGGTTTCCTTTAAGAAAACTCTTCTTAGGGTTTAAACTCGCCTTTGTACATGACCTCTATTTAGACATAGCCAATCATTATATTTGCCAAATAGCACACATAATACAAAGTGAAACAAAATATTTGAAATAATCAATTTAAAAATAACCATTACACAGTACCTACATGCAAAACAGACACAAACAAACAATATAATATAACTACTAACTTTAAACATGAGGTAGGTATGTTGTGTGGTATGAAGTGTCCGTTGCCCGCTAACACAAAGCCTAGAGGTGGCGTGCGTGGAGGTTCCGCGCACTTCTCACACCAGAGATAAGGCGACGAAATTGGAACCAGATGGGACTCGCAAGGAGCCAACACCGTTGAAGCCATGGAAGAGTGCAAAGCGTACCCACAGCCTCGACCAAAGGTGTTCAGAAGGAACCCCGTGAGGTTTTAGTGAGTAAGAGTCTGACATAACCTTCCGCCACCACCACCCCAAGGCGGAAGGTATCCATGACGGATTTCCTCACGTCGTCTGGGGTTAGCAGTGGACGATTTCTGTACTTTTTAAATGTATTTTCTTGTGTGCATTCGCTCTAATATTCTAACTGTGAAAGTTTGGATGTTTGTTTGTTACTCAATCACGTCGTAACGTGAACCGATTTCGATGAAATTTGGTATGTACGTAGATTATAACCTGGATTAATACATAGGCTAGTTATTGTCGACAAGCCGCGCGTTCGAAGCCACGGGCGGAAGCTAGTAATATTATAAACGTGAAAGTTTGTATGGATGTACATATGTGTGGATGTTTGTTACTTTTTCACGTAAAAACTACTGAATGGATTTTAATGAAATTTGGTATGTCGATAGATTATGACCTTGATTGACACATAGGCTACTTTTCCTTTGGCAAAACAAGCGTGCGAAGTCTCGTGAACGGCTGGACCGATTTCTATGAAATTTGGTATATAGATACATTATGATTGGGATTCAAAAAATAAGCCACCTTTTTACCCGACTTCCCAGAAGGAGGGTAATGTTTTTATTGACAAACCATGCGTGCGAAGCCGCGGGCGGATCAGCTAGTAATGTAATTAAAGGCTTATTTATGTAGGTAAATGTAAATTATAATATATCATGCAAATTACAAAAATACAATATCATCATCATATCAGCTGTAGGACGTCCACTGCTGGACAAAGGCCTCCCTCATTGATCTCCAGAAACTGCGGTTGGAAGCGGCCTGCATCCAACGCCGACCTACGGTTCTTACCAAGCCGTCTGCCCATCTTGTAGGTGGACGTCCTACGCTGCGCTTGCCGGTCCGTGGCCTCCATTCGATAACTTTCCGGCCCCATCGGCCATCTGTTCTGCGCGCTATATGGCCTGCCCATTGCCACTTCAACGTGCTAATCCGTCGGGTTATGTCGGTGACTTGAGTTCTCCTACGTATCTCCTCATTTCTGATTCGATCCCGTAGAGAAACCCCGAGCATAGCCCTCCCCATAGCTCGTTGAGCGACTCTGAGCTTATTCATAAGGCCAATAGTGAAGGACCACGTCTCGGTTCCATATGTCATCACTGGTAACACACATTGATTGAAGACTTTCGTCTTAAGGCACTGAGGTATGTTGGGCGAAAAGACGTTGCGAAGTTTCCCAAACGCTGCCCATCCGAGTTGGATTCGACGATTGACCTCTTTCTCGAAGTTGGACCTACCTAATTGGACTGTTTGTCCTAGGTATACATACGCGTCGACAACTTCAAGTGCCGAGTTCTCAACCATAACTGGGGCAGGGACGAAATGGACATTCGACATGATTTTCGTCTTGTCCATGTTCATTTTAAGTCCTACCCGTTGGGAGACTCGATTGAGGCCTTCGAGCATCGTGCTGAGCTCTTCCATCGACTTTGCCATGACCACAATATCATCGGCAAACCGAAGGTGAGTGATGTATTCGCCGTTAATATTGATGCCCAGTCCTTTCCATTCCAGAAGCTTGAAGGCATCTTCCAATGCGGTCGTAAACAGTTTCGGAAAAATACAATAGAAAATGACAAATTTAAAGGTAAATTTAAATCATCTTAATAAGTAATAAAATAAAGAAAAAATACAATTAAATTTAAATTACATAATTTGTGAGTCAAAATGCCTATAATAACAGAATTAAAATTATTTACTAAGTGAAATACATACAGAAGAAACAATTGAATCATCTGAGGACCGTTGCAAACGAACTATAGATAGCTCAACTGATCCAGATCCCTATCAAGCAGTAGTGTCCCCAAGACACTGGCTGCAATGCCCCGCTGTATTACAATGCTTATGTAGTAAGTATAATATATATCATCGAAGCGAGATCTCCAAATCAATGGGCGTTGTATGTATTTATGTTTTTTTTTTTTCCGAGGATAACTTTCGAAGTGTTATCCGAACATAGTGAAATTTAGTCTAAAGGTGATGGATTTTAGTGTGACTAAATGAGCTAAAAATGAGGGGGGAGGGGTGGGGGGGGGGGGGGGTTTGTTGAGATATTGGGGCTCAAGAAGGGTAAAAAACAAAATGGGGGTATCCGGTCAAGCAGCACGTTAATAAAAGGTATTTGTGAGTACATTTTGACACCGTTTTTATTTTTAGTTTTTAAGTTATGTACCCTAATAAAAACTGAACTTTTACTAAATTCACAGGGTACACCACAGTGACCCCACAGTACTGAAATTTGGTATTCATGTAGCTTTAGTGACACAAATATAGGGAAAAGTCTGAAATCTATAATAACTACAATTTCTACCCCACAAAAGAATAAACAATTATCATAAACTCCCATTTCCTGTAATTTGAATGAAACTGTAGGTCCAAGATTTTGGTTAAACATTTCGTGGCACTATTTTGATAGTCAAAGATTACAAATATATACTTTTTTGTTTTTATGGGAGACTCGCGAGATCTCCGTTCGGGGCAAACTACTAGTGTATTTAATATATATGTATGTATTTAAAAAATGCCTCCTTATTTTAATATCGGCTGACTAGCATCCATCTATCTTAAATGATTGATGGAACATTAAAAGGAACCAAAATCCTAACGTTTAGCTTGCAGTCCGACCATGTTAAGTTTGAAACACGCTAAGGCATAATTTTTATTTGTTAAAACATTATTGCAAGCTTGGTATCAGACTGTTGGATCGAGTTCCAAACATCGAGATCCGTACACGAAGGTAAATGACGGTTGCATTCGAGTTATAGAGCTCAAATGGTCTTGAGCAGGACACTTGGCTAGAAGTGGTGATGACAGAGGGCAGTGACTGAATGGTGGCCGAGGGTATAGAAGGGTAGGACGTCCGGCAGCGAGATGGGTGGACGACATCGTTAGAGTCGCGGGCCGTCGGTGGGTGAGACTAGCGCAGGATCGTGCCGGATGGCACAAACTTGGGGAGGCCTGTACCCAACAATGGGTATTGGTGAAAATAAAAATAAATTGTAAAACAATAGTATTTTATTTCCTTTTGCGATCATTGTATATAATTACGGATTTAAACGCGTATTTATCGCGTATGCACCTTTTTATTCGCTATCCCGACGTTTCGACTGTGTTTCAACAGCCGTGGACGCGGGTGCAAAGGTACATCATCATCTCAGCTCACATCCGCCCACTGCTGGGTATAGGGCTCGTTATCACGCCACTCCCTCCGGTCCTCTGCCAAGCGCATCGCCTTCCCGCAACTCTCGCGATGTCGTCCGACCATCTGGCTGGTGATCTGCCAACTGGTCTGCGCCTTTCTCACGGCCACTCGGTTGCTGCCCTCGTCCAGCTTCCGTCCTTCCTCCTTGCCAAGTGTCCAGCCCATCTCTACTTCACCTGGTTGATCCTTCCTTCCTTTTCCGCTAGCAGGCCATTTGCATAGACAGGAGATGTGTTTTAAGTTTGCGTTTAAACGAATGTTTAGAAACCGGTTGACGCAAAGGTCGCATTCTGGACAGAAGCAACTCGCACTCGGAAATTAACGTTTAAAAATATACGAAACGTAACTCTCTCTTTTTTTCTATCTGTATGGGAATTCAATAAAGGCCGATGCGAGTGGGACTAACCTTGGCTTACTCCATCTTGCGTTTTGCATGCCCTTAGGAACTCCGCAATTCCTCTATCCATACGCTGCTGTGGTTGATGTTAGATGTAGGTCGTCTTGTTGAGGGATGTACCACGCACGAAAACTACCACTTGACTGCCGGACGGCGCTGTACACACGGCTACACAGCAAGCTATACATTTCCAGTATAAGCTGACCTCGCATTGTGTAGGCTTTTCGTAGAATGAGAGGTCAGCTTATACTGGAAAAATATAGCTTGATGTGTAGCCGTGTGTACACTAATTGATATTTGGTAGGTGCTTGCCCTGAGAGTCGCGCATGAGAACAGGTCGGCCCGTAGGGACGCGTTGACAGTCACCTTGGTATGTCACTTCGCTCAGCCAATGGGGCCAAATTTATATCAAGAAAAATGGGGGTATATCAAGAATAATGGGGATTGATGTACCCTCCAAATTATGTGATCTATTATTAATCAATTCCGATACGGAACACTATCTTCACTAATTTATCTCCCTCTCAACTTCCGTTCGCACTTATATAGATAGCGCTGTGTGAAATGTCCAGCTTCGTGATTTCACACAACTTATACACATAATTTAAAGACTGATTTTGCTGTTATATCAATATTGTATGATAATAAATCACCATAAGAATGTTATATCTATCTAGTGTGATTGATGACTCGAGCGGCGTTTAGTCGACCCAATCTACCCCCGATGTCTGAATCAGCGGTTTCACATAAAAATATAGCTAAACTCGTTATCTATAGATCGGACCTGACACGTGTCAAAATAAAATAAATAAATATTGCTGGACATTTCACACAACGCTATCTAGCCCCAAACTAAGCGGAGCTTGTACTATAGGAACCAGATAACTGATATACATTTTTATATAATACTTATATACATTTTTTTTGGAAAATATCTGTAGATCATGCAAACATTTGTTCCGCGGCGGGAATCGAACCCGCTACCTCCTGCGTCTCAGCCGGCTATTCGCCCACTGCACCACGGACAACAGAACCAAATAAAAATTGAAATATCGTCCTGCAGTGTCTGCCGTTTGGTTTTAAAATCGTCCATTATAATATTCATACAAAATTACCAAAATCACCTATTTAAATTAACATTGTTAATCGAGCGAAGCGAGATCTCTAAATCAACTTGGGCAAATCGGCGTATGTATGTATGTTTGTTTGTCCGAGGATAACTTTCGAAGCGTTGATACGATCATCGTAAAATTTATTACATAGGTGATGACACAATTTTGGTGTGACTAAATGAGCTAAAAATGTTGCGGGGTTGTTGAGATATTGGGGTTCAAGAGAGGTAAAACAAATTAAAATGAAGCTATTAGGTCAAATAGGACGTCCAATGAAAGGTACTTATTAGGATATTTAGGCGCCGTTTTTATTTTTCGTAAACTCTATAGTTTTTGAGTTATTAGCCATGATAACAACTAAACTTTCGACAAAATTCACAGGGTACACCAGTGACCCCACAGTGCTGTAATTTAGTATGCGTGTAGCTTAGGTGACACAAATATAGGCTAAACTCATTAATTCAGAATAACTGCAATTTGTACCCCAAAAAAGGTTTCCACATAATATGAACTCCCGTTACCTGTAGTTTGAATGAAACTGTAGTTATTTGGTGGCACTATTTTGATAGTCAAAGATTACAAATAATATTTTTTTGTTTATATCGAAGACTCGCAAGATCTCAGTTCGGGGCGAACCACTAGTTATATAGCTGATCTGCCCTCGGCTTTTCACGCGAGGGTGAATAAATCAGATATACTGGTACAGGTAATGTATATTGTCAATAAAACATTACCCTCCTGCAGTTGGGTAAAACCTTTACCTCAATCCCGATCCATTATCTAATTATACAAAATTTCATCGAAATCGGTCCAGCCGTTTTTCGTGAAAACGTTACTTTCCAATCTTAATATATAAAAGATCTTATCTTATCAATATATAAAAGAAAGACGTGTTAGTAACACTATTTATAACTAAAGAACGGCTGAACCGATTTGGCTGAAAATTGGTGGGGAGGTAGCTTAGAACCAGGAGAAGGATATAGGATACTTTTTATCCCGTTCCCGTGTGACATCAAAGAGAATACAAGTCACTATAAAACTTCGTATAACAAAAACGCATCTGACATGGAATAACAAAACAGCTATGACAGCAAATGACAGCTAAACGTAATTTTGTCTATGGTTAAGTATTACCCGTGCGCGATAAGTTGGGACCTGAGCGCGGTGACGTCATATTAGCGTGTTTGCACCGCCCGCAAAAAAGCGAACATAAAAAGCAGCCGCTCGCGGCTTCGTCTTTGTTTTTTTTAACCTAATTTATTATGTTACTCAGGGAGGACGCTGCTTTTTATCTAATCTTTTTTACACTATTTGAATAAAATAAAAATACAATGTTTAAGTTTATACATTTATTTTATCTATTATTTACATTATCTCATCTTCGTCACTACTTAGTGGACAGGTAAACAAAACTGTTTGTTCCGTTTTTCGTTTTCAAAAAAACTCTTAACACTTTTAGCACGAGGTTTCTTTCTCCGCTATGCAAAGGTTTATAATGATTATATACCTTAATAATGATAACAAAAACACTTAACAAGAACTATAACAACAAAAACTACAACAACAAAACAATAACACAAACGAAAACTAAAAGAATTCCAGAGCGCGTCGTTACGTGACGTAGGCCAGTACGAGACTAAAAACCATAGTAAAAATAGTGATGCGAACGGTACAATACGGGCGCCATCGGGGAAGTGCAGGGGAAGCGGTCGGGGAGTCGCATTCCTAGCAGGTCCCAAGTTATCGCGCACGAGTAATATGGTTGTATAATGATGGCCGGGGACAACAATTGACAATTCTACCAGGGTGACGTTTAATGACAGCCCGCGTTATATGCATGTCAAGGCGGTACGAAGTTCGGCGGGCCCACTTGTTTATAATAATTTAAGGTGGATATTCTGGTTCATTTATTAAGGCAACTTGAAAAGTCCGTTTAATTCTTTTATGGTTGGTCTACCTTTCATTTTTATTTTAGAAAGAGCCTAGAGCTTCTAAATGACGGGCAAAAAGGCTGAAAAGCATCTCCTATTTTAATTAAAACTTTTTTCATGCCAATGGAAAAATAATTTGAAGTCTGTGGTACTCAAACTGTGGCGGCGAAGCTATATAAAAAACCGGCCAAATGCGAGTCGGACTCGCGCACAAAGGGTTCCGTGCCATTCATAAAAACGGCAAAAAATCACGTTTGTTGTATGGGAACCCCCCCGTTAATATTCGTTTTATTTTAATTTAATTAATTATTTTTAATGTGAATATATAACTAAATATTCTGCAAATATTTCAAGCGTCTACCTGTTGCCGTTATCAATATCGAGCTAAAACGAGCAAAAAAATCACGTTTGTTGCATGGGAGCCCCCTTTAAATAATTATTTTATTCTGTTTTTAGTATTTGTTGTTATAGCGGCAACAAAAATACATCATCTGTGAAAATTTCAACTGTCTAACTATCACGGTTCTTGAGATACGGCCGTGACAGTTGGAAAGACAGACAGCGGAGCCTCAGTAATAGGGTGCCGTTTTACCTTTTGGGTACGGAGCTCTAAAAAATCACACCACCAAACTATTTCTAGGTTACTTTTTTATACATTATAGGCTAGCGTTTGAGCACGATCTCGCCTGATGGCGCGCCATGATGCAGTCTACGACGGTACACGCTTTCCTAGAAGAAATCTAATAACTCGCGACTTCTATTGTTAAGTATGTATTTTTACTTGATAGTGGTATAGTTTTGTACTAGCTGACCCGCCCGCGGTTTCGTACGCGTGGTTTGTCAATAAAACATTACCCTCCTTCTGTGCAGTCGCGTAAAGTGTACCCTATGTCTCAAGTCCATTCATAATCTATTTAGGTATATAGGTACCAATTTACAACGAAATCAGTCGAGTCTTTAAGTAATGAAAAGGTAACAAACATACAGAGAGACAAAGTTACTATCAAATCGGTATGCACGTAGATTATAACCTGGGTTAACACATTGGCTACTTTTTGTTGACAAACAATGCTTGCGAAGCCGCTGGCGGAAATTGGTTATACATATAAACATTCCTCTTGAATCACTCTATCTATTGCTGAAAACTGCATTAAAATCCGTTGAGTAGTTTAAAAGATCCAAGATAACAGACAGAGGAAGCGACTTCATTTTATACCATGTAAAGATTTATGTATGTTTTTTTATGTACCTATATTATACTATTTTTATTAGTTTCCTTGTCTGTCCACTACCTACACATCTTTATCCGCAATAAACAAAGGTTATCTGGAAGAGCTCTTTAGCATTAAGTTCGCCTTTGTGCTAGTTATATATAATTGCAATAAACTATTTCCAATCAATCAATCACACTGATATTAAGAATCTGAAAGTTTGAATGATTATCTGTTTGTTTGTTAGTCAATCACGTCGTAATAGCTGAACCGATTTCAATGAAATTTTTTACACAGTTAGATTATGTCCTAGATTGAAATATAGGCTAACTTTTATTGAAAAACCACGCGTTCGAAGCCGCGGGCGGGTGCTGTTTGTGGCATCGTAGCTCCCAATTGGATGGACCGATACGGACGCGGTTTTTTAAAATAGAAAGCTAGTTTAACGCGGATGGTTCATCATGTCAGTTTTTAATCCCGTACGCAAAAGGAGGGCCGGAGGATTTCTAAATATTGTGTTGCTGAAAATGTGATTGTTAAAGACTTGTTACTACCGAGGACTTAACTCCCCTAAAAACAAAACTCCCTTAAGCGTAGTAGAGTTTGAGTGCCTCTGTCTCTAAGATCGCTGCAAAATTTAATGAAGCATAAAGAAATACTGAGGTTAATGCAAAACTTTCTGTAGTTCTGAACTTTATCTCAATAGCGGCCATGTTTTATAGCTGAAATGGTTAGCGTCATTAAGCTGGCCATACGGGAATGCCGATTCCATCACTCCGCGTATCGTGGAGTGGTATAACAAAAACCATATCCATTTCCATATCATTTATTCATCTTTAGGCATGGTAACATGCACTTAGACAATGGTTTACAAGTTATTATTATCTATTACAGATTAAACTCTTATAACACCTAAGATTTCAGTTTTTATAATTTACAAACTAGGTAAAATAATGTTACCAAACATTCAATAATTTTTCTTCAATAGCATTGTCAAATGAATATATTAAAAATATTAATAAACAAATTAAATAAAAATAAAAACATGTCACAAATTTAAATTAGGTCATTTGGATGTCCGAGATTTACCCAATAATGTCACATTAATTATTGTCAGGTTTAAACTTAAATATTTCCTTATCTGATAATGTTTCGTTTATGTTATAATAGCTTTTATTGATCAAATGATTTCTAATACAACTCTTAAAACTACTGTCACTCATGCTTCTAATTTCCAAAGGAATTATATTATACATTTTGATGGATAGGCAATAGTAGCTATTCGAGATTTTAGCTAGCCGAGTTTTGCGAATAGCGAGGCGATCCTTATGTCTAGTGTTATAATGGTGGGTTTCTCCTACAGTCGTCATGTTATTAATGTTTTCCCTAACGTAAACCAAATTTTGATAAATACATTCCCCTGTCATAGTCATTATTAAAAGTTCCCTAAATCGATTTCTACAGGAATCCAATTGCTTAAGGCCTAAGATATATCTTACTGCACGTTTCTAAAGAATAAAGACCCTACCTGAACTCGATGCAGTACCCCAAAAAACTATTCCATATGTCATTACGGAGTGGAAGTACGCGAAGTATACGTCACGCGCAGCCTTTTTCCACCTAATTCTTTAATTTTTTTAATCGCATATTTTGCCGAACATAGCCTAGTGAGTAAACTCTCTAAGTGGGCTGTCCAAGTAAGTTTACTATCTAGCCATACACCTAGAAACTTTACTAGAACTAACTAACCTAGAAACATTTTTAATACAGGCATGAATTTGTATGTTTAACCTAGATCCTAGTGAAAATTGTATAATATTGGTTTTATTTACATTTAAAAGCATATTATTAACAGAAAACCACTCTTTTAATTCATCTAAACTATTTTTTATATTATTTTTAACTGTTTCGATATTTTTGTCTTTAATGATCAGAGACGTATCGTCCGCGAATAAAATAATGTCTATACTATTAAATATTATTGAAATGTCATTTACATAGATAAGGAATAAAAGGGGACCCAAAATGGAACCTTGAGGGACACCTAGGCCAATTTTACATTTGTTTGAGTGACACCCGTTAAACTCGGCTATTTGCACTCTATTATTGAGGTATAAGGTCAGAATTTCTATTTCTTTACCTCTTACGCCGTAGTGTTGTAATTTACCTAATAAAATAGTTTGCGACACACAATCGAAAGCTTTGGAGAGGTCACAAAAAACACCATAGGTTTTTTGTGATCCTTCCGGGCCTGCAAAAACATCTTCGACTAATTTCATTATGGCATGTTTTGTTGATTTAGCTTTTGGGAGCCAAATTGCCTTTCATTTAGAAGTTTATTTTCTGCAAGATATTCCATGAGCTCCTCTGCTATGTACTTTTCAAAGATTTTACTTAATCTAGGTAAAACTGACACAGGTCTATAATTATCAACTGATGAAGTACTTCCCTTTATATGCAGGGGGACCACTTTCGCTATTTTCATTTGATCGGGAAATAACCCTTTATTAATACAATTATTTATTATCATCATCATGGGGACAGTAATCTCACGTTCCAATTTCTTGACTAGAGTGGGTGTTACATACCAAAAATCATTAGATTTTTTGGTCTTTAGTGCCTTTATTATTTTAATAATTCTTGCTAAATTTATTTGTCGAAGGCGAAAGTTATTACTCTGCAAGCGCATAAATTCATTAAGGTTCAATCAAGGTTCAAGTCAGTGAGGGAACATTTGAGATTTTTTGTCACGTTTACAGCCACATCAGCAAAATATTCATTAAAATAATTACAAATAATATTAATGTCATAAATCGATTTACCATTTGTGTCAATAATTTTATCACACTTATTATAACAGTCAGTTTTTTTATCAGTATTTTCTTTGATTATTTGCCAAACACATTTAATCTTATTGTCAGATTTTGCAATTTTTCGCGATAGATAATTTTGTTTTGCTGATAAACATACTTTTTTAAATATTTTAATATACTGGGTCACGTACTGCCTCAGAGATATATCGTCATCTATTCTGATGAGCGCATAGAGCTCAAACAATTTCACTCGTGAGACCAAGATCCTATGTATCCTATGTCCGTCTCCTAGTTCTAAGCTACCTTCCCACCAATTTTCAGCCAAATCGGTTCAGCCGTTCTAGAGTTATAAATAGTGTAACTAACACGACTTTCTTTTATATAGGCATATAAGATAGGCTAGCGTTTGAGCACGATCTCGCTTGATGGCGCGCGATGGTGCAGTCTATAATGGTACACACTCAGGTGGTAGAGCTTTTGTGAACGGGCTCGAGGAAGTGGGCACCACCGCCTTACCTTTATATGCCGTCAAATAGCAGTACTTGTGCTGCTGTGTTCCGGTTAGATGGTAATGGTATGTTCCTGTAATTACTAGCACATAGGCATTACAGCTAAGTCCTATAGTATGGCAACGTATCCACATAGAGATCAAGACAACATAATACCTTGTGTTGAATTCTATGTGGATATCCATGGGCTGCAGTAGCCACTTAAAATCTGGTGGAGTGCATGCTCGTTTGCCATAATAACGGTGGAAGACTACCGATTTGTATGAAGGCTTCTAAGAAGTCCAAACCTATTTTCCACCAACTAACTCAATCATACACAGCCCTAACTAATGAGCTCCCTCAGGGGCTTAGCTACATACGTACGTATAGGTAGGTATACAGGGTGAATTAATTGGTTAGTTGACGATAGAGATTTTAATGGTAGCATTTGGTTCTTAGCGACCGCACCCGGGACCGACCAAGCGACAAAGTCAAAGTCAAACACTTTTATTTATTAAAATCACAAGGATCACTTTGAAACGTCAATTTTACTGCCTGTTCTTTCGTGACCAAGCCAGGAAAGAAAGGCAAGAAACAAGGCTAGTGTTTTTTAGGATACAGAAAATAAATTACGTCTAAATTGTAACATTTTTAACGAGTTGGAGAAATTCCAATCCCAAGCTTCTCTATCATCTAAATAATCCGATATTTTATAGTAGGCTTTTTTATAAAGATTTTGTTTAATTGCGTTTTTAAATTTGTCAATTTTTGTACATCACTTGGGAGTTTGTTATAAAAGCGTACACCTTGCCCTTTAAACGATTTACTAACTTTATGGAGTCTACAAGTGGCAACAGTGAGTACTTACTCTTTATTTCTTTATCTTTATTTCTAGTACTTACTAAAATTATGATTATCGCTATTTTTCTTAAACAAATTAATATTTTTGTGAACATAACATCAGATTTTAATAGATGTATTGACAAGGGAATGTCATAATATTTATTTGTTTAAACTTATTGCGTAATGATTCTCTGGGGTCCATATTATAAATTGCACGAACAGCCCTCTTCTGCAGCACTCCCCCACAGCTGTATACCGTATGACATAATGCTGTGGAAGTAGCTGAAGTAAACTAGTTTAGCTGAGTCTACGTCTGTAAAAAGACGGATCTTTTTGACTGCGTATGCCGCAGAACTAAGTCTCTTCGACAACTTATCAATGCGAGGGCCCCATTTAAGCTTATTATCTAGAGACGGTGGTGTCCACAAGAGCCAAATCCTCGTTTTTGATTTTTTTATATACAATCTGCTATTAGTCGCCTGTGCTCAGCGTTGTAGACTACTGTCGTGGAATTATCGACAAAGTTTCTTCCCGTTCACTCGCGCAATCGCCGTGCACGAGACCTGTCGACAAGTGTCTTCTTTCTTCCCAAATAATGACTCAGTTCCAAACCCTTCTCTACAGTTACTGTGCTGTGCAGTTGCGCGACCAAAGCACTTTGCTTTATTTTTATGCTGCCTGGAGACGGAACATGCGATACCAGTGGTAACCATCGCCTATATCAAAGTATTGCCTCATGCGTCATGCATGTTAGATGTGCCTACAATGCACCTCTCTCCCCATCAACTTGAGGCATACAGGTGTAAAACCTCATTTGTAAATTAATCTGGGGAAAAACACGTACAGGAAAGCAGTTGGCCACCCGGCCGCGCTTCCTCAGCGCGCTGCATGCACGGTCGAGTTATCCACGGAAAGCGGGACTGGAGCCTGTCCCGCGCGGGACATTTAATATTGATTTAGAAAGAAAGAAAACATTTTATTCAACATCATCATCATCACCATCCGACAGACGTCCACTGCTGAACATAGGCCTCCCCCTTAGATCGCCACAACGAGCGGTTGGCAGCCGTTTGCGCCCAACGGCTCTTACTAGATCGTCGGTCCACCTTGTGGGTCGGCCTACGCTGCGTCTTCCAGTCCGTGGTCAACATTTTATTCAACAACCACACAGTAATAAAGAAAAATAAAACACAACAACAATAAAATCTAACCTAAGCACTAACAAACTTAAAAGCTCTGTGTGGAGATGAATAGGTACTCAGCTCAGCATGATGCTACGGTATGTTAATATGCCGCAGCGCTGCTCTTCCGCTGAGTCCAGTTTATATTACCTCACGTGCCTAATCAAGGGTAGCCATAGTAAGACAAACACAACTATTGTTAAATTCAAAGCAAACCATATTAAATACATACATAACAAAATTAAATACCTACTATTTTAAACATCGGGACGTCCCGAAAAAATCGGGACGTCTGGCAACGCTGGTATGTGTGTACCCACTATACTACTCAAACTTACAACACCCCTGTTTGCGCGTTGGTGCTTAAAAATAAACTGTTTACCCTCTTCTGACTCAGTCAAATTACGAAATAAATCACCCTGTAGATACCTACATATATATCTGTGGTACACATTCGTCATTGTCTCAGCGCAAAAACGTCTGTCAGTGAATGCTTTGCGCAGAAAAATGCTTTAGTTGGGAAGCTTGGATACTAGAGCTAACCACTTTTCTATTGGTATTTCTCTTTTCTCTAGATATTAACTACTCAAAACAAAATAGGGCCTACTTGAAATATTTCGATATTTTGCCCGACACATTTTTTTTGCGAGTTGTTGGCATACTGATGTATGGAAATGTTAAGTAGGCATATTTATTGATCATAAATTAACACTTAAACGCCAAGTTTAGGGTAGTTCTTAAGTGGGTAGACAATAAACAAAATCTTACGATATACCGCAGAATCTGTGAGTGCCATTACATTGTTGCTCAGTGGGGTTTGTTGTGTCTAACAAAGAAGTTATCGTAACCTTACCTTTAATTATCGATTACATTACTGTTTGCATAAACAATGCCTGGTTCTCGACATCACATGGACTCGGAATCTGCGACTAGAGCCATTGTTTTGCTTCAGCAGGGAAATTCGCAAAGATCGGTAGCTTCAAGCTTAGGTATGTCAAGACGAGCTATTCGAAATGTGTGGGAACGCTTTCAAGAGACAGGTAGTGTGAGTAGGAGGCGCGGTTCAGGTAAAACCCGAGCGACAACCTCCCAAGAAGACCGATACATCCGACTCTCTGCACGTGGCGAGCGAACTGTAACTGCACGCATATTGAGAAACCGCTTACGTGACGCCACTGGAACGCGAGTGAGTGACCAAACTGTTCGCAACAGACTTCATGAAGACCAACAACGCTCCAGAATGCCAGTTGTTTGGCTAAAATTGACCAGAGCCCACCGTGCAGCGCGATTAAGGTTTGCACGTGATCACCTCGAATGGACCATGAATAATTGGAAGACAGTGCTTTTTACAGATGAATCTAAAGTAAAGTTTTTTAATGATGACAGACGCGTACGAGTTTGGCGACGACCTGGAGAACGTTTTACAGAACCATGTATTCGTGAAACTGACCGCTTTGGTGGACCCAGTATTATGGTATGGGGTGGGATTAGCATAATGGGCAAAACCGAGCTAGTGATTTTGGATGAGGGCAATGTAACGGCCGCCAGCTATGTTCAGCATGTCATCCGACCTCATGTGATCCCATATTCACAGCGAGTAGGCCCTAACTTTATTCTGATGCAAGACAACGCTCGCCCTCATACTGCCAGAGTGACCCAAAGTGCAATCTCCGAAGCTGATATCGCAGTTCTACCCTGGCCTGCCATGAGTCCGGACCTGAATCCGATCGAGCATATCTGGGACCAGTTGAAAAGAAGCCTTAAAGACAACCACACTGAAATTCATAGCCGACAGGAGTTGATAACTGCTTTAAAAGTGTGTTGGGAGCAAATTCCAGATGAAAAGGCAATCCACCTTATAGTGTTCCGAACCGACTCAGAGAGTGTGTGCGCAATAGGAGAGGACCTACACGTTACTAAACATAAGGCATTGAAGGAACCCTAAGAACATGTTTAAAAAAAATGTGCTCGTGTCTTCAACGTGTTGTTTTGGAAAACCGTGTAATTTTATGTTAATGTGTAAAACGTGCATTTCTTGACGATTTTTTTGGCAAAACATTGTAATGTTTTCTTAATGATTCTAAAACGAAAAAACCTACTTGTATAGTAGTATAATTGTATTTATATTCTCTTAAATTTAGTGGTGTACAATTACAGAAGTTTCTATCTCTAGGTCTTTACCCAATGGCGAATGATAGAAGATTGCCTGGGTCTCCCTCCGACGAGCTCCCCAGAACTCGCCGAAGCTCCCCACCAGTCTTCGATCGTTTTTCGAGATAACATCAATTCTTATCCTATTGGTTGGTTATGTCAAGCAGGCAACATAATGCACAGTCATTGTATTTCTATTGGTTGTTTCAGTCAAGTAAACAACATAGCAAAAAGTGTCATTCAAACAACCAAATAACTTACTTTTTCTTATGTAAATGGATAAAAAAAACAGTACATTTACTAAAACCACTTCTAAAATTAAAATAATATTAAAATCATGACAATTCTGAATATGTTAACCTATTTCTAAAATTAAACTTGAAATAAATTGTACGTATTTTTTTTTATTTTAATTTAAAACATATTTTATTGGATGGGCCCTATTTTGTTTTGAGTAGTTTATATTAATCTTCTATACTAATATTATAAAGAGGAAAGATTTGTTTGTTTGTATTGAATAGGCTCCGAAACTACTGGACCGATTTAAAAAATGATTTCACTGTTGGGAAGCTACACTATCTCCGGGTGGCATAGGCTACTTTTTACCCAACTGCGCAGAAGGAGGGTAATGTATTTATTGAAAAACAACGCGTGCGAAGCTGCGGATTGGTCAGCTAGTTCTCTATATACCAATAAATGAAGGAATAAAAACACTTTATCATAACTAAAAATTACAAACTTACAAGTAACTTTTATCAAAACTATAACAGAGTTTTGAAAACGAACGATAAAAATCGCGAGAAAGCAAAATACGCAATTTCGTTTACTTGACCACTTTTTTCGAGTTAGTTTGATTTAAAAACGTACCGTTTTTATGATTGATGTTTTACTTTCTGCTAACCCTTGAACAAACGCGAGCCCCTGGCCATGATATTTAAAAAAGAGGTGGTTTCTGGGTAATTAGGGGTCCCTGATTTCATTTTTTTTTGGAAAAAACAAAAAAGCGGGTAGTTGATTTTTCATTGGTATATATATTACGACCTCCGTGACGCAGTGGTCTAATAGCCGACTGAGACGCAGGAGATAGTGGGTGCGATTCCCGCCGCGGAACGGATGTTCAGGGTCACAAAGATCGTAAGCTCTGTTTGTTAATGACGAAACAACAGATTGCAAATGGCGAGGATGGTGGTGTGACGCAGCGTTCAAATAGCGGTCAGTGTGAGTTGGCTTTCTGTAAACAGAGTGCGCTAGACAGCCATCTCATTTCACCATAACATTCAAATCGAGAAAAGCTAATGTCCAGTTATCATCCATGAGTGAAACGCATATTCGGGTGAATGGAGTTTAGGTATATAGTAACTTGTTCATCTTCCCGTTTACTTCCCTTCGTAAACACGTTCCCAGCGGCACAGATTTATCTGTACTTTCCATTACTGCGTTACGGGTCGTTTTAAACCTTGTTCTAAACCAGAGATTGTAGTGACATAAGGCATATTAAACCACACCGCCCGTAGGAGACCAAAATCCTTTTTTTGGCGCCAATTAAGACAAAGTGTACGGTTTTTTTGTGTGCGGCACGAGGTCTAAGAAACCCGGCATTGAGGTTGGTATACCATAGAACTAGGAATCAATAGCACATCTCAGATATTTAGTTATCTCTTTCCTACACTGAACCAGATGGAAGTTATGCCTCCCGCACGACAGAGACGTTTCAAGTTTTTTCTTACCGCTATAAAGACGAGACACGGACAGGGATTTTCAATCCCTGTTTCGCAGTTATCGGGATCTAGAGAGTTGTCAAATCATACAAATACGTCAAATTAAAACGTGTTTAGTCGCTAAATACGTTCAGGGATCGCTGTGCAAGTCGACCTTTTTATGGCCAAGTAATCTTAATCATAAATGAACATGGATAAGACGAAAATCATGTCAAATATACATGTTGCACCCGTACTGGTAGTTGTTGGGGGCGATACTCTCGAAGTTGTCGACGAATATTATACATATTCGTCGACAACTTCGAGAGTATCGCAAACTGTCCAATTAGGTAAGTCCAACTTCGACAAAGAGGTCGCACGAAGAATCCAACTCGGCTGGGCAGCATTCGGGAAACTTCGCGATATCTTCAATTCCAAAATTCCCCAGAGCCTGAAGACTAAAGTCTTCAACCAGTGTGTGTTGCCAGTGATGACCTATGGCACTGAAACGTGGTCCTTTACTCATGGCGTCATGACCAAGCTCAAGGTCGCTCAACGAGCTATGGAGAGGGCTATGCTCGGGGTTTCTTTGCGTGACAAAATCCGCAATGAGAAAATCCGCAGAAAAACTAAAGTTGCCGACATAGCTCTCAAAATTAGCAAGTTGAAGTGGCAATGGGCAGGCCACATCGCTCGTAGAACCGATAACCGTTGGGGAAGAAAGGTTCTCGAGTGGAGACCACGGACTGGAAGACGCAGCGTAGGCCGGCCCCCCACAAGGTGGACCGTCAATTTAGTAAGAATCGCGGGGAGACGTTGGGCGCAAACGGCTACCAATCGCTCGTTGTGGCGATCTAAGGGGGAGGCCTATGTTCAGCAGTGGACGTCTACTGGCTGATGATGATGATGATGTGAATCTTAATCGAGAGTTGGCACGTTTTGCAGAATATTTTTGTTGGGATTAGAATTACATAAAGTACATGCGAATCACGGTATTACCGGATTCGCAGACTTCGCAGTGCTAATTCTAACACGATAATTAGCATTTCCTAATAATGATAATCGTTTACAAACTCCTCCGAACATCATAAATATGGTAATCCTCAAATTGTGAGCACACAAGAGTTGATAAGATTAATGTCTGAACGTTTCACCAGCATTTTATAAAATAAATTTTAGGTGCTCAGGCCTCATAAGTCACATATATACAGAAATGTAATTAATTTGGTCCTCAATAATGCGTTTAATAAAGCTTTTAGCATTAATATCAATTACTAGTGGTCTCGTCGAACTTCGTACCGCCTTGACGTGCATATAACGCGGGCTGTCAATATACGTCGACCATCATTATGTGCATCAATGTATGAAAAAAAAATGTTTTCTTCGTAATATCTTTTTGCGTGAATATTTCGGATATTCTAATAGGTATTCTGCTATTCGGGACGGAGACAAATGCAACAAATCAAAAACCATGAAAATCGCTCCAGCCGTTCTCGAGTTACAAGTGTTCGAACAAACCCGACTTTGTTTTATATAAATAAGACGATAAAAAATAATAAATAGAGGAAAGATGTGTATGTTTGTAACGAATAAAGTCAAAAACTACGGGTCGATTTCAAACATTCTTTCACCATTAGAATACTACATTATCCCGGAGTAACATAGGCTATATTTATTTACTAGTAAAGTTAGGGATCCCTACCAAAACTTCAATAATGTAACCCAAGGTGTAAAAAAATGACATATTATTTAATAATTACTAGATTTTAAGGTTCATTGTCGCTTTAGTGTATTAGCTGTGAAAAAACTAAATATATATGATAAAATGTCTTAACGCGCCGGCGAACCCCGAGCGCAACTTCAATTCGGGAGCGTCAAAAACTTCGGCCTGAATATCGCTATCCCTGTTTAGTGACAAAGTTTAGCCACGCAGAGCGACAGTGATAGCAATAGAACGATTCTAAATTTGATTAGATTTGAACCATGTTCCGTAATACCAAAAATGATGACTGAAAACTTGTTGTATTTTTCTCATTGTGTTGTTATTCTGTAACTAGACAATATAATCTATGTTCCCATGACTAGGATACGTAAGATGTTGTTGTTTTTAATACGAAACAATTAGGTTGAAAACAGGTTTTTTATGACGTAAAAACATGCAGAATGCGATACGCTTCTATTTCATTTTAGGTAAGTATTTTGATCTAATATATGGTTGGGAACCTAGATAAATACTATTCAAATTAAAATAATACCTTATTAAGGTAGAAATATGCTCCAATTAGAAATTATCTTGGTAGTACATGTTGTATGGGCGATTGTCCCTCCGGTATCCCCTTATGGCGAATATAGTATCTGATTGGTCTTATTTGGAGGCTTTCTCCTCAGGGGGAATCAGTTTTATGTGTTAAAAAATATATATCATTTATTGACCTTTCATCTACAAAGTGAACATATAAAAAAGTTCTACCTGTTTATTTACTATGAGAAAAAAAAGTAACAAAATGTTGCTGTTTTAGACTTTCATTTTGATTCAACCTATATACAACGTAAAAGTTTGTAATTTTTCTTTCACCTAAATGTGGGCAAAGACTATATTATCTTCAAGTTGAACAAATGATGCTGTGCTGCGACGGTCTTTCACGTGGCAATTAATTATTTACAATTTTTCCGAATAATTAGCGGGCGTACCTTAGAAGCAGCGTTGCCAATCTGCGGGGAATTCCCCAAACTGCGGGGAATCTCAAGTTGATTGGGTATTTATGGGGAATTGGCATTATGTGGGTAAAATGCGGGGATTTTAACATCTCATTCTCATCGGTAAATATTTCATCATTAATAATAGATGTCGACATTTTGTTGAATCATTTCGAATGGCACATCCCTAGTTTGTCAGTTGTCTATGATCATTGTCCCTTTTCATACATACATATTGCTGGACAATTCACACAACGCTATCTAGCCCCAAACTAAGCAGAGCTTGTATTATGGGAACCAGATAACTGATAGAATACTTATATACATTTTTTTGTAAATACATACTTATAATATATAGAAAAACAACCAGACCCGGAACAAATATCTGTAGACCATGCAAACATTTGTTCCGCGGCGGGAATCGAACCCTCTACCTCCTGCGTCTCAGCCCACTGCGCCACGGAGGTCGTCCACTTTTTGTGAATTCTTTCAAGTCTGTTCCCAAACATAAAAAATGTTGTTTCGTTGTTGCTGATACTGCCTTTTCCGAATGCATCGGTCGAGCGCAAATTTAGTGTTATTAAAAATTTAAAAACTGAAAACCGCAACCGACTAAATACAGATACTGTTGTATCATTTAAGGCGGCAAGGGAAGGGATTAAAAAACTGGGTGGTAGTCTCAAGTTTAACACTTCGAACCAAACGCTTTCGACAAAAATATGGAAAAAATTATGAAAAATAAACAATACATAATCGAATATAGTTTCACATCTTATAAAACTTTTGAGGGGAATTTGTGGGCAATCAGCGGATATTTGACCCCAAATTTGGGGAATTCGATCCGGATTTTTTGGGGAATTGGATAAATTAGCATTGGCAACCCTGCTTAGAAGGTGGTTGCGCGGGCGACGGCCGGCAGTGTACCACTGACTGTCGTACGGGAGGGTTGTGCTCGTCTGCCTCGCGCTCACCTTTTTACTGGTCGGTTAGATGCGTGTGGCGGAAGGTGCTGTTGGTGCGAGGCCGAAACAATAGCTACGCCCATTACTACGCCAAGGTCATCGGCTACAGTTAGCGCCTTAAAATTATATTAAAACCTGGCTACGGCCGTGTTTTTGTTGACAAAGCATGCGTGCGAAGGCGCGCGCGGTTTAGCTAGTAAGTAAATAATGCTGGACATTTCACACGGTACACCGCTATCTAGCCCCAAACTAAGCAAAGATTAGTTTGGGAACCTGATATGATAACTGATAGAATCTACTAAATACAATTCTCGTGTACAAAACTCCTCCGAAACGGCTTGACCGTATTCATTTTTGAAGTAAAACTTCTTTACGCACGTTGAATTCGGGAGTAAGCTGGTGAATGCGTTACGAAAAGTGCGAACGGAAGTTGAGAGGGAGATATAAGTTAGTGAAGATAGAAAGAGAGAGAGTTACGTTTCGTATATTTTTAAACGTTAATGTGCGAGTTGCGTCTTTCCAGAGAGAACATAGACTGATCGACACAGACGTGTGGACAATTCTGTAACTGAACAATTTTATACTTAAATTAATATTTTGAAATAGAAGTTTTACTTCAGTCGTGTGGTCTAAAGCACACTCGTTTTTTTGTGTATATTCGACAGGTCTGAGAATAGGACGTAAACTATTTCTCATACCCCTGATGGTCCACCCCAAAATTTATTTTTATATTTTATGGACAAACGTTTTGATTTTTATTTTTGTATGATTCAGCAATAAAAAATGCATACCAACCACTATCTCAGCTTAGCAACACAAGATTTATTAGTTCTAAGGCAGGGCCAGCTAGTACGTATATACATATTTTTTTTGTAAATACATACGTACAGGGCGTTTGGAATACTGACGATATTCAAGTGACGGTTTCTCAAAAAATAATAAAGACTTCTCGAAAAAAAACCTTATTGTTATATTATCAAATTTTAAAGAAAATCGACTAAGTTTAGTTGATTAATTCGATATAAAACTAACTGTCTACTCTTGCAATCGACATCCAAAAATAAAGGCTGATTTGATATCTCTTTCGGAAGGCCGCGAGTTTTGATAAAGTGTTTGTTTTTACATGGCAAAATAAATTGTACTTTTCTTTAGTAAACATTTCACAAATTTATTTATTATGCTCATCAAAATAATCCCGTGCGTATATTATCAAACATCCTGTATATAGTATCAAAACAAATATCTGTAATCTGTAGACCGTGCATATTTGCAGCGGGAACCGAACCCGCAACCTCCTGCGTTTCAGCCGACTATATGCCCGCTGCGCCACAGAGGTCGTCAGGGGTTTTTTGTACATTTTATGTGTATTTTATGTAATAACTACTAATTAAATAATATAATAAGTACTGAAATGGCAGTGGGCGGGGCACATAGCTCACATAGCGGCCGTTGGGGCAGAAAGGTACACGAGTGAGCCTATTAGATGGAAAAGCGACCTGATAAAGGTTGCTGCGAGCCGTTGGGTGTAAGCCACACAAGATCCGTCGCTCTGGAAATCTATGAGGGAAGCCTATGTTAACATTACCGTCCTTACCATAAGGGCACACGGGGCCCGTGCCCAGGGCCCTTATCGTCACGGGGGCCCCGAAACATTCGCTTACACTATACAATTTTTGAAGTGAAAACTTCTGAAAAACCGAAGTGAAAAAATATTGAACTCGCGACACTGTTACCGTTACCGACACCTCTGTATATAAGTATTTGTCGTGTAATCTGCTTTCAAATTTTGAATATCCAAACGCACACGTTCAAGTGTTCACTTCTGTCGGCACTCCAGGAGTGCCACTTTTTTGAGATGGGAAAAAACATTGAACTCGCGACACTGTTGCCGTTTTTATTTGAAAGACTAAAACTAGACTATAATGAAGGACAAAAAAATGTTCAGTATTTTAGGGAATAACGCAAGGAAACACTGCAAATCACTTGTACTCGTTTAATGGCTGACAACCAACTGCCAAACAAGTCTACCCACAAATAGAAATAAGTATGTATATCGATACACCAGATCATAGAAATAAGTATGTATACCGATACACGATAGTATGTATTTGCCGTGGGGTGTCGGCAGTAGAATGTTACCCCTCCTTTCATGCCCGTGGATGCAGTAAGAGCCTGCTAACGGATACCTCCGGAAGATGGGCAGCAGCGTCTTGCCGTGTATCAACATCCCGTACTGCGCTCGCCAACCCGCCTGCCAAGCGTGGTGAGTATGGCAACTACCCATCATGGAGATCCATGGAGGCCTGTGTTCAGTAGTGGACGTTTTACGGCTGAAATGATGATGATTATGATACCGATATACCACATCCCTCCACCACTATTAACAAAATACTTACAAACTAAAACTTATAATTTAATTGATTCCGAGTTTTTCGAATCGAATATCAGCGGACAAGCTGAGGATTTTGATTTGCATTATCACTTTCATTAGAATGATGCGAATGATCGTCATTTCGTACGTTAGGGGCAGCATCAGGAGAAACTGCATCAAAAAACTCATCATCCGAGTCAGCTCGTATTTCCTCCCCTTCATCCACTATACTTTTAGATTGGCTAAAAGTATATCCTTTCAAATAAAAAAAACCCAATTATCTAAATTGGTTGATAATGAGGTGACAAACATAAAACTTAATTGCGTCCCTATAAATAAATAAATATTGCTGAACATTTCACACAGCGCTATTTAGCCCCAAGCTAAGCAGAGCTTGTACTATGAGAACCAGATAACTGATAGAATACTAAAATACTTTAAAAAAATTACTTATAAAATTTAAGATCCCGACTTGGTGCCAATGGGACCACCTGGGAAGTCCCTTTTAAAAAAAAAATACGATTCGGTCCAGGCGTCTTCGAGTAGGTAATCGGGGAATATAATACATAAAAAAAAACGAATTGACTAATTGAGATCCTCCTCCTTTTTTGAAACCAACTTCAAAAAATAAAATCCACATGCCAAGCCTTAGTACCTGAAAGTCTCCGACTGACTGGACCATAATCTCCGAATTTTCAGTCGGACAGTTCAATTTGGAAGTTTTGAAGATGGCGGAATTTATAGGGAACAATTCTTTATCTGCTCCGGAATTGAGAAATCCGGATTATCCGGTTGGATTGTGGACTTGCCTGACGGCTAGGAGCTAGACAGTATGCTCTATGACTTAATTTTTTATACTTTTTTTACGAATAGACCACAATTTCACCTGATGGTAATCGATGATATGGTCTAAGATGGAGCACGAAGATCTAGAATGCACCTATTCACTCTTAATAAAGATTCAAGCAGTCTTCAGGCAAAACAGACGACGTTAAAGTGTTCCTTAGCTATACGCATTACGAATGGGTGTTAACGATGTTTATAAAGAACCTATTCCATCAGTTATCTAGTTCCCAAGTTATGCTTAGTTTCGCAAGATAGCACTGTGTAAAATGTCCAATCATTCTACACGAGTCGCCTGTTAGTCAGCTGTTCTAAAAAGTCACTCAGTGCACTGCGTGTACAATATAATAATGGATTCAGGATGTTGGTGGGGGGGGGGGGGGGGGGGGGTGCCTCGCTTCTGCAGCGCTTCGAACATGTTTGCTGAGGCGCGGGTCGATGGGTTCCACGCCATCATCCGCAAAGACTGCCTCACTGCTCAGTAGAGTGCGGGGCAGCACCAACACCATCCTGCAGGTCACAGCTGGCAAATACGACTCGCTGATTATGAAGTCCTTCAATCGAGTTCTGATCGAATAGTCTTTGAGAGAGACTATTGGCTCAGGACTTGAGTGAGGGAATTAAACTTATACTGTTATTGTTGTTATTTTAATGTTGTTTGTTTTATTGAGCCTGTACTTTGTACATCACATCAAGCTATATATTTCAACTATAAGTTGACCTCGAATTGCTTTTCGTAGAATGAGAGGGCAGCTTATACTGGAAATTTATAGTTTAATGTGTAGCCGTGTGTACTAACCCATGTGACATGTTTAAGGTTTTTTTTTACTAACAAATATGGATTTTTGACATCTGAAAATTGAATAAATGAATTTAATTATTTACTAATCCGTTAAAGAGGGTTAATTTCTGGTTAAATAATGTGGTTAAAAATAGATTGCAACTTGTTTACATCAGGGTACGCGGTGCTGCGCCCCTCATCAGTGCCAGTGCGGTTCGGCAGTCGAACAGCTTGCTCACCATGGATTATCGTGTTCTTTCCGTCACGCTTGCCTAAATAATATCATACGCCGGGCTTTTTGCAGCATCAACGTTCCTGCCGTTCTCGAACCAAACGGTTTGATACGTGACGATGGTAAAAGGCCTGACGGTATGACTCTTATACCTTAAAAGAAGGGTAGGCCTTTGGTGTGGAAAACCACGTGCGTCGATACTCTTGCGCCATCTGATCTGTCTGGTACAGCAGCTGGGCCAGTGCGGTGGCAAATTCAGCCAAAGATCTCAAGCGGCGCAAATATGGAAATCTCGACAGAGCTTACGTAGTTGAGCCATTTGGGATCGAGATCCTGGGTTCATGGGGTACCAGGGCCCATAGTGTTTTCAAAATTCTTTCTGGGCGTCTAGTCGAAGCGACGTGTGATCCGAGAGCTGGCGCTTATCTGGGTCAACGCATAAGCAATTCAGCGGGGCAATGCAGCCACTGTCTTGGGCACACTTCCGCCTGGTAGTGATCTGGAGCAGTTGACCTATCTATAGATCGTTTGCAACGTTCTTTGGATGATTCAACTGTTTCTTCTGTATTTTATTGTTAAAATTTGGTGAAACCTCAAGCCTTCTTATGATTGTGTATTATCAATAATAAACAGGAATTATTTTAGAAATAATTCTGTAGAAAAGATTCTAAAAATTGCTTGATAGCGAATCGATCGTGCGAATAATAAAAAGTTTACGCTTACTTTTCAATAGAAGCAGGGACGTAATAAGGATTAGAAGTGGGCGAATTCGTTTTATTTATGTAAATCAAATCATTAGTCATAGGTAGGTACCTATACAAATATCAAGTAAAAAAGTAAAAAAAATAACCTATTATTTTAATATCCTAAAGTTTTCTAAGTAAAATATTCCAGACATGTTTACACAAAGGTAACTGGAAAATAATGCTCCTAGTACGTTCTTACGTCGCCTACGTGTAGGATGATATTTAGGCCCCCCCGTTTCACGGTGCCTCAGAGATGTTTACTCAGAATCTAACTTTTACTCCATCATACGGAAAAAAACAACATCTCTGACGAGCAGGACGCGGGCCAGCCACAGCAGCATCCTACAAACTGTCTCAGGGCGGTATGCTTCCTCTATATGAACACACTTTGTCCAGTGTGTTACTCCAGCGTGTGCATACACCGATGGCTAATTTTATTTTTATTCTATTTTATTTTTCTAATTTGTAATTCAATTTAATTTATTATTAAAATTTCAATTTTAATTTGTTATTTTAATATTTTTAATTTAATTATAAATATTATAATATTATTAATTTATTTTGCTTGTGACATATTATGGATTAATTAATTATAACATTCTTAAAACAGTGTCAACAGTTCAATTATGATTCAAATTCATAATTGTATAGTGTAAATACATATATTTTAGTTAAACAGTCTATTATATTAATTGTTTTCAAATATATAAATAGTATGAAGGGTATAGTTTCCGGTAAATTACAGGCGCATGAGGTTTTACACCTGTATGCCTCAAGCTGATGAATGCAGGACATATTACGGCAGGTTTTTTTTATACGCGACCTACGATGCAATTCTTTGCTATAGGCGATGGTTACCACTTAACATCAGGAGCGCCATATGCTTGTTCTATCTGCAGGTCGAATAAAAAAACCTTTCTAATTACACGTTGTGAAATTATCCAAATGTATGTCTTGCCCCCAAATCTACGGCCTAGTTGCGACCCTGCCGGCGTTTACTTTTTAAAGGAGAAAACACAATAGGGCATTCAGCTGGCCAAGAGGTATGATGAGGTACACGGTGGAAGTCATGGAAGAATGAAATTTCTCTCAGAACACGTCTTTAGAATTTCTAAATGAGATTAATAAATATTAAAAGGAGTTGAGGTAAAAATGTATGGGTGAATGGCTTTATAAGCCGTAAACTTTAGATTGAACGGCCAGTGAGGCCTCTTAAATTAATAACCCTGGACATTTTACAGAGCGCTATCTAGCCAATACTTGTACTATGGAAATAAGATAACTGATCGCTTTAAGCGATAAGGCTGCCCATTAGTGCCACGTCTTTAAGCGTTCTATCAAACGGGCTCCTTCACAGCACTCTTTTAAGCTGAGATTCAAACAACATTACCTAAATGCTTAGCTTTCTTGTCATTTGAGTTACCTATTTATTCATTTATAGGTTATTTTAATTTTATTATCCCCGTTTTATTAGATTTGTAAGAATATTGATTTAGGTTATAAGTTTGGTATATATTAGTCTATCTTTAGGTATTCATTTATGTACTAGGATTATAAGTAGGTACAGTTTTTTTATTAGATATATATTTTATATTTCATTTGTAAATATACTCTGTGCACCGCTGTCTATTACTGCTTCGCTCTTTACTTTCCATCCAAAGGTTCATCATCATCATCATATCAGCCGTAGGACGTCCACTGCTGGACAAAGGCCTCCCTCATTGATCTCCAGGAACTGCGGTTGGAAGCGGCCTGCATCTAACGCCGACCTGCGGTTCTTACCAAGTCGTCTGCCCATCTTGTGGGTGGACGTCCTACGCTGCGCTTGCCGGTCCGTTGCCTCCACTCGAGAACCTTTCGGCCCCATCGGCCATCTGTTCTGCGCGCTATATGGCCTGCCCATTGCCACTTCAACGTGCTAATCCGTCGGGCTATGTCGGTGACTTTAGTTCCTGGATCCAAAGGTTGCCTGGAAGAAATTGCTTTCAGCGATAAGGTCGCCTATTGTACCATATTTTACATAAATTAATTTTTAAGTATATCTGGTGTACAAGAAAGAATTATTCAATTCGTTCTAGGTTAAATAAATAATTATATATCTATCTATAACTGATATAATACTTCGTACTTCAAAAGAAACAATAAGTATCTTTTAAACAAAAATATAACCTGCTTATACAAACTACTGAACTGATTTTGATGAAATTTCTATGAGATCACTAAGAAAGTCTTCAGAAGACTAAAGACTAAAGTCTAAAGTCTGTCTAAGTAAGACCTGAAGACTAAAGTCTTCAACCAGTGTGTGTTGCCAGTGATGACCTATAGCACTGAAACGTGGTCCTTTACTCATGGCGTCATGACCAAGCTCAAGGTCGCTCAACGAGCTATGGAGAGGGCTATGCTCGGGGTTTCTTTGCGTGACAAAATCCGCAATGAGGAAATCCGCAGAAGAACTAAAGTTGCCGACATAGCTCTCAAAATTAGCATGTTGAAGTGGCAATGGGCAGGCCACATCGCTCGTAGAACCGATAACCGTTGGGGAAGAAAGGTTCTCGAGTGGAGACCACGGACTGGAAGACGCAGCGTAGGCCGGCCCCCCACAAGGTGGACCGACGATCTAGTAAGAATCGCGGGGAGCCGTTGGGCGCAAACGGCTACCAACCGCTCGTTGTGGCGATCTAAGGGGGAGGCCTATGTTCAGCAGTGGACGTCTTCCGGCTGATGATAATGATGACGACTAAGAAAGTATATCCTTTCAAATGACAAAATAATTTTTCAAATCGGTTGATAAATGACGGAGTTCTGAGGTAATAACAAACATAAAACTTTTGAAATTATTTATGTACCTACCTTATAAGTAGGTATGTATTTAGTATATATGTATGTATGTACCTTATATGTAGGTATATACTATTTAGGGTTAAGTAATTATTATTTTTCTATTATTAAGTTTATTCTTTTTACACCTCGGCCAATCTTACATTAAGCAATGATCCTCTCCATCCAAAGGTTGTCTGGAAGAGATCGCTTTGTTAAGCGATAAGACCGCCCATTATGCTTACTTTTATTTGTTTGTTTCTTTATATCTGTTGTGTCTAGCTTGTAAGGTTTAATAAAGAATTTTCATTCATTCATAAAACCGAATTACGTCTCGATAAAGTTTGAGGGTTGCCCTCGATTTTATTGAGATCCCACCATCAGATCTTCACTTGGTGCCAATGGGACCACCTGGGAAGTGTATCCTTTTAAACCAATATGAATTTCTCGAATCGATGCAGGCGTGATCGAGTAGTCGGGGAACATATCTAAAAAAGGGACAATCCAGGAGTGCCGACAGAAGTAAAAAAATAAGCGATCAATGTTTGGATATTCAAAATTAAAAAGCAGACTACATTATATTAGGTTTGGGAAAAAGTTTCTTCGCAATATATAAGAAAATTCAAAGCATTTTTTAATATAGTTTATTTACATTTAACTAAAGTATGTAGGTACCATTTTGTTCGATAACTTTTTGCCATCTTATAGGTAGGGACATGATCCCATTGCTATAGAAATTTTGGGGCTTCTGAACAAAATACCGCGACAAGTAGTTTTGGCAGTCCTCTCGTGATGTTAACCTGACACTGCCTAAAGAATTCTGAAGAGACCGAAACAGGTGGAAATCTGAAGGTGCAAGGTCAGGACTATATGGCGGATGCATTAACACCTCCCAGCCAAACTCTCTTAATTTTTGCTGAGTGGCTAAATATGTGTGAGGTCTAGCGTTATCATGATGAAAAACCACACCCCTTCTGATGATTAATTCCGGCCGCTTTCTCTCAACTTCTTGCTTTAATCTCATCAGTTGTTCGCAGTAGAGTTCAGAATCGATGGTCCTGCCTGGTAGTAACAGCTCGTATGAATAATGCCCTTCCAATCCCACCACACACACAGCATCACCTTGTTGCGAGTTAACCCGGGTTTCGCTACAGTCTGTGAAGCCTGACCGGCCTTTGACCACGACCTTTTTCTCACGTTCTTGTCTCGTACGTGATCCACTTTTCATTACCAGTTATCAGCTTCTTCAATAAATGATTCGGTTTCCTTACGTCGTAACAAAGAATTACAAATGAATACACGGTTCATTAGGTTTCTTTCAGTGAGCTCGTGGGGTACCCAAATATCGAGCTTTTTTGTGTACCCAGTTTTTTTCAAATGCGTCAAAACTGTTTTGTGGTCGATTCCCAGTTCTTCAGCTACGTCGTAACTACTGATATGCCGATCTTGCTCCACTTTTTCAAAAATGGCATCAATTTTGTCCGTACTAGGGCGAACAGAGTGACGTGCATCTTTGACATCAAAATTTCCGGATTGAAAACGCTTAACTCAAATATATGCTACTCTCCCAGACACTGCACTACGTCCATAAACATCGCAAATTTTTTTTTGCGGCTTGCGTTTCATTTTTACCTTTTTTGTAGTAAAATTTTAAAATGTATCAAATTTTTTCATTAGATTCACTCATCTTTACAGTACGAAAAACAAATAAAAATCACACGTTTTCCTAATTTGAATTTATCATTTTAAAAGTTTAAACTTTGAATACAAATAGAAAATAGAAATACAAATAGCCAAAGAGATTTTATTACAAGTTCATACATACAATAAAGCGAAAAGACTTTTTCCCCAACCAATTAGATAGTTATATACAGAGGTTACCGATAGGTTACGGTAACAGTGTCGCGAGTTCAATGGTTTTTTCCCATCTCTAAAAATGCCGTAAAGAAGTGCTCACGTCAAAAAAAAATATTCCGACGAATTGAGAACCTCCACCTTGTATTGTTTCGTGGATATAACGTCCTGTTTAGTGGGCCAAATAACAAAAAAGTGGCACTCGGGGAGCGCCTACAGAAGTGAAAACTTGAACAATTACGAGATAATTATATACAGAGGTGTCGGTAACGGTAATAGTGTCGTGAGTTAATGGTTCTTCCCCATCTCAAAAAACGCCCAACGCGCCTAAAGAAGTATAAAACTTAAAAAAAAAAAATGTCACCTGACTGGGCGCCGACTGTACCAGATCAAAAGTTATTCACTCGCAAAAACATTGAAGCAAACCATCGCGCGAACGAAGTTCTTCCGGTTCACTGAATTGCCTTCGTATTTACACACAATAGAAGAGTATTCGGAATCGGAATGGTTCGAGATAGATTTTCAGTCGAGCTATTGTGTTTGTAGCTATAGTTATAGATTTGGCCCTTGTTTAACCCCCCCCCCCCTCCCCCCCCCCTCCCCCCCCCCCCCCCCCCCCCCCCTCTCCCCCCCCCCCCCCCCCCCCCCCCCCCCCCCCCCCCCCCACAAAAAACATTATTATTCTTATTTTATTTCAGACTAGTGATCCCGCCGAACTTCGTATCGACTTAACATGCATAGGTATAACGCGGGCTGTCAATATAAGTCACCCTGGTAGAATTTGTCAATTGTTGTCCCCGGCCATCATTATGTATGAGAAAATGAATGACCTCCACAAATAATTCAATACCAAAATTAACCAAATCGCTCCACCCGTTCTCGAGTTTTAGCGAGACTAACGAACTGCAATTAATTTATGCAATATATATATGTATAGACAATATATCTCGGGATAACTCCTACCGAAGCATCTGTTTCAAACGATATTAATTTTTTTTACATCCTCTTTGACGATATTTGCAGCACGCATTCTGTCAATTCTATGTCAAACGTCATAAGGTTACAATATAAAAGCGCTAAGGTAAGATTGTAAATAATTTTATATGGTGATTAAGTATTCTTAAATTTTCTAATTTTGCGCGCAATTTTCTTATTTTTTCTTTCATAAGAACCTTCTCCTGACAATAAGAAATACAACAAAAAAAGAATTGGCCAAATTGGTCCAGGCGTTGTTGAGTTATGCGCTTACCAACACATTTTGCGATTCATTTTTATATTATAGATTAAATCCATAATTACACTACAACACACAATACATTAATTAGTAAAATTACAAAATAACAGCATAATACTAAATAAATAACACAGTCATCATTATCATAATTCACAGCCCTACTTCACCTACTGCTGGGTATAGGCTTCCCCAAGTTTGTGCCATCCGACACGATCCTGCGCTAGTCTCACCCACTGACGGGCCGCGGTTCTAACGATGTCGTCCACCCATCTCGCTGCCGGACGTCCTACCCTTCTATACCCACTCCTCGGCCACCATTCGATCACTGCCCTGCTCCATCTGTCATCACCACGTCTAGCCAAGTGTCCCGCCCAAGAGCATTTGAGCTCCATAACTCGGTTCCCAACGTCATGAACCTTCGTTCTTCTACGGATCTCGACGTTTGGAACTCGATCCAAGAGTTTGATGCCGAGCATGGTACGCTCCATGGCTCACTGTGCAGCTTGCCTCCTGCGTGAGCGTCCATGTCTCGACACCGTAAGTCATGGTGGGCGGAACACATTGGTTAAATAAGCGGGTCTTCAGACTCTGTGGAGTTTTAGGCGACTTAAGGATGTCGTCCAGCTTGCCAAACGCGGCCCATCCCAATTGGATCCTTTTAGATATCTGTTGATTCTCTTTACCAAACGATAGAAGAACAAAATTTATATTAATGTTACGACGAGGCTGTTACAGAATAAGCAATAGTCGGCTTTTCTTGAAGTTATACCTACTGTGTCACAGAATATGTAATACTTGGTATGGAATATACCTACATACCACGTTTTTACCTAAAGTTGCACAGATTAAGAAATAGTAGTTATCGAAATACCTACACTTTTCTAGATACTAGTGGAAGGTTCTGGAAATAATCCTCGGTATAAATAGTGCGTAGAGACGTCCGCAGAGTCAGTCTGGATTTGGCTTTAAGTGCGAACATTTCGGTGACTTTTAGTGGTTTATTGTGCGATAGTGTTGTAAATTAGTGTGTTGTGATTAAGATCGTGAATTTTGCATTTTAGTGTTGAATAAAAGTGTTATTTTGGGTAGATTCATTTTAATTATTTTATCCCGAACCCTCAGCTCGTAACAGTAATATTAAAAACAGGAATATTTGTTTGTTTGTATTGAATAGGCTCCGAAACTACTGGACCGATTTAAAAAATTCTTTCACTGTTGGGAAGCTACACTATCCCCGGGTGACATAGGCTACTTTTCACCCAACTGCGCAGAAGGAGGGTAATGTTTTTACTGAAAAACTACGCGTGCGAAGCTGCGGATTGGTCAGCTAGTACAAAATAATTATCAAATAAACAAAAAATAAAAGAAAAATGTATCTTAATTTCATTCGTATTTAAGAGGAACCCATTACAATCCGCAATCCGCATCACTTATATTGAATAGGACAATCCGCACGAGCTGCAATCATCTGGAGAATGATGTTGCCGCTTACGTGCTTACGTAGTTGAGCCATTTGGGGTCGAGACCCTGGGTCCATGGTGTACCGGGGCCCATCGCGTTTCCAAAATTCTTTCTGGGCGTCTGTTCGAAGCGACGTGTGATCCGAGAGCTGGCGCTTATCTGGGTCAACGCATAAGCATTGCAACTTAGCGGGGCAATACAGCTAGAGTCTTGGTGACACTTCCGCCTGGTAGTGATCTGGAGCAGTTGAGCTATCTATAGATCGCTACTGTTTCTCCTGTATCTATTTCTGTCTTTTCAATAATTTTATATACTTTTTGTTACTATATGCCTTTTATACATTCATCATCATCAAAATCATAATAGCCGTAGGACGTCCACTGCTGGACAAAGGCCTCCCTCATTGATCTCCAGGAACTGCGGTTGAAAGTGGCCTGCATCCAACGCCGACCTGCGGTTCTTACCAAGTCGTCTGCCCATCTTGTAGGTGGACGTCCTACGCTGCGCTTGCCGGCCCGTGGCCTCCATTCGAGAACTTTCCGGCCCCATCGGCCATCTGTTCTGCGCGCTATATGGCCTGCCCATTGCCACTTCAACGTGCTAATCCGTCGGGCTATGTCGGTGACTTGAGTTCTACGTATCTCCTCATTTCTGATTCGATCCCGTATAGAAACCCCGAGCCATAGCTCGTTGAGCGACTCTGAGCTTATTCATAAGGCCAATAGTGAAGGACCACGTCTCGGTTCCATATGTCATCACTGGTAACGCACACTGATTGAAGACTTTCGTCTTAAAGCACTGAGGTATGTTGGACGAAAAGACGTTATCTTTTTAATATAGTAATTATATCCTAATACACATTTATGTCAGACAACAACGACCATTGTGTAAGTTAAATAAAACGGAAGAATAATTTAGATCACAATATATTTTTCAAATGAAATAAACAGCCAATATTTAAAACATTGCAACAATCCAAAAATCTGCTGAAATACCTAATTTACAAACTCTATAATCCCCCCAAAAAATATAACTTTCGAATTTAGGCTAATATTTTTAACGAAACCATTATGTAACGAAAAGCGGTGACTTATAACGGCAATAATATGGCGGCAAGAACTAATCTATATGGATAAAAACTAGGATTTTACTGTCATATCTGACGTTATTGCTTAGTTACTATGATACCAGCAGAAGACAACTTTAGTCTAATCCAAGTTCTAGCTCGTCGCTAGCAGCTTCGTTATTGAATGGTGACCAAAATTTTAGTTATAATTACGAGAGATCCATCGCCACTTAGTAAATCCCATTAAGTCCAGAAGAGCTTTTAAAAAAAACTAATGCTTAAATTACCAGATTTTAATCGCCGCTTGGTAAATCCTATTTAAGTCTAGGAGAGGTTCTAAGGTAACTGATGCTAAAATTTTATCAGAAGTCAATCGCCGCTTGGTAAGGTTTTATAAATAGTCTAGGAGTTGTCTTGGAGTCTGTTGTAACTGATGTTAAAATTACGAGAACTCAATCGCCGCTTCTTCTTCTTAGCGTGTCACATTGATAGCGTCAAGAGATGCCATTTTAAGTCAACCATTGTGCAGGTGTTCGGGCACAAAGGGCCGCTTAATAATACCTATTAGTTAGTCTAGGAGAGGTTCTGAGGAGAGATGTAAAAATTACGAGAGGAAAATCGCCGTTGAGAATAACCGTTTTGATTAAGACAGTCGCCGCTTATCCACCTTTTAAACTTATTCTAGTAAAGACCAGGGTCAGGGCAAGGGCAGGGACTGGGACAAGGGGGCGGTGGTGGAGGACAGCAACAGGGGGGAGTGTAGACTGTGGCCTGTCCGGCGCAGGGCGGTGGTGGTCTGTTGACAGTGATTTTGGGCGGCTGGATGCTGGGTTGGCCCCAGTTGTCGAAACAGACGGTTGCGGTCTGTGGCTCGTAGCATCGCCACGGCGCTGCGTGCGCGCAGCTGATCAGAGCTGAAGAGAAATGTTTATTAATGAAATATTTTTGATCGATCATATTATAAACTAGCTTCCGCCCGCGGCTTCGTACGAGTGTTTTGTCAATATTAAGTGGCGTATGTTTTAATCCAGACTATAGTTTATCTATGTACCAAATTTCATCGAAATCGGTTCACCCATTACGATGTGATTGAGAAACAAACACACATCCAAACTTTCGGATCCATCCATCCATACTTATTTGATCGAGCGAAGCAAGATCTCTAAATCAACTTGGGCAAATCGGCGTTGTATGTATGTATGTTTGTCCGAGGATAACTTTCTAAGCGTTGATTCGATCATCGTGAAATTTGATACATAGGTAGGTAGTGATGGAACAATTTTGGTGTGATTAAATGAGCTTTAAATGTGGATGGGTTGTGAGCTATTGGGGTACAAGAGGAGTAAAAAAAATGAGATTATTAGGTCAAGTGGGACGTCAAATGAAAAATCTTTATTAATACATTTCGACTCCATTTTTATTTTTAGTAAAGTTTTTGTAGTTTTCAAGTTATTATAGTCATAATAAAAACGGAACTTTGACAAAATTCACAGGGTACACCAGTGATCCCGCAGTGCTGTAATTTAGTATGCGTGTAGCTTTAGTGACCCTTATATAGGCAACAGTCTGAAATCCTAATAAATGCAAATTGTACCCCAAAAAAATTAACCAATTTACATGAACTCCCGTTACGTGTAATTTGAATTAAACTGTAAGTCAGGTTGATGGTTAAATATTTTGTGGCACTATTTTGATAGTCAAAGATAGAACAATATTTTTTTTTTGTTTTAATCGGAGACTCGCGAGATCTTAGTTCGGGGCGAACCACTAGTAGAATATAGTTTAAACTCGGCTCATATATATATGAGCGGTTAAAATAACTGGTAGAGTTGGCTGGGACACATTTTTTGTGAAAGCTCTCCCTGGCCGGGCGCCAAACCCACTACATTAGCTCCCAAACCGATGCCGCTAGTGCCAGGAAACTAAACCGTAGGTATTCCGAGTTTTGGATCATGAGGCAGTTCAATACCATACAAAATTTTAAATTCTCAAACAACCTTAATGTTACGCCCGAGTCTGTTACAGAATAAGTAATAGTCGGTACCTCGAAGTTATACCTACTGTGTCACAGAATAGGTAATACTAGGTATTGTATATACCTACTACGTTTTTACCTACAGTTGCACGGAATACTACCTCCGTGGTGCAGTGGGAGAATAGCCGGCTGAGACGCAGGAGGTAGTGGGTTCAATTCCCGCCGCGGAACAAATTTTTGCACGATCTACAAATATTTGTTCCGGGTCTGGTTGTTTCCCTATATATTATAGGTATGTATTTACAAAAAAAAATTATATAAGTATTCTATCAGTTATCTGGTTCCCATAGTACAAGCTCTGCTTAGTTTGGGACTAGATAGCGCTGTGTGAAATGTCCAGCAATATTTATATATATTTATTTAATAAGAAATAGTAGTTGTGTACCACCAACATTAGCTGGCCCCGTTATAAACAAGTCCGGTCAAGCGCTAGTAAGACTTGTACGTGAGGGTTCTGTACCAACCAAGATTTATGCTAATTTTAGAAAAAACTTAAAGCTTATTGGAGTCCAAATACAGCTGGGCAACGTGTACCTAGCTCTCTATACAATGTTCTCTTGGCTTCGATGAGATGCCTTTTAATATGTACTTATCTATAGGTAACAATATATTCTACTGTCAACCTTAATTATACCCTTATTATTCTTATCCTCATCGCTCTTGAAACGCCTGCGTGGCCCCAACATCATTCTGAGCACATTGGCGGACAGGTGGACCTCGCCGTTTCTGGGGCACTGGTTAAGCCTCCATGAAACCCCCTTATAAGAAGAGCCCTGGTCACAATAGTTAGCGTACGTATATGTGTGTATGTGTTTTTTTTTATACTTGTAGACACACAAGCTGACGGGCCTCCTGATGTCAAGTGGTCACCGCCGCCTATAAACTCCTGCAGCACTCGTGGTACAGCAGTCGCGTTGCGTAGCACTTGATACCCTATTTACACCACTCTTGAAGGCGCTCATTTTGAAGCCCACCGGAAAAACCTCCGGAGGAAGGTCATTCCACATGTTGCAGTGCATATTGCATGTGTGTCTCTGTGATTATTGTAATTTTTAAATATGTTTAATTATATAAGATTTCAATCATTATTATAAAAACGGGATTTATCACGTACCGTCTTATCGGTGTTTCGACCGACAATGTTTCGGTTCAATTCGTGCACCTTCACATTAGCCCAAAGTGCACCCGAGCTACAAATATTGCTACAAGCACGGCAAGCCAAGAGGTTGGTCTTCTGAAGAATCAGTCGAAGACACAGCTCACGACCAATAGTACGAGACGTAGGGTCGAGGTAGACGGACAGCAGATACTTACATCGTTGAGTACGTCTACTTGTGCCAGTTAGCATCCCTCGAAAACAGGCAGTATAAGGAAGTCGGCCGCCGTGTCGATAATGCCTGGAAGAGCTACTGGTCCAAGAAAGCGCTGATGAAGGGTGACCTTCCATTGTCTCTGAAGCGTAAGCTCGTCAATATGTGTATCCAACTTATCCTGACCTACGGTACTCAAACGTGGTCGCTGACGGATCACAGAAAACCAAGCTCGGAGTTTACCAGAGAGCGATGGAACGCAGCATTTTGGGTATTAAAAGAACAGACCGAGTTAGAAACACCACACCGCGCTCGAAGACTGGTATCACTGATGTAGGTCGGTAAGGCAGGAGGAACAAGATAGATGGGCAAAAGAAATTATAGGATGGATACCCGTAGGCGGCAGAAGACGACGCGGTCGCCAGAGAAAACGCTGGCGCGATGACCTAGCTGTCTTCAACATCGATTGGGTAGAGTTGGCTAGGGATCGAGAGGGGTGGAAAGAATCGGGGGAGACCTATGCCCAGCTGTGGGACAGTACAGGTTAACAAAAAAATCCATCCCCTCCTCCATATAAACTTGAACTAATTTGACACGCCTCCGTGCGTGCAATAACCACATGCCTCGAGCGTCATTCCCATTATAAGCCTACACAGCTAAGCTTAGCTAAGATTTTCTCAGGACCAGTGCTGCACAAAATTAGCTTTAACAGTAAGCTACCAGCGACATCTCAACTCCATTAGCGATATTGGCGACTTGACCGCCGCTTCCAACTTCAAGCAATGTACAGTCAGATATCAGTTTCAACAATGTTACCGACTCTAATGAGTTACGTGAAATATCAACTCTTGAAACCACCATGGAATATTCGTAATCTCTGACAATCAAAATAGTGCCCCGAAATACAAAACCAATTTACTTGACCTATTGTTTTATTGAAATTACAGGTAACGGGAGGTCATGTGGTTTTCCTTTTTTGGGGTACAAACTTTAGTTATTCTGGATTTCAGACTTTTGCCTGTATTTGTGTCACTAAAGCTACACGCATTAATTTCAGCACTGTGGGGTCACTGGTGAACCCTGTGAATTACGTCAAAGTTCAGTTTTTATTATGGCTAATAACTCAAAAACTACATGAATAAAACTAAAAATAAAGACGGAGTTAAAATTTACTCGCAAATACCTTTTATTAGACGTGTCATTTGACCAGATAGTCTAAGCTTTTAGCTCATTTTTAGTCATACCAAAATTATGCCATCACTACCTACTTATATAACATTTGAGGTCCAACTTGACCTACTTGTCTCATTTTCATGTTTTAACCCCTCTTGAACCCCAATATCTAAACAACCACCTCACATTTTAAGCTAATTTAGTCACACCAAAATTGTGCCATCACTGCCTACCTATGTATCAAATTTCACGACGATCGGATCAACGCTTCGAAAGTTATCCTCGGACAAACATACATACATTCATACAACGCCGATTTGACAAAGTTGATTTGGAGATCTCGCTTCGATCGATCAATAATTAATCAAACAAAAAGATTGATTGTGTATATTTCACTGTTGACTGTACCTCGTAAGCGATTCTCAACTTTATCATTAAGAAGTTTGAGTCGTAAATTGGTAGCAGAGTCGCCTAATTGTCAATGCAATTTTGAGTTCTATTGAATTAAACACAACACGAAAATTGGTTTAAAGCACTTGGTTATTAAGCATTGGTTGAAGGATTTTGGAGAAAACTTTTCCCAGCATTAGGACGGAATATACAACCTGTTCTGTTATGTACGACATTAATTTAAAACACATATCCGGAATCGTATTAACTGATTTTAGAGGCGGGTTTAATACCGGTAGCTTGATTATCTATCGAGTAATCGATACATTTCCAATACACAATTTTTAACGTAAATCGGCGGCGCCTTTGCGACGATGCCGCTTAGTTAGTCTAACAGGTACCTACTTACTAAGACTCCGCTGTCTGTCTGTCTGTCCGTCTGTCACCAGGCTGGATCTCATGAAACGTGATAGCTAGACAGTTGAAACTTTTACAGATGATGTATTTCTGTTTCCGCTATAACAACAAATACTAAAAACAGAATAAAATGAATATTTAAGGGGGGCTCCTATACAACAAACGTGATTTTTTGCTCGTTTTTGCTCGATATTGATAACGGCAACAGGTTAACAGGGTAACACGGAAGTTAGACGCTTGAAGTTATATTATTCACTTTAAAAATAAATTATTAAATAAAAATAAAAATTATATTTATGGGGTGGGGGGGGGGGGGGGGGGGCTCCCATACAAAAAACGTGATTATTTAACCGTTTTTATAGATGGTACGGAACCCTTCGTGCGGGACTACTTTACTTACGTATACTATACAGGCTGTTTCATTGATATTTTAGGAGTAGAAAAATTTAAATTTTCTACGATAATTAATTTAAAACCACCTATTTTACAACAGTAGCCATTACCAGTGTTTTCATAACAAAACATATTAAAAAATAGTTACTTATATTTTTAATACATACCCAATACCAAGATCACGTAGGCTGCCATTTCAGTCCTCGATTACCACCAAACGTAGTTCCACTCATTTTTATAACGATTTAACTTAAATATTTTGCGAAACGCTCAACCAACCGTCACATTCAATATTATTTATCATATACACATTAGATCAAAAACTAATGCTAGATATCGCGGTCGAAATTATTTAGAAAAACCTGGACAAGTACGAGTCGGACTCGCTCATTATTATAAATATTGAAATGGGACTGGAAATATTGAATGACACGTTTGTTGTATGCCAGTGCAACTATGGGCGAAAGCCACTACATAACGGGTTCCAAGCGGGCGGCGGCCGCGCGGTAGACCCAGGCGGAGATGGAGGGATGCACTGGATGCATACCAGAGTGGCCCCAATTAGCCAATAACCGGGATTCGTGGAAGGAGGGGAGGGAGGCCTTTTTGCCCCGCAGTGGGACTCTACGGCCTGATAATAAGAATATATATATATACACTGCAGGGCACGCTTGTGGCGAGCGTTCGGTGCGTGGCGACACCGCGCAGCCCCATTACTCCCTGGGGTTGACAGAAACCCTTGGTTTGCCTTAGTTGGCCGGTCAAGGGTGGAGGCGCAATACCGGAACCTATGCTCCAAGGGCTGAAGTGTTAAAGGCATAAAGCCGGGAGTAGCGCTTAGTGAAACTGCAGCACATCTTTCAAAACCTTTTAACCGCCCACACCAACGTTGCCCCTTACGCTGCCTTCTATTGGCGGCACTTATGGGGGCCCGTTTAGTAGACGGCTAGTCACCACCTGCCTCAATATTGGCCATTGCATTGCCATTATACCCGCCATTGCATTGCTCTGACCATAACCTGTACTCATAATCCATTATTGGAATAGTTTAACCATCTGTCCCACCTCCATCTTGCAATACACAAGACTAATGAAAACAGGCCTCTTTTTCGTTGGCTCCGGCTCCGATTATGCATATGAGGTCCAGACTTAGTGCCTGTGTTGTACTTAAATACTTGGAAGAATAATAATTTATATAAATAGTTCAGGAATTACCTACAATATACAATTATGACCCTAGCTTTACCTCGATGATGTATTACATACATTAAATAAAGACAATTTCTAGTGATTTAATTACAAATGTATAGTTTGCAGATTGTTACCAGTACTTATAGTATAAGACGATATTATAACTTGCCAAATTTCATAGTTCTAGGTATAATCATAGTTATAGGTTCTAGGTAGGAAAGTACCCTATAAATTTTGTATATATGTAGGTCAATTTTGTATAATTTTGTATTTGCAACCAAAGTATGTCGAGGCTACTTCAGTAAAAGCATTCAGATTGAGAATCTATACTCTAGGCACCTTCTCGGTCAAACCGACCAAATATGAGCAACTTAAATCTTTCCTTATCACTTCTTCTATTGTTATATATGTATTTTTTCGTACCACTTGCTCAAAAAAGTGACATTCTATGCCCCAAAAAGCGAACATAACAATAGTCATTTTTAATCTGTTAAAAACTGGGAAAGAAAATTGTACTGAATTTCATTCATCCTCTAGGGGGAGAATGTGATTTAAATTTGGAATACTTACCGAAATTTATACTGAACTACATCTGTGTTTACACCATTGAGTTTGTATATAAAGCATTATACATCTTTTTGAAAAAGGAATACGCATTTATTATGCAGTTATGATTATTAAATAAAATTACGAAGACCGACGAGGCCGTATGAGCTTGATGCCTTTGCTTTTCCGACAAAAAAATATTAGTCTAGGAATTTGCCGCGTTTTTGTTTTCTTCAAATACATGTTTATGTATTTGAAGAAAATTTTAAGTTTATTTTAATTGTCATTATTTTTAATAAATGCTTATCTCATATTATTATTGTGTTTAATTTTTTCGCAAATGGTACGAAAAGTAGAGTATTTTCCTCGGTGATAAAGCTGTCTTAGTCTTGGGTGAACTTAAATCCCTCGCTACACTCAGGACTCGTCTTAAATCACGAGCGAAGCGAGGGATTTAAGTTTTTAACACCCTCACTACGATCGGGAGTAAACCTCGAGTCCTTCGTTACGCTCGCGATTTAAATCGTCACCCGCGACAGAAGACACTGCTTTATCCCCTTGGTTAATAATCTTCTATTATTTAATATTGGTATAGTTTAGTCTATTATATAAAGTATTTAAGTAGGTTTATGTACCTATGTAGTATGTAAATAAAATAAAATAAATATTGCTGGACATTTTACACAGCGCTATCTAGCCCCAAACTAAGCAGAGCTTGTCCTATGGGAACCAGATAACTGATAGAATACTTATATACTTTTTTTTACATACTTATAATATATAGAAAAACAACCAGACCCGGAACAAAAATCTGTAGATCATGCAAACATTTGTTCCGCGGCGGGAATCGAACCCGCTACCTCCTGAGTCTCAGCCGGCTATTCGCCCACAGCACCACTAAGGTCGTCGAATAGTGAAGTCATATAGTGAAGTGTTAATCTACAACAAACGAAACTTCTGTCTTTTTAGAGTTCCTGACCAAAATTGTAAAAACGGTAAACCTTATGAATGAATGAATGCAAATTATTTATTGCACAAAATAAAAATAATCTGTACATAGGTGAACTTAATGCTAATAGCATTCTCTTCCAGTTAACCTTTGATTAGTGCGGGCAAAATTGGAGCGGGGGTGTTAGCGTTCGCGACACAATTTATAACTTCTGCGAATACTATCATCATCATCATATCAGCCGTAGTCCACTGCTGGACAAAGGCGAATACTATAGTTTTTCAGTATTGTTGCGCCATGTTTTTGTACCTAAAGTAAAGTTATTTGATTTTATACAGTTATTGTAGGTAGTGCATATAGAGAAGACACAGATCTAAACTTAGACAAAAACAAGGTATTTCAATAAACCCACTTTCTAATACTTATACATCAATAAACCCTAGTGATACAACTCTTATAGTAATTGATTGATTGAAAATACTTTATTGCACTTATATAACTAGAACAAAGGCGAACTAAATGCTAAAGAGCATTCTCTTCCAGATAACCTTTGTATATTGTAGATATTATAGATGTGTACGTAGTGTTAACATATACTTTTTGTTGACAAACAACGCGTGCGAAGCCACTGGCGGAAGCTAGTGTTATATAATTACTTTATTAGGGTTCCGTACCCAAAGGGTAAAACGACACTCTATTACTGAGGCTCCGCTGTCTGTTTGTCTGCCCGTCACCAGGGTGTATCTCAAGAACCGTGATAGTTAGACATTTAAAATTTTCACAGATGATGTATTTCTGTTGCCGCTATAACAACAAATGCTAAAAAAGAATAAAATAAATATTTAAGGGGGACTCCCATACAACAAACGTGATTTTTTGCCGTTTTTATAGTTAATGGTACGGAACCCTTCGTGCGCGAGTCCGACTCGCACTTGACCGGTTTTTTAGTAAATCGGTATTTGTTATATGTTGAGCAAGCTTAGCTTTGAATGCGATATATGAGTTTACATTTATTTTTAATGAAAATATTGGTATCTAGACAACTAATGGCGGGTTCCTATATCCGTCGGTAACCGACTACGCCTCGTGTCTCCTTGAAAACCTGTCAAAAGTTTGACACTAGTTTGACACTTTTGCAAGGACCGCCATTAATAATCAAAGGTGTAATTCTTATTTCTCTAATTTTATAATTTACGGTTAATCGTCGCGTTTTAAAAATAAATAACGAATGTTTTGATTTACTTAAATGGTGTGGTTTGTCTGAATGTAAACTATTTGGAGTAGGGTATAAAAGGGACGGTAATTTCGAGTTTGGACACAAGGTTGTCGAAATGGGGCGAGTATCGGCATTGGGAATATTAGGTGAGTATTTTAATACTTTAATTAAATACTAAAATAAATAATGCCTTTCACACAGCTTTTGCTATCTGTGTAATTGATTTTCTGTGTAATTGATTTTCTATGTAACGAGTCTCAGGCCGGCTTGTGTGTATAATAAAATGTTTTCTTTCTTCATCATCATCATCCACAGCCCGAGTTCACCCACTTTTGGGTCCCCAACATCACGATCCTGCGCTAGTCTCCCTTTGACGGGCCGACGTCGTCCACCCATCTCGCTGCCGGACGTCCTACCCTTCTACAGCCACTCCTCGGCCACCATTCAGTCGCTACCCTGCCCCTGCCCCTGCCCCTGCCCCTGCCCCACCAGCATCTCAATCTTTCTTCATCTATACTAATATTATAAAGAGGAATTATGACTCTGCAGCGACCAACCTGTGTGCGAAGCCTGTATAAGGACTTCCACACTGGCCACGGCAGGTCGTGCCCTGGTGAAAGCTGTTCTTGAGGGGGAATGAATCTATCCACAGTGGGCGTCTAGCAACAGATGGGTCGTCGCTGGTGGCCTGCGTAGACGCTGAAAACTCTTACGACTTTTCAGGCGGCCTTGTGGAATTTGATGGCTATATAAAGGATGTCGACTGTCATGCTCCTGCTTATATTTTTCTATGGAGCAGGCCACATCTTGACGCACTCTGGGGGGTGGTATGCCTGCCAAAGGGAAGATGATACGGCATGTGTCATTCAGCGCAACATCGACGACCCTAGCGTGTGCGGACCGATTCCAGACTGGGCAAGCATATTCGCCGGCTGAAAAACACAATGCCAGACCCGTCGTGCGTAGGACCTCTGGAGCTGCTCCCCAGTTGGTAGATGTTAATCGATGGAGGATGTTATTTCGTGCTACCACTTTCATTTTAGGTTTGTGGCAGTGAACGGATTGGTCAGAATTCCTAATTAATTTTATTTGCTTCAATGTATTTTAGTTACATATATCTTATAAAATAATATTAGAGTGGCTTACGTTCCCGCATATTTATTTCTTTTCTTGCACGTTTCACTGCGATGTATGGTATGGGGAATATTTTTTACTCACATACTCCCATCATTCGCGGCATCGTCAGATAGTTTTACCAAAAACATTACAGGGTTTCATCAACACTTTTAAGCATTTTTTTCATGTCTTAATTTGAATACCACACTTAAAATAATATCACACAAATCATATTAACTAGATTCGTGATAGTATAATTGGTGGTCATATCGCTAAAAGCGATCTCTTCCAGACAACCTTTACTAAATTATTACTAATAATTATTAATTAACCATCTTATTTGTTACTAGCTAACCAATCCGCAGCTTCGCACGCGTAGTTTTTCAATAAAAACATTACCCTCCTTCTGCGCAGTTAGGTAAAAAGTAGCCTATGTCACCCGGGGCTAGTGTAGCTTCCTAACAGTGAAAGAATGTTCGGATAACACTATAAATAAAAATACTATTTGAAATAAGCAACGCGACATCTCTTGTCAATGTACTGAACTGCAACGTTCGGCATTGAGCAGGTACAAAGAACTATATAAGTTTTCCTGTAGATGGAGCTAACGGCGTTTTAGTCGTACATCTGAATGATCTCACTAATTTCGACCTAGACGTGAATTGTTTTGTAGCACAGATGGTAGTGCATCCTCGTATCAAGAGGAAGGTCGCGGGTTCAAGTCCCGTCTAGGCTTGGAATTTTTGAGATGATTTAAAAAAAAAAATCTTGGAATTTTCCGCATGTGTTCGGATAACACTATAAATAAAAATACTATAGTGAAAGAATGTTTTAAATTAGTCCAGTAGTTTTGGAGCCTATTATTGAATATTTATTTATTAGTATTAATTGTTTGTATTGACAAACAAACAAATCTTTCCTCATTATAATATTAGTATAGATATAGATTTAAAGTCTGTTTTATAATTAGCGTTGAAATACCTTTTTTCCTGTAGATTTTCCTGGTAGATAATGCTTTTAGCACTATTCTGTTTTGTGTGAAAGTATTATACAAATAAATACAACTTTTTTATAATTTATTTGTTCCCAGCGCTCATTGTAGCTGCGACAGCGGCCCCGGCCCCACAGCCACCTTGTCCGTGCCTGTTGCCTCCGCCGCCGTGTCCCTGCCTGCTCCCACCGCCGTGCCCACCACCCTGCCCGTGGCCCCAACCCTGCTGGGATAGCTCGCTGAATCCCGATTCATCACCTAGTTAGTATTTTCTTTATAGATTGATATTTTATATGATAGGCACTTTAAAAAATAAAGCGGCCTATCTAAATATCGGTGCGTGTTTAAATAGACATAGACAGACATTTATTTGCTACCACAGCACACCCAAATTCACACAATACAATCAAAAGGTATAACACCAAAGAGAAAGCACAAGTAAGAGAAAACAGAAAACAACAACAAACATAGGAACAATAGAATGAAATAATAAATTTACAATGTAGTCAGGGAAAAATTAAAAAGAGGCAAGTAGGTGTGTGTGTGCTACTGCAGCAAATGGGTTCCAGCTCAGCATTATGCCTCGCCACCGATCGACAGCTCTGCATAATACAACTGCAAATACAGGCGCCTGTCTAAATACAGCTCTCAATTTTTTTTAAAAGTTTGGCCAAAAGTTTGTTTGATTAATGTTCGATGCATCATCTATGGATGTAGATAACTTTTTATTAGGCAAGTGTATTTTTTTTTATAATTACTATTTTGTGATGTGTGGGCTCCAAGATACAATTTCCAAATTAGAAGTAAATTGCGTCACACATCGTCCAAGACCAATATTGGCTGCCAAAATAAACGTAGGCGAAAGTATTAGAGTTTCTTGTAAAGGGCTTATCTGGGGAAGTAGGTCACACCTATTTCTGCCGCCAAGCAGCACATGAGGCTTTACACCTGTATGCCTCAAGTTGATGGACGCAGCAGTGCATGGTAGTACACGTTCCAAAAATGCGTGCCCTACGAGGCAATGCTTTAATAAAGACGATTAACATCAGGCCATATGCTTGTTCTAGCTCCAGATCAATTAAAACAACGTTGAACTTCGCAGGTAAAGTCGAACTAGGATATAAAATACTTTAAAAAATTCTTATTTTAACTTTTTTCCAGCTCCTTGCGGAGATGCCGCGGTCAAAGTCCAGCTCCAAAAGAGCGGCACCCCATGCGAACTGCGCGCGGCTGGCTTCCAAGAGGTACCGGTCCCAGGGGGCGCCTTCTTCATAAAATCTTCCCCCGGCGTCGTCATTCAGCCCCCCTCGATCGTAGTCCGTCCTCCCCAACAACCCCCGATCACTCCACCTTCCATCACCGTTCAACCGCCGTGCGTGCCACCAGTAACACCCCAGCCGATCTTGGTCAGGCCACCACCACTATCGGCAATCTACCCACCACCGGTCGTCGCGAGGCCACAGCCGCTGTCACCTATCCAGCCAGTTTCCATCACTGTCCGCCCACCGAAACCCGCGCTGATCAGACCAGCCCCGATCTTCGTGAACCAGCCCTCGCTAGACCCGATCAACCCAGCCCATATCGTCGTGAGACAACCCCAGCCACCTACGGTCCAGCTTCCTAATATTGTTGTTGATACGTCCGTGTTGAGTAACCAGTCGCCGTGTCCACCGCCTCCGTGTCCACAGCCTTGCCCTGAACCGTGCCCGTGCCGAGAGCCGTGCCCGTGTCCATTGCCACCACCGTGCCCATGCCCGTGTCCGTGCCCACTTCCCCCGCTACCACCGTGCCCGTACTGCGAGCCTCCACAACCATGCCTTCCACCTCCCTGCGGTCTCTACGAATAAAATAACTTGTGCTATAAAATTTGCTAACCAATTTTGACAATCTCTATTACAGAAAGAAAGAGAAAACGACAACAGAGCGAGAGAGATGTTCAGTGGCTAAGTAGTAGTGGAGGGTAGGTAGTCAAAATTGGTTAGTAATTTTAGAATTAATCAGTTTTACGAAAGATGACAAACATAAAATGGCTTCCAAAACAGGAACAGATTTAGTTTTAGTCAGTGCCCGTACGTATTTCAATTGTGATGATCTTGTGCAAATGTAGTCTTTATGTGAATGTATGTATTAAGTATTATAAAAATAAATATACATTGATTGAAAGCAGCTTATTTCTTTCCTAAATAGTTAATTACCTACATATCTTAGCATATCTTAACAAAACCTTAGCAAGGATTACTGTAAGATTTTACCTAAATATTACTGTAACATGAGGTTAATATGAGATTCTTAGACAAACCAAAGTCGCTAGCATAGCGCAAAGGATTAACAAGCTGTAGTGGCAGTGGGCAGTGGGCATTGACGGCCGTTGGGGCAGAAAGGTCCTCGAAAGACCACGCACTGGAAAGTGCAGAGTAGGTCGACCCGCTATTGGAAAGACGACCAAGATTGGTCGCTCTAGAAATATATTGAGGAGGCCTATTTTCATCAGTACACTATGGCTGATATGTAAATGATTAGGTATGATATCAAATCAAATCAAATCAAAATTATTTATTTGTAACAACACCAATAGTACAACAGAACAAACACACACGGGAGACATAACAGAAGAACAAAGAAGCCATAACTAAAAGATTAAAATTAAATAAAAATGCAAAATATTGCAGTGTGTGTGTCTCATCGTACTCACTGCATGTGTCACAAAATGGCTTTAACTCAGCATGTGCTGGGTTGCAATTGCTACCCAGCGCTGGTCTTCCGTTAGAGTTTTGAGTAGAACACGAATATCCGCCCACTAACTACTAAGCAACACTAATTACTAACACACGACAAGCTAGCCCCACAACAACGCACTAGCTGGCCACCCACTCATACGAACCTACTCCTAGCATTTACCAATAAAGTGTAGGCACGTTTAAATGAAGGATATGATATGCAAATGAGGAGATATGGGTTGATTAGATACATTCATAAATCCATTGATGCACAGGCGCGATCCAAACGTACAAACTTCTTTTTTTTTATTGATGATAGCCAAGTGCTTGACCACTACCTCACCTGATGGTAAGTGAAGGTGTGATCGAAGATGGAGCACGCTTGTCTAGAAAAAAACCTATTCACTCTGGACTTGAAGACTCCAAGATTATACTGGTTTGGAAAAACATACGCCGGAAGTGAGTTCCAATCCTCACTTGTGCTAACAAAAAAAGTTGAAGCAAATCGTTTGGTACGGCAAGGTGGTATGCCGACCAGGTATGGGTGGTACTTCTCGGTACGTCTGCTTGTCCGGTGGTGGAATGGGGAAGGAGGGATAAGGTCATGAAGATCTTGCGCACATTCACCAAAATGTATCTTGTAAAAAACTGAAAGTCTGGCTACACGGCGTCTGTGCTCTAGACTTTGTAAATTGTACTACAACAGAGTAGTAGAGTCCTTGTGAAAGGGCTCGACAGAAGAAGTACTACCACCATACATATTTAATTAAGTGAAATTACAGACACGACGAAGGACGAATGGCAGTGCATCGTAGGGCATATTTCTAAGGTGCGTGATCTACGAGGCAACTTTGTTATAGGAGATGGTTATCATTTAACATCAGGTGGACCAGAAGCTAGAAGCCCCCCCCCCCCCCACCCCTCTGTAAGTTAGAAGCAGTATCAATATTTCACATTCGCCTCACGTACTCAAACAATTCGTTACGAGTCTCGCATGCCGATAGCGAGGACGCGAGGAGTAAGGTTTCCAACGAGTACTTATCTACCTAATAAATGTTAGGATTCATAGAATTTGTCAAATAAATTCTCTTTACTGGTTTACAGTACGTTACGTTACTTTAAGACAAGCGCACGAAGGGTTCCGTACCATTATCTATAAAAACGGCAAAATAATCATGTCTGTTGTATGGGAGTCTTACTTAAATAATTATTTTATTCTGTTTTTTAGTATTTGTTGTTATAGCAGCAACAGAAATACATCATCTGTGAAAATTTCAACTGTCTTACTATCACGGTTCATGAGATACAGCCTGGTGGGTAGGTTTTAAGCGCTGAAATGGAAGTTGCGCTAATCTAGGGTGGGGCGAATAAAATCTGCACTGACGTCCCGAATATGGATGTACTTATTATGCATTACCCCCTTCTATCTAGACCCCCGCCATCCCCACTCCTTAGGCGCTCAACACACTGCCACGCTGCATGTTGCTTGTAAGTATCTCCGTTTGTATAGAAAATACGCACAGAAAATGCATCCACGCGCGTTCATGCAGATGCACGCGCTCGAGCGTGGAGAAACATGCACCCCCGCGCGTAGGTGCGAGGCGAGACGCAAGGTATGGCACACCGAGTCCCGCAATGCCGTTCGTGATTTTGGAAGCGCACTATTTTGGAGCTGCACTAGCTCACACTTGAACAGCTTTCAATGAAATGAGTCAGAGCCGCCGTGAATCCACAAAACTCCAAGTACGCGCGTGAGTGCGTAAAAATCCCGCGCGATGATGCAGATCTGCACTCCAGCAAGTACGCGCGTAGGTGCGTCGACACGCAACATGCAGCGTGGTGCGTGCCAGTGCGTCAACCGCCATAAAGTAGTGGAGTAGGACTTTGGGTTGATGGCAGCAGTTGACTAGAGTCCCCGAGGTCGTTGCTGACGTCAAAGATGACTCGATGACTTATCTATATTGTTAAATAAGGGGGGCGCAAGCGATCAATTTCTTATTATTTTGGCGTACGAGCGAGCGAAAGCGATCGAGGACGCTAATAAGTCGAGGCGAATGATCGCTTACACCCGAGTTTAAGGCGAATGTAGTAGCTGATTGGACTTATTTGGAGGCTTTCTCCTCAGGGAGGAATCAGTTTTATGCGCTCAAAAAATATATGTCGTTCATTGACCTTTTATCTGCAAAGTGAACATACGAAAAAATACTATTTGCTTATTTACTATGAGAAAAACAAAAACAAAATGCAGTTAGCTGTTTTCGACATTCAATTTGATTCAACCTCTAAACAACGTAAAATTTTGTAATTTTTCTTTCACCTAAATGTGGGCAAAGACTATATACCTTCAAGTTGAACGAGTGATGCTGTACTGCGACTGTCTTTCGCGTGACAATTAATTATTTTCAATTTTTCCGAACATTTAGTTCTTAGAAGGTGGCAGTGTACCGCTGACTGTCGTACGGGAGGGTTGTACTCGTCTGCCTCGCGCTCACCTATTTGCTGGTCGGTTAGATGCGTGTGGCGGAAGGTGCGGTTGGTGCGGGGCCGAAACAATAGCTACGTCCAATCGCTCAAGGTCATCGGCTACGATTAGCGCCTTATCGGAAGTTTTCATCACTAATGCGTAGAAATTCTAGGTAACCTTCCACGTGCGAGTCCCACTCGCTCTTGACCGACAGGCAATCAAGTAACAAATCAAGTACCGTTGCCTCAACTTGCCGTGCGATTGATCGACAGCTCGTACTGCGCCAGGAAATATCTAAAATTGAATCTGTCGAAGCATAATTGGTAGAGTCAAGGATAGAGTTGTGGATCAATATTTTTTTTTATTTGATGCTGTTATCTTCAGCCCTAATAATAGTTATTTGTTAACAAGAATGCAAAGTTGCTTTTTAACCGCGTGCTCAATTTTGATGAGTGAGTAAGCGAAGGATTCTAAAATTGAATTACTCGCATCGCTCGTGATCCTAAAATTAGAATCCTGAGCGTTAACGAGGGAATCAAAAGAGCACGAGGGGAAAAATCTTTGCACCCGAGTGCAACACATAACTTTTATCCCACCTCAGCGAGGAAATGACTAAACAAAAAGTAATACCTACAGTATTACTTTTTGTTGCATTTAGTCATTTCGCGAGGAAATGACTAAACAAAAAGTAATACCTACAGTATTACTTTTTGTTGCATTTAGTCATTTCCTCGCTGAGGTGGGATAAAAGTTATGTGTTGCACTCGGGTGCAAAGATTTTTCCCCTCGTGCTCTTTACCTACACCAAGAAATACCTACACCAAGAAGGTTCCGAGTCGGAGTTTTTAACAAATTAAAAAAGGTTGTATGATAAATTGGGAACCATGGAGGTAGAAGTAAATAGGTTTAATGATGTTTTGAATTCACAAACTTATTGCACACGATGTTCTAAATTAAATATACTTTATCCTCTAGCGGATAAAAACGGCTCAGATATCGAAGAGCAAAAATACTCATTCCGAGATGGGGGGATGAAAAGTATATTTAAGTTTACTAAAGGAAATCGTATAGGTTCAATTTGACGTCAATCATTTTGCATGCCGTGATAACTTTTTACCAACATCCAAGTACATGAGAAATCTCAAAATCTACCACATACCTAATATAAGAATAATTATCATCGATAATATACTATAACAGGGAGTAGGTATATAATTAATAAAAAAAAACCGACGAAGTGCGAGTCGGACTCGCGCGCGAAGGGTTCCGTACCATTAACTATAAAAACGTTAAAAAAATCACGTTTGTTGTATGAGAGCTCTCATTAAACATTTGTTATATTTTAATTTAGTTATTTGTTTTTAAAGTGAATATATAACTAAATATTCTGTGAATATTTCAAGCGTCTACCTGTTACAGTTATCAAATAAAATTAGTTTTAGTTATTGGTAAAATTGTGTTATGCCCGAGGTCACGAAATAAAATTGCTAATTCTATCTGATTGGTCTTCACGATACAGGCTTGCCTAGTGTGAAGGCCGCTGATTAATTGTGATCGTAGGTAGTGCCTTCTGCCTCAAACTGTATAAAATGTATATTGCTATTATACCAGGCATCTTAGGTAAATTACAAAATGTATCCTCATTTTACCTAATCTTATTAGTAAGTTTTTGGCTGTAAATAAATATATTTCATTTCATTTTTTTTTCATTCATATCGAGCTAAAACGAGCAAAAAATCACATATGTTGTGTGGGAGCCCCCCTTAAATATTTTTTTATTTTGTTATTAGTATGTGTTGTTATAGCGGCAACAGAAGTACATCATCTGTGAAAATTTCAACGGTCTAACTATCACGGTTCATGAGATACAGCCTGGTGACAGACAGACAGACAGACAGAAAGGCAGCGGAGCCTCAGTAATAGGGTGCCGTTTTACTCTTTGAGAAGGAACCCTAAAAACGACTGTGTTTAAGACCACACGACTGAATTAAAACTTCTTTTTCAAAATATTAATTTATAAAACCGGTATATAACGCGTATGTATCTTTTTTATGTGTTATCCCGTCGTTTTGGCTGTGTTACAACAGCCGTGGTCACGGGTTGACTGGTGTACTTAGAGCTACTGTCGAAAAGTGATGGCAGCTGCAGCAACTGCTAGCAATCCCTAACCTTGTCATACGCAAAACGGTTCATTGGCCCAACGAACGGCCCATTGGACTTGGGACTTGGAACTTCAAGACCCAACGGCACAACGGAATTGGGGACTTGGGCGATGTTTATGCCGTCACGGCGTGTCGGCATACGACTATAAAATATCGGATTATTTAGATGGTAGAGAAGTTTGGGATTGAAATTGCACCAACTCGTTCAAAATGTTACAATTTAGACGTAATTTATTACCTGTATTGTTATGTATTGTAAAAGGATCATTAAAAAAAAACAACCAGCCTTGTTTCTTGCCTTTCTTTCCTGGCTTGGTCGCGAAGGAACAGGCAGTAAAATTGACGTTTCAAAGTGATCCTTGTTTTATCAATAAATAAAAGATTTTGACTTTGACTCGGTTTTACTGCCAAGCCGTGCCAAAATAGTTGTTTCACATCAATAAACCTATTGGTTCGAGATAACATTATAAGCTTAGGGATTTTTGTATACTTACAAAGGTTCAGGAATGCCTTTGTGTCTAAAATTGAGAAGAATAGGTGAAAAAGGGTGAAATCTCTATAAAGACGGTAGGTTGTGCCTTCAGGCTTAAACTAAAATCATGTTAGTTGCCAAAATACCATCTTGTATCTTATTTTTGTATTTCAAATATTTGTATCAAAACATTAAATAGACTAGAGAAAAACACAAAAAAATATTCTTAGGGCGACTCGCGCAACGATGCCTAAACGTATTTAGTGGCTAAATATGATTTAAGGAGTTGTCAAATCATACAAATACGTAAAATTTAAACATGTTTAGTCGCTAAATACGTTTAGAGATCGTTGTGCAAGACGCCCTTAATCTTTGACTAATAATATAGTGCATAAACCAACTAACTTGACCTACAGTTTCATTAAAATTTCAGGTAACGGGAGTTTATGTATATTGGATTTTCTTTTTTAAGGTATAAATTGCAGTTATTTTGGATTTCAGACTTTTGCCTATATTTGTGTTACTAAAGCTACACGCATACCAAATTTCAGCACTGTGGAGTCACTGGTGTACCCTGTGAATTTTGTCACAGTTCAGTTTTTATTATAACAACTAACTCAAAAACTATAAAGAGTTTACGAAAAATAAAAACTGAGTCTAAATGTACTAATAAATAACTTTCCTTTGACGTCTCACTTGACCAGTTAGTCTCTTTTTAATTTTTTTTTTTACGTTTCTTGAACCCCAACATCTCAACAACCCCCCAACATTTTTAGCTCATTTAGTCACACCAAAATTGTGCAATCACTACCTACATATGTATTAAATTTCACGATGATCGGATGAACGCTTCGAAAGTTATCCTCGGACAAACATACATACATACATACAACGCCGATTTGCCCCAGTTGATTTGGAGATCTCGCTTCGATCGATCAAAAAAAACTAGACACTATTTAAAAAAAAATTGGCTATTATGCCAGAAATGTTTAAATGGTCCTTGATTAGATAGTTATCATTTTATAGTGTATTTTTATTGTAAAAATGCGCCCTCAGTAATCAGTAGTTTGCAATGCTAGTCAAGGGCAAACCAGTAAAAGGCTAATTTTTATACACCTTGGTTTACATTAGTAAAGGTTTAGTAGGGATCCCTAATTTATTTCTAGTATTAAATACACGTTGCCCTATAAATCACTGTTTTCCCAGAACAAACGTTGCTCAGACCATGGTCTAATAACTGTTTATAGCATCAATTAAGAGAATAAAAAAAAAACTAGACCTTCTCAAATAAGTCTAACTTTGTTCAAAAACTAACCGTTACATAAAGTTCATGGGTACGCTAGCCGTAGCGTATTACCTACTCCTTATTTAGATTATAAATAAATAAACAAATATTACTGGACATTTCACACAGCGCTATCTAGCCCCAAACTAAGCAGAGCTTGTACACACGGCTACACATCAAGCTACCCATTTCCAGTATAAGCTGACCTCGCATTGTGTAGGCTTTTCGTCGAATGAGAGGTCAGCTTATAATGGAAATGTATAGCTTGATGTGTAGCCGTGTATACTATGGGAACCAGATAACTGATAGAATACTAATATACGTTTTTTTTTGTAAATACATACTTATAATACAATATATAGTACCTACAAATATAGAGAAACAACCAGACCCGGAACAAATATCTGTATATCATGCAAACATTTGTTCCGCTACCTCCTGCGTCAGCTGCTATTCGCCCACTGCACCACGGTGGTCGTCGGAGATTTGTACCTAGTAGGTACCGGTCAGCGCGCTGACTATGTTGTAGGGCGTAACGTTAAAATAGACGTTTTAAGTTCGCAACTTTTAAATTTTTCAAAGACCAATTTCGTTTTGTTTTTAATTTGATGTTATAATCTGTTAGCAGACCACGGTCTCAACAACGTTGTTCTGGGAAAACTGTGGTTTAAAGGACACCGTGTATATCTTGTCTTGTACCAAAAACTCAAAGGTATGAGCCATAGTAACCAATAAGCAGCGATGGAATTCCAACCCGTGATATATCTATATTTTGTACCTACAAGAAAACGATTCGAGAATTTTTTGTCACGTTACACACGACGGTAGCTGTAATTCATTTATTTGCGATACATGGGTTACCTTAGTTCAGGGGTTCCCAAAATTTTCAACTCGCGGCGCACTTGCAGGTTTAGTATTTTGTCTCGGCGCCCTAGCTAGTTGAAATAGGGTACAATATTACTAAGTAGACACAAACATTAAAACATCCACAATAAGAAGGTGAGTTTTCATATTTATATATTAATTTTATTATCATCATCATCATCATCCACAGCCTGACTTCACCCATTGTTGGGTATAGGCCTCCCCAAGTTCGTACCATCCATCACGATCCTGCGCTAGTCTCACCCACTGACGGCCCGCGACCTTTATGATGTCGTCCACCCATCTCGCTGCCGGTCGTCCTACCCTTCTGTACCCGCTCCTCGGCCACCATTTAGTCACTGTCCTACTCCATCTGTCATCACCACGTCTAGCCAAGTGTCCCGCCCAAGACCATTTGAGCTCCATAACTCGAATCCCAACATCATTAACCTTCGTTCGTCTACGGATCTCGACGTTTGGAACTCGATCTAATAGTCTGATGCCAAGCATGGTACGCTCCATGGCTCTTTGTGCAACTCTTAACCTGTACACAGCCTCCTGCGTGAGCGTCCATGTCTCGGCACCGATTTATATACAAGAAAACATTTATTATTTTAGAAAAATATGAAATTAAATACAATGGCAACTTAATCAATGTGACGTGTGAGCTTGGTGATCTCCGCACATTTTATCAAAGCGTGGTATTAGGCTTGACCGCTACTCTCATTTCTTGCTCCACATTGATCTGTGATTGTACATTCTGTAACCGCGAATGCCTAAGTTTAGTTCCCGGAGAATGGTAACGAGGAGCGCCTCACGACCCCCCTCTTTACTCTCTACGGCGCACCCAGGGCGCCGCACCGCACACTTTGGGAATCCCTGCCTTAATAAAATAATCTGCCACAGCCATGATCAGCATAAAAGCATGCAATATTAATAAGAAATTATACATTAATGATCAGTTCATTATATAATTATTATCAGGACGTAGAGTCCCACTGCAGGGTCCTCCCCCCCCCCCCCCCCCCCCTCCTTCCACGAATCCCGGTTATTGGCTAATTGGGGCCACTCTGGTATGCATCCAGTTCATCCCTCTATCTCCGCGTGGTAGACCCTGGGTCTACCACGCGGCCGCCGCCCGTTTGGAACCCATTCTGTAGTGGTTTTCGCCCATTGTTTGACGACTTCCGTGACGCAGTGGGCTAATTGTGGGTTGAGATGCAGGAGGTAGCGGGTTCGATTCCCGCCGCGGAACAAATGTTTGCACGATCTACAGATATTTGTATCGGGTCTGGTTGTTTCTCTATATTAAAAGTATGTATTTACAAAAGAAAATTATATATGTATGTATTCTATCAGTTAACTGGTTCTTAGAGTACAAGCCTTGCTTAGTTTGGGGCCAGATAGCGCTGTGTGTAATGTCCAGCAATATTTATTTATTTATTTTATTCATTAAAATCACAAGGATCACTTTGAAACGTCAATTTTACTGCCTGTTCCTTCGCGACCAAGCCAGGAAAGAAAGGCAAGTAAACAAGGCTGGTTGTTTTTTTAACTGATTTTTAGAATACATACCTAACGTTATGGAAAATAAATGACGTCTAAATTGTAACATTTTGAACGAGTTGGAGCAATTTCAATACCAAGCTTCTCTATCATCTAAATAATCCGATATTGCCTGTATAGTAGATTTTTTATAAAGATTTTATTTAATTGCGTTTTTAAATTTGTTAATTGTCAATTTTTGTACATCACTTGGGAGTTTGTTATAAAAGCGTACACCTTGCCCTTTAAACGATTTACTAACTCTTGGGAGTCTACAAATGGCAACAGCGAGTACCTTCATTTCTAGTATTAAAATTATGATGATTATCGTTATTTTTCTTAAACAAATTAATATATTTTTTTGAACATACATCAAATTTTCATAGATGTATTGACAAGGGAATGTCATAATATTTATTTCTTTAAACTTATTGCGTAATGATTCTCTGGGGCCCAACGTGTCCTGCCCAGTCCTACTTCAATTTTGCGGATGTCAGAGCCACACAGCTATCTGTGATTTGGAGGGCAGTGTTGAGTTTCTTAACGATCTGTGAGCCTGACTCCGAGGATGCTTCGCTCCATAGCTCGTCGACAAACACCGAGGCGGGACTTTTGAATACTGGTGAGGGACCAAGTTTGTGCACCATATGTGAGAATGTGGAGAATGCACATGTGCATTAGTATCCGTTTTAAAGATAGAGGCAGATTTCCTTTAATGAGGTCTTTATTTGACCAATAGCTTTTCCAGGAGTTTTCTTTTTTCATTTCATTATAAATCAATGAAGAAAGAAAGAAAATATATTTATTTAAACCCACTTGACATCACACACAATAGAAAACAATAAAAACGAAGGCAAAGTCAAGATTCACTCAGACAGACAATACTGGTGTTGCGTGGGGACAAAAAGGTCCCTGTCTCAGCATAAGCTGTTTCGTACCACGGTGGATACGATGCAGCGCTGGTTTTCTGACAGGGCCTAGGTGACGACACGATCATTTGAAAAGACAATACAAATAGAATAAAATATTAATAACATGTAGACAAATTAAAAGGAGAAGATACTCAATAAATTAACAATACATAAAATACACGAATCGCAAAATATAAGATACACTCTTCAAACCTAGCACCATCTACAACTCCCAGACGTTAAATAGAATTAATACAGCGGCAGCAAACAGGTAGTGAATCAATGTTTACTGTCCAGAATTGATGTATCGTCTGTGGCTGCATTTTTGCATATCACAATTACCATCACTTGTTCGGTCGGCGATTGTTTCTAAGTTAAGTTTTATTCAGTACCTACCTATGGTTCCGTCCAGTGTTACCATGTGCACCGTAAAAATTAAAAATATGTCATGTCAAAATCATAACAATAAGATAATGAAATAAAACAAAATTCATAATACTGATAGCTTATCGATAAGAATACTTGGACTGCATCAAAATAAACTAGCCGAATTCGATGCGGTTTTCAATTTCGTATAAATGCTAGAATCGGAAGAACTGTCAAGCAGACGACTGACAAAATGGCGCGGGGGAGAGTCATATGGTTATCTGGTAAGAAACAGCCAATTAAATCACTATCATCATTAGTACTAACATCCAAAATATAATAATCTGGGAATCTTTAAGTCTAAAGTTCCATCTTCAACCACACAATCACTTACCATCAAGCGATTGACGTCGCTATATTGAATCACGAACGTAACGAAGGATTCAAGAGTTAACTCACGAGCGGAGCGAAGGAGTTACTAGAATCCTGAGTGCAGAGAGGGATGCAGACGCCCAAGATGCAGACAGCTGTATCCATGAGGAAAATACTCTACTTTTCACACTTTCTGCGAGACACTAAAAACCAAATCTAGATTGGTGCATTCTGTGCAGAGGTTAGTTCGATTTGCGGATAAGTTCTTATTGTGTGGGTCTCTTTGGTTCTCTTTTGTCGAAAAATTATAAAGTTCTACCATAATTGGCGTCAACTATGTATGTATGGAAAAAGCCTTTAATTTTCTAAAAATCTAAATTTGCCCATACCTTTTTATCGTGTTGACACAGGACCTTGATTTTTATACACCTAATAAGGATTATTAGACCTCAGTATCTGGTATAAATTTCAATTTGCTACGTCTACCTGTTCTTCAGAAAATTAGTGGTGACACACGGACAGACTGGACAGACAGATAAGAGAGTGATCTTATAATGGTTCGTTTTTTACCTTTTGAGGTACGGACTCCTAAAACCCATGCAATTTATTAAATATAAATTAGTATGTCAGAATTACGTGTCAAAAAAATCATTATTTATACAAAAACATTTATCGCGTATGTACCTTTTTTATTTGTTATCCCGACGTTTCGGCTGTGTTGCAACAGTCATGGTCTCGGGCTGACTGGAGTACTTGGAGCTACCGTCGGGAAGTGCGGGTAGCTGCAGCGTCTACCCTCACTTGGTCTTCAGAATTAGAAATGTCCTCGTTCATATTACGACACACTACACTAACCGTATCTACGCACTGAGTCGACCGATTACGACGCGCACACCTAGCAATCACCGGGTTCCAAGACGCTGAGAGTCTATAGCCATCTTCCCGATTGAAATTTGGTAATTTCTTGATTTCAATCGCTTCACGAACTATTCTCTTGTAATAACGGCGTTCACTAGAGAGAACCTTAGGATCATGAAGTTCAATCCAATGATTCGGTCCCGAGTCTACCAGATGCTCTGCTATCGCCGACTTGTTTACCTGGCGATTTTTGACAGCTGCGATATGCTCTTTGACACGCTCGGAAATGGTACGTTTGGTTTGCCCGATGTAAGAGCGGTCACAGCTACAGTGGTTGGTACAGTATCTGGAGAGTGAGTTGGCCCATGTTCAGGAGGTTCTAAAATCCAACGGATATGTAAATAGACGGCAGCCAAGACGCACAAACAGAGAAAAACCAACGGAGGTCTGTAGAAAGCCAACGTTTTTGCCATACGTGAGAGGGGTGACGGATAAAATTGGAAATGTGTTGAAAGGGTTTTCAATCAAGTCGGTCTTCACTCCTCTCTCAAAGATGGCCAAGCATTTACGGACTCCAAAGGATGTTATACCTCTGCAGATGCCTGGTGTTTATAAGATAGACTGTAGCTGTGGCCGCTCTTACATCGGGCAAACCAAACGTACCATTGCCGAGCGTGTCAAAGAGCATATCGCAGCTGTCAAAAATCGCCAGGTAAACAAGTCGGCGATAGCAGAGCATCTGGTAGACTCGGGACCGAATCATTGGATTGAACTTCATGATCCTAAGGTTCTCTCTAGTGAACGCCGTTATTACAAGAGAATAGTTCGTGAAGCGATTGAAATCAAGAAATTTCCAAATTTCAATCGGGAAGATGGCTATAGACTCTCAGCGTCTTGGAACCCGGTGATTGCTAGGTGTGCGCGTCGTAATCAGTCGACTCAGTGCGTAGATACGGTTAGTGTAGTGTGTCGTAATATGAACGAGGACATTTCTAATTCTGAAGACCAAGTGAGGGTAGATGCTGCAGCTACCCGCACTTCCCGACGGTAGCTCCAAGTACTCCAGTCAGCCCGAGACCATGACTGTTGCAACACAGCCGAAACGTCGGGATAACAAATAAAAAAGGTACATACGCGATAAATACCCGTTTTAATCAATAATTATGTACAGTGATCGCGAAAGTTTGAAAAATACTATTACAAAAACATTTGTCAACCAGCCACCCGTACAGCTTTGTATTGAACTGCTTACTCAAATATCTAAACATATTCGCACCGAATTAGTTACGTCCAACAAAATCACTTTTATGACATTTCAAATAAGTGAAAATTATGACTACTCCGATATTTATAGAGGTGGACAGCCTCCATACCCTCAAAGGGTAACCAGAGGCAATTCCAAACGTAATCAAAACCATCTAAAATGTCTAATAACAAACTTAAATAGAGCCGAGAGAAGGTAACCGTTTATTTTGCCTTTGAATTAGTTTACATAGGATGGTCAGACCCAGGTACTTAATAACGAGATAAGGCAAACAGACCATCACAACCTGATCTGCTTTTAGCATATCTGGTGCCTTTATAAATGAGTTAATTGGCTAATATTTGACGTTTAATAACCTATTGGTTCGCCCCGAACTGAGATCTCGCGAGTCTGCCAAAACACAAAAAAAATATTCTTAGGGCGACTCGCGCAACGATGCCTAAACGTATTTAGTGGCTAAGTAGTTGTCAAATAATACAAATACTTAATAAATACGTTTAGGGATCGTTATGCAAACCGGCCTTATTCTTTGACTAATAAAATAGTGCCAGGAAATGCATAACCAAATAAATTGACCAACCATTTCATTTTTTTTTTGCTTTTCTTTTGTTTTTCACTAGGTGTACCTATTTTTTTTATAACTATTCTTTTATTCTGACATTGTGCTTTGATTTTAACTATAGTCTAACTTTTTATTAGCTGCAGTAAAATGACGTTTCTAAATGTCATTTCGTAAAATAATGTTGCCCGCCTAATCTCAATAGGGATGTGATTCAGTTCACAAAAATTAATTAAATAACATTATTATGACGTTTTTGTTTCATTTTGAATGTACCTCCCTATACTTCCACTAAAAAAGATCAATCCTCTAGTATAGTAATAATAATAGGTTAAAAAAATACATTACAACTTAATATTAAATCTCAAAAAAAAAACCAAACTGATTATTCATTTATGATTCACTCATTTAGCTATTATTCCCATTTTATTTCCCATCTTTATTTATCCCTATTTATTTTTCTTCAAAAACCGGCAACCCACAAAACGTCATTTTACTGCAGCTAATAAAAAGTTAGACTTTAGTTATTAAATTCGATTTAAATAGTTTATTCTCATAAGAACAATTTACAGTTCACTTAAAATGAGCTTAAATATATTTAATTTATAACAGTGAGTTTAGGCTAGTGTACAAAGCATGCATGCATCATGTAGGTATTTAATTTAAACATTGTAGAAACTTGTACATCAAAGGTTTTCCAAAAGTAGGTACCAACATACTCAAACTTTAACGGTTTTAGGTAGGTTATTGAAATTTAAAATCTGTTAGCACTGACCAAAAGTATTTAGACCCTTCTATCATAATTTTTTAAAAAATTTTCAATTTTTTTTTTTTAATTTTTAATTTTTTTTTTTAAATTTGTTTTTTGTTTAAATTATGAATTTAACCTTACGTTTTAATAATATTTGCAAAAATTGTATACCTAATGACGTTCATAAGTGTACCCAAGCATACAATGTAAATGTACCTAAATGAATAAATATATTTTGAATTAAATTCAAATTACAGGTAACGGGAGTTCATGTTAATCGGTTATTCGTTTTTGGGGTAGAAATTGCAGTTATTCTGGATTTCAGACTTTTGTCTATATTTGTGTAACTAAAGCTTACACGCATACCAAATTTCAGCACTGTGGGTTCACTGGTATAACGACCCTTTGAATTTTGTCAAAGTTTAGTTTTTATTATTGCTAATAAATTAAAAACTACAAAATTTAAATTAAAAATAAAAACGGGGTCAAAATATACTCACAAAAACCTTTTATTAAACGTGCCACTTGACCGGATAGTCTCATTTTTGTTTTTTTTTTACCCCTTTTGAACCCTAATATCTCAACAACACCCCCTCCCCATTTTTAGCTCATTAAGTCACACCAAAATTATGGCATCACTGCCTACCTATGTACCAAATTTCACGATGAGCGGATTAACGCTTCGAAAGTTATCCTCGGACAAACAAACATACATACATACAACGCCGATTTGCCCAAGTTGATTTAGAGATCTCGCTTCGCTCGATCAATGATGATTTCACTCTTCACGTATATAATTATGTAATTTATATTTTCTTGCCATAGGTAACTGTAATTTTCTGACATTTTAATTTTATTTCTTGACATGTACTTATATGACATTATATATACTTATTGACATGTGTTATGTTTTTTTTATTAGTGTTCTGTGTGTTTTTATTTTAGTGTATATTTGCATCCCGGAAGAATGTGGGCCACTCTAATATTATTTTATAAGATTTATGTACCTAAGCCCCATTGAAGCAATGACTAGTAGATTATTAAACGAGGGGATAAGGCAGTGTCTTGCATCACGGGCGCTATATCGAATCTCGAACGTTACGAAGGATTCTAGAGTTAACTAACGAGCGGAGCGAGGGAATTACTAGAATTTTGAGTTCAGAGAGGGATATAAGCACGCCCAAGACGCAGACAGCTTTATCCACGAGGAGAATACTCTACTTTTCATTCTTTCTGCGAGACAATATAAACCAAATCTAGGTTGATGCATTCTGTGCAGGGGTTAGTTCGATTCATGAATATGTTCTCGAATAAGTTTACTCCCGGCTCAGTCGTAGGGATTTAATCACCTGCTTTCGGTGAGGTTTACATGGCATATAATTAGACAATGACGAGCAGGTGCTGTGAAAAACTAATTATGATCTACAGAAGAAACAGTTGAATCATATAAAGACCGTTGCAAACGAGCTGTAGATTGCTCAACTGCTCCAGATCACTACCAATCGGAAGTGTGCCCAAAACAGTGGCATTTCTCCGCAACGTAGTTAGATCCCTGTTGAAATTGAAATTCTAGAATAAAAGTTGCTCAGACCATGGTCTACCATTTACACCGCGCAAATAAGAACACACAAATCTCAAATAATATGTATTTATTCATTAAAAGCACAAGGATCACTTTGAAACGTCAATTTTACCGCCTGTTCCTCCGCGAGCAAGCCAGGACAGAATCAGGCAAGAAACAAGGCTGGGCTCTTTTCCACTTAGTCATGGAAAATAACATTTTTCCATTCGAACATAATTCCAAAATAAGCAAGTTTGCTTCTTTTTAGTTCGTTTTGCAATCGGGTGTGTAGTCTAATGATACGAGCGAGCCTGGCTAACAACTAATTTATTTATCTGAGGGTACTTAGATATTCATTATTATCTCGCCTACCCACAACATCTTTCCCAAAATAAATAAGTAAACAACTGATTTACTCAGATCTAAAGTTAATACTTATAACTAGTTATGCAGGCTACATCTAGGGCTTGCAATTCTGATATCCGAATATCCGTATTATTCGGATATCCGTGTGATTTTACTATCCGGATACTGACGATCAATATATTTGGATAATTCGAATAAAACGAATAGTAAAATTCATCAAAAAAAAAAGCTTTTAAAACATGAAATTAACAACATCAAAATCATAATTTCATAATTATGTGCAGTACTTAAGTACATGTACCTATTTAAAAAGAAATCTGACAGAAAACGTAATCTAAAGTATACCTGTCGAGTTTCCTTATTGTAAAAAGTTACTGATAGTTTAATGGTGAATGTTGGAATAACTTAAACATTGTTTATAGCTACTTTAATAACAATTATTTTCGTTTTTATCGCTTTTCCCAAAATTATTCGAATTATCCGTAATATCCGGATATCCGAATAGTAAAGTTCACTACTATCCGAATTATTCGGATACCAAAATCTTACTGATAATGCAAGCCCTAGCTACATCTACTATACAGGGCCGGATTAACCCTATCGGGGCCCCTAGGCAATGCCATTCTCGGGGCTTCTAGACTTTACCCCTTTTTTAAATTTTTAAAATATATTTTTTCTATAACAAAAGTCGAGTCGATCAGATCGACTCCTGCTTTTTGCTTTCATTGAAATGATATCTTCTATATATATAAAAGAAAGTCGTGTTAGTTACACTATTTATAATTCAAGAACGGCGGAACCGATTTGGTTGAAAATTGGTGGGAAGGTAGCTTAGAACTAGGAGACGGACTTAAGATACTTTTTATCCTGTTCTTAGAATCAGTAGACGGACATAGGATACTTTTTATCCCGTTCGACCGCGTTCCCGTGTGACGTGACATAAAACGTCAAAGAGAATACAAGTCACTATAAAACGTGGTATAAAAAAAACGCATATAACATAGAATAACAAAACGCAAATGACAGCTAAAAGTAACTTTGTCTATGGTTAAGTATGGTTGTAAAATGATGGCCGGGGACAACAATTGACAATTCTATCAGGGTGACGTATATTGACAGTCTGAGTTATATGCATGTCAAGGCGATACGAAGTTCGGCGGGTCAACTAGTTAATGAATAGATTATAGTTATAGATAAGTGTTATGGTCCAGGTCACATGATGGAGTAGGAAAGATAAATTAGACGTGACGCGGTTATTTTAAATTTAACCGAAAGAAAATATTTATGTGAAGTAGGTACATTAAGTGTTAGTAGCAACTCTTGTAACTTTTTTAGATACAAAATCGTTTAAAATACCTTGGAAGTTGACCTTTAAGTAAAATATTTTTTTCAATGGCAACTTTGCCGAATGTAAATAATGGGGAATTTCACGAATGAACGTTTTTTTCTTGGCGCGTGGCCCACATCGACTAAACCCCCGTGGGCCCCTAGTCGGTGCGGGGCCCCTAGGCAGTTGCCTAATCCGCCTCATGGATAATCCGGCCCTGCTACTATAGCTCAGACGGAGATATGGAGCTGAATATTCAAAGCTTTCACCAATTTCCCTACTAGGTTCATACTCGTCTCCTTCCTCCCCAGATTTGTATCCCACCGCTGCCACCATGTAGTGTACGACCGAGTCTGGTTAACAAGTAATATATTTATCTGAGGGTACTTAGATATACATTATTATCTCGCCTACCCACAACAGGCTGTTTTGTTTTTGACAACAACTTTTTTTAGAAGACGATTATGGACGGTTTTGTATTACGTAGTCGAACAAGGAACCCCATATCCGTCTGTCTGTCTGCAGTCGATCAACTGTCTGAGTTAGATTTGTAAGCAGTTCGTACATACAATCTTCATAATATGAACAAAATCAATTGCATTTTTTTATTTTATTTTAAAACTAGTTGTGTGCCCGCGACTTCGTCTGCAGTTTTCTGGAGCTCGACAACAGAGCCATCTATCGGGTCCAACACGAAAACCACTTCAAAATCGGTAAACTCGTTCTCAAGTTATATGGGATGTCCAAGGGAAACAGGGATGATTTTTATATAAGAGTATATAGACTAGTTTCCGCCAGTGGCTTCGCACGCGTTGTTTGTCAATAAAATGTAGCCTATGTTTGAATCCAGGTCATAATCTATCAACACACCAAATTTCATCGAAATCGGTTCATTACGACGTGATTGAGTAACAAACAAACAAACAAATAAACAAACATCCAAACTTTCACATTTATAATATTTTTATGGCATCTTTTTAGGGTTCCGTAAAACGGCACCCTATTACTAAGGCTCCGCTGTCTCTCTGTCTGTCCGTCTGTCACCAGGCTGTATCTTATAAACTGTGATAGTTAGACAGTTGATGTTTTCACAGATGATGTATTTCTGTTGCCGTTATAACAATAAATACTAAAAACAGAATAAAATAATTATTTAAGGGGGGCTTCCATACAACAAACGTGATTTTTTTGCCGTTTTTATAGATAATCGTAGGGAACTCTTCGTGTGCGAGTCCGACTCGCACTTGGCCGGTTTTATTTTTTATCTAATTTCCTGAAGTCGGATCACGATCGCCGTATCATTACGGTCGCTATCAAGCCGCGCGTCGGCGTACAGAAGCTGAAATAAAGTTAAAAGCAGTGTGCAATTCTTAAAGGGTTCCGCGAGGTGCCAACCTGTAGTTAAAACTTTACAGATCCTTAGTGTTTGTGAAAACTTAGAATGGAGTTATTCCTCCTGTAGTAAATATATCTTTATGGTGAGATCTCAAGCGGCGCAAATACGGAAGTCTCGACAGAGCTTACGTATTTGAGTCATTTGGGGTCGAGACCCTGGGTCCGTGGGGTACCGGGGCCCATCGCGTTTCCAAAATTCTTTCCGGGCGCCGAGCGACGTGTGATCCGAGAGCTCGCGCTTATCTGAGTCAACGCATAAGCATTGCAACTCAGCGGGGCAATGCAGCCAGTGTCTTGGGGACACTTCCGTCTGGTAGTGATCTGGAGCAGTTGAGCTATCTATAGATCGTTTGGAACGGTCTTTAGATGATTCAACTGTTTCTTCTGTATTTTATTCAGTAAATATTTATTGTATAATCTCTCTGTTATTAAAGGCATTTTGCCCATCTTTATCTTTACATAGTATAAAAAGAAGTTGCTTCCCCTGTCTGTTACCTTAGATCTTTTAAACTTAGCACACGGATTTTAATGCAGTCTTCAGAAGTATCTGTTTGTTTGTTACCTTTCCATAACTAAACGGCTGAACGGATCGTAATGAAATTTGGCAAGGAGATAGATTATATCCTGGGGAAGAATATAGGCTACTTTTTACCCGAGTGTGCACTAGGAGGGTAATATTTTTATTGAAATACCACGCATGCGAAGCCGCGGGCGGGTCAGCTAGTTAAGTATAAAGTGTTCATTAATCATCTTCCAGTTCTGATCGTCGGCATCGCGTTCGGCCAGCCGCTCCCGGCGCCAGAACCTCAGCTGCCGTGCCTTGAGAACCCGAACCCGTGTCCCTGCTCCAGCCCAACTGGCATCGTGGACATAGCACCGTGCAACCCGAGCGAGCAGCCCATCAACTATGTCTACGGACAGGCGCCGCAAGGTGACTAAACATAGCCCATACTATCCATATCCATCCATCCATAAATACTATCCATCCTTGTTTGTTACCTTATTAAGACTAAACAGCAGAACGGATCGTAATGAAATTTGGCAAGGAGATAGATTATATTTTGTTTCAAAAAAGAATCTTGAAGGGGATGAAATAAGGGTTGAAAGTTTGTATGGGAAATCCATAATTCCTCAAGTTAGGGATCTGAAAATTCTTATTTAGGCTTTTTGTTAGCAAACCACGCGTGTGAAGCCACGGGTGGGTCAGCTAGTGTTATGAATGCGAAAGTAACTCTGTTTGTGTGTTAGTTTGTTTGTTACCTTATTAAAACTAAACAGCTGAACGGGTCGTACTTAATGAAATTTGGCAAGGAGATAGATTATATCCTGGGGAAGGACATATGCTACTTTTTACCGGTCTGCGCAAAAGGAAGGTAATGTTATTGTTGAAAAACCGCGCCGTGCGAAGCCGCGGGCGTTACAGCTAGTAATAAATAAATAAAGATTATTTATTTCTATTTACATCAAATGTTGTCTGGAAGAGATCGCTTTTAGCGATAAGACCGCCCATTGTACTAAATCTATTTGTAAGAATTATGTTCGGTATTTTACTTTGGTGTACAATAAAGAGTTATCTTATCTTATCTTATTTCAGATAAACAAGGTATTTATTTTGTTAGTAACAAATAATTCTACCACAAGCAGAACATAACAAAATACATAGAATAAAACACAGACAAGAACAGGAGTAACAAAGAAACACAAAACACCTCACAATACATGCAGAATATCTCCCCATGAATCTCCTCAGCACTACAGACTCAGGTCTCCCAGCAATCATCTTCAGGATTCCGTTCGTGTTCCCCCGAATTGTGTTTACCCGAATCCCTAAGTGAGACGGACTTTTTGCGGATGATCGCAAAACAGTCATCAATCCTCGCGTCAGCAAACATACATGCAACAAAATCGAGGATCGTGTTATTAAAAGTTTATTTTTAACAAAAACATAACCGACTTTCAGAAAACGGATCTAATTCGAACCTGAAGAGCCCGCTGGATCCCACTGCTGGACAAAGGCCTCCCTTCCCTTTTTCCATCCATCCCGGTCTAGGGCTTCAGTCGAGCAGTTCGCACAGTGAGCTTCAAGTTCGTCCCGTCATCACCGCCTGGGCCTACTCTCGCGCCTTGTGAGACCCACACTGTGGTAGCTCAAGTCATCGTGCATTCGAAACACTGTGTCCAGATCCGTCCCAATTCAATTTAACTGCTTTACGCGTGATATCAGCGATTTTTGTCATAGGGTGGCGGTTCGCGTCGCGACAAAGACAAGAGACCCAGACAGGAGACTGAGACAGGAGACCGCGACTAGTGTCTCGATCTCATAATTCATTTATTCATTCGCAAACATGGGTAAATATGTATAACAACAGGTGACAAATATTACAACATATGTTCCAGACAGGTCTCTTCTGCATGTAGATACTGTGGGTCGAGACCAAGACTGCAACCAAAGCTACAATTCATTCAGTATATTTTCAGTGTTCAGTGTTTGTCGATGGAAATTTTCGCCTCTGTAGGAGTCTAGTTGTGCATCGTTTATCAGAGGGTGTTGTCTGATCAGTTTAATCAGCTTTTCACAGTCTTCGTCAGAAAAAGTAGTCTTTTTTTACAATAAACACGCGTACCTACTTTTCGAGCGCGACACGAGACACTACTGGTCAGGGGCAGCAACCGTCGCGATGTCTCCGGTCTCGCGTCTCTGTCTCCTGTCTCTGTCTCGCTCGTGAACTGATGCATAAACATTGCCTAAAGTCAAGTAACTGTCGCGCTCTCCCGTCTCAGTCTCTTGTCTCGGTCTCCTGTCTTTGTCGCGACGCGAACCGCCACCTTAGATCGTAGTATGTTGTTTTTTATGCGAAAAACAGAAAATCGAAAGAAATTGCTCCAATTATCTTGGACTGCTTCCAGGCACCCTCGTCGTCCGCCCGGGCCAGGTTCGCTTCCAGACACCACCGCCCATCGTCGTCCAGCCCGGACAGATCCGCCTGCCACGTCCTCCGCCGATCTGGGTGAAGCCTAAACCCGTGCAGCCGCCCACACCAGCTCCAATCACCGTGAAGCCAGCGCCCGTGCAGCCACCCACCCCATGCCCGTTCTACGTGAGGGTGCCTTCTGTGCAGCCTCCGACACCGCCGCCAATCATGGTTAGGCCTCCACCAGTACCAGTGCCAAGGCCACCTCCAATGAGGGTATGTATTCTGACTAAACAGCATAGATATACGTTGCGTCTTCTCGTCCAAATTACCCCAGCGTCTGAAGACGAAAGTCTTTGATTAATGTGTGTTACCAGGATGGGATATGGCACAGAAACGTGGTCTCTTGCGGGCCGATTTTGCCAAGTTAATTCTACAACGGCCTACCTGAAAGGCATCAGGATATCTTAGAGGCCATCTTGAGCATTTCATCAATATTTAGAGACAGTCACATTTGCTTAGACACAATACAGCTATGAATTGTATGAGATTTGGACGGTTTTGATGGCGGATTTACATAAGTATTTATGATTATTTTATATGTATTGATTAGGAGTGATATACCTATCTATTTTTATTGATTATTAAAATTCTTCTTAGTATTTATTTTTATCCCTGAAAGAACTCGCTGCTCACGACACAGGGAATCCTAGTGTGAGGGTTCGCGTTCATCCAATCAATTCTTACCTACTTTTTTAATTAGTGGCAACTATATTCATTTATAGATTCATTTACATTATCTTAAAGGTGAGGCCGTCAGTGGGTGAGACTAGCGCAGGATCGTGGTGGATGGCATAAACTTAGGGAGGCCTATACCCAACAATGGGTGAAGTCAGGCTGTGGATGATGATGATTATAGGTATACCTAGGTATACCTTTATAGAAACATTAACATGACTACATTAATATTATCTGTTGTGTTATTATCATGATGTGTTTAATCGCTCAGGTACCACAACATAAACAAGAATGTACTGGTGGGATCTTTAACGGTAGAAGTAGATTCTTTGCCATAGTTATAGTTACCTACTTCTAAATTTGTTTTTAGTTTTAAAAGTTTTTATGTAGGTTGCAGGTTTTTTCGTGAAAATAAACATTTTTCTTATTTTCTTCCAGGTCCAACCAGCACCAATGCGCGTTCCACCGCCACGCACACTCGTCGTGAAACCGCCCCAGATCATGATTCCCGGGCCGCCCATCATCGCATTCCGCCCCAACCCTCCCACCGTCTTCCGCACAATCGGCTGCGCAGCCATCAGCGTCGCGAACTCCAACAACCCTCTACCATGCCCAGACTCCGGCGTTCCACTGCTTTATGGACCACCATCTGATTATGACCGTGAAACAGCGCCTGAGCCATGCCTGCCATTCCTTCCTCCATTGCGCCCGTGCGACGAATGCACTCCCCCTGATGTGCCTTGTCAATCGGCTGATCCTATTCCTCCCCTCGACAGACAACCGCCACCTTGTATGTTGTAAATAATTAAATATTTGTAAATAGGCTATATTTGTGATGTGAATGATTAAAATATACTACGGGTATTTGAGCATATTTAATTTGTTTTTTTTAAACTACTAAGGTGGCAAACAAGCATACGGACTACCTGATGTTAAGCGGTTACCTTAGCCTATGGACGCTTGTAACACCAGAGGTATCACTCGCGCGTTGTCGGCCCTCTAAACATTAGCCAGCAGAGCTGAAATTCGGAAGCAGAGAGACGAGATACTGCAGCGTTTGAATTTAACAATCAAGGCCGTCTCTGACTGGGGCGATACCAATCTTGTCAAATTCAACGCTTTAAAAATGCAAGCATATGGAAAAGTCAGTTTTTCCATATTCCAATTTTCCGAGATGTACCGGTATCTGTAAAAGGGCACCTCGAGCTCACGCCTACTCTCAACTTTAGCTCATACATCGAGTCTAAGGCTAAAACAGCTGCCATGGAGTTAGGCATCCTCAACAAGGTCAGGAGATACTTCACACCAGGACAGCTTCTTAGTCTTTACAAAGCTCAAGTCCGGTCTGGTATGGAATACTGCTGCCACCTTTGGAATGGTTCGGCCAAATATCAGCTCGCTACCTTAGACTCGATAGAACGTAGGGCTTTTAGGCTTACAGGTGAGCAACATATGGCAGAGACTAAGACCCTTTTACAGAATACATTTTGGGGAATGTGCCCAGCAACTATACGATCTGATCCCGCTATCCCCCTTCCATCAAAGGACAAGCAGGTACACGGCTCAGTACCATCCGTACCTAGTTGATATACCACCCATTCGCACACACCGTCCTGGTTCTACGTTCTTGATGCGTACAGCTAAGGTATGGAACACTTTACCGTCGTCTGTTTTTCATAGGTTCCGGGCCTCTTCAAGGTTAGAGTGAATAGGTTTCTTCTAGATCTTCGTGCTACATCTTAGACCACATCATCGCTTACCATCAGGTGAGATTGTGGTCAAATGAAGTTCTATCATGTTTAAAAAAAATCTCTCTTATTGAAGAACCCCATATCATATCCTTGGGGAAAAACTTGGCAGAGACCATTCCACAATCGAAGTGTTCGCAAGAGGAAATTCCTCTGGAAGCTCACGGTGCGCGACCACATCGTCTTCAAGGTGTGTGAATGGATTCCCTGCCGAGAACTCTTCAAAACAGAATCCGTAACTCTTACTGCAAACGAATAAAACATTACTGCAGAACTGTACGTTGATGTAGACACCTTAGCTGTTCACTCAGCTTCACTCCTCACTGTCTCTGCGCATCACATGTCCACACCACAGGACGCTGAGTTTTTCGAGATTAAGGATAAGAATAATCTTGATTCTAAACTGTTTTAACACTAGTGGTACGCCGCGAACTGAGGTCTCGCGAGTCTCCCATAAAATCAAAAAAATATTATTTGTAATCTTTGACTATCATAATAGTGCCCCGAAATAACTTGACCTACAGTTTTTTTCAAAGTACAGGTAACGGGAGTTCATGTATTGTAGTTAGACTTTGTTGGGGTAGAAATTGCAGTTATTCTGTATTTCAGACTTTTCCCTATATTTGTGGCACTAAAACTGCACACACGCATACCAAATTTGAGCACTGTGGAGTCACTGGTATACCCTGTGAATTTTATCAAAGTTCAATTTTTATTATGCCTCTCTCTCTCTCTGGTCGGTCCTTCATGACTGAAGATCGTGGCCATGGTGTGATTTCATACGGGAATGGATGAACTGTCTCCAGCGACCTCTGTCGGTAGCAATTTTGACGATTTGATAGAAAGTCGTTGAGTTCTGGGCATCTTTTAGTTGGTCTGTCCATCTAGTTGGTGAGCGGCCTCTTGGCCTTTTGCCTTCTGTGTTGCCAACGATAACTAGTTTCTCGAGACTGTCATCCCCACGCCTCATCACATGACCAAAATAGCTCAGAACGCGTTGGTAGCACACCGATGAAAGACGCTCCTTTATTTGCAGTTGTGATAGGATTGATGCATTTGTGCGTTTGGCCGTCCACGGGATTCTCAACATTCGCCTCCAGCACCACATTTCGAATGCATCAATTCTCTGCCGCTCTCTCGCTTTAATGGTCCAAGTCTCTACGCCATACAGAAATATTGGAAAAATCAAAGCCCTCACCAGACGCATTTTGGTTTTATTTGTGATGCCTCTGTTCTTCCACAGCCCGTTATTGTATGCCTAATAACATAACAATTATTATGCCTAATAACATAAAAACTACAAGATTTAAACTAAAAATAAAGACGGAGTTAAAATTTACTCGCAAATACCTTTTATTAGACGTGTCATTTGACCAGATAGTCTAAGCTTTTAGCTCATTTTTAGTCACACCAAAATTATGCCATCTCTACCTACTTATATAACAAATTTCACGATGATCGGATAAACGCTTCGAAAGTTATCCTCGGACAAACAAACATACATACATACAACGCCGATTTGCTCAAGTTGGTTTGGAGATCAAAAAGGTGGTAGGTTTTTTTAAAAATACGTAAACTTACAGTTTGCCCTTTTCGGACATACAATAGGTAGGTACGTAATAACCGATATTGATTCTTTCTTACAACCCATAGCTAGTACACATGTCATAGAATGTCAGTCAGCTTCCTCGAACGTCAACAGCTAATAATGGATTTCCCTTCAAAATGGATCTTTTCCATAACAATTCTAGAAATAAAAATACCTCATATACAATTAATACATTTATTTGCCAAAAATACAAACATATATATACAAAATTTTGATGAATATTTATTAAAATTTTTTTCGATCCTGACGTAAACTCACAATGATCATAAATTAAGAATTGTTTGATAATAAAAACTTTGATTTAATAAACATAGATAATACCTACTACCAATTAAGTAACTACATGTTAAAATCTAGATTTTTATGTGTTACAAAATAAACCAGATTTCTAAAATATATTTTACGAGCTTGCGTCTGAAGTTTTTTTCTTTGCCATAAATAAAATATTCAGAATCCATTTCAAAGCCATATTACCAGAAGCCAATAAAGAGATTGTGGTGAGAATTATTACCGTGGTGGCTGGATACAGTACTCATTCCAAAACCCATCTGAGTATTCGAACTGGTCTGGGACGAAGAACTTTCGTAATTTATGAAAAACGGGGGCCGAATGGATGGCCCAGCCCCATACCGAGGTGTGGCAAATTGGGTAAATTTTCACAGATAGAGGTGCTGCCAAGCCCCCCTAATCCTACACCTCCCACACCGATGCCTCCTAATCCGAGACCGCCCATCCCCATGAGAGGCACATTAGGAAGGTTTTCGCAGACTGTGGTAGAACCTAATCCCCCCACACCAAGACCTCCTAATCCAAGACCGCCGAGACCACCCATACCCATGAGAGGCATATTAGGATGGTTTTCGCAGACTGTGGTAGAACCTAATCCCCCCACACCGAGACCTCCTAATCCGTGACCGCCCATACCCATGAGAGGCATATTAGGAAGGTTTTCGCAGACTGTGGTAGAACCTAATCCCCCCATACCGATGCCTCCTAATCCAAGACCGCCAAGACCGCCCATACCCATGAGAGGCATATTAGGAAGGTTTTCGCAAACTGTGGTAGTTCCTAATCCCCCAACACCGAGACCTCCTAATCCGAAACCGCCAAGACCACCCATTCCCATGAGAGGCATATTAGGAAGGTTTTCGCAAACTGTGGTAGTGCCTAATCCCCCCATACCGATGCCTCCTAATCCAAGACCGCCCATCCCCATGAGAGGCATATTAGGAAGCTTTTCGCAGACTGTGGTAGTACCTAATCCCCCCAAACCTAGTTCCCCCAATCCAACGAATGGGTACCCCATACCGAGACCTAAGCTACCCAGGCCCATACCTAAGCCGCCCATACCAAGCATCTGAATGTTAGGAATGTTCTCGCAGATCGAGGCGGAGCCTAAGCCTACACCCCCTAGACCACCGAGCCCTAGTCTCCCCAGTCCCATTCCCCCTAGACCAAGCATGCCCATGGCTGGTAGGCTTTCATAGAGACTAGTAGATCCCAATCCCCCGATACCCAGTCCTAAGCCGCCGTAGCCTAGTCCGCTGTACCCTAGGCCACCCATCATGGGCAATGTCTCGCTGATGGTGGTAGATGGAAGGAAGTTGGTCGCAGTTTCGCATAGCGGGTTTCCCCGCGCGGCGATTAGCAAAGCTGAAAGATAAAGAATATGAGGTTAATTTGTATGTAATATTAGCTAACCTAAATACATACATACATACATACTGTCACTCACGCCTTCATCACGGAGAGGTAGGCACTATAGGCAGATACCACGGATCTCCACTTGCTACAATCCTGACACTCTTTTCCCTCATTCACTCGCATCACATTCGTCATACATGCTCGTCGGGTTAGGGTACTCTTGGCCTGGCTTTTCATTTCAAGATGTCTTCAACTTGGTTACTAAGATACGTTCGCCGAGATCTTCCCCTTCCAAAGGTCTCACAAACGCTCGACTTGTTGATTTGTTAACTAAAATAAATTCTATGCATTGAATGAATTATTGAAGTAAAACTTATTTACGCACGTTTGACTTGGGGAGTAAGCTGGTGAATGCGTTACGAAAAGTGCAAGTTGAGAGGGAGATATAAATTAGTGAAGATAGAAAGAGAGAGGGTTACGTTTCGTATATTACTGTAGGCGCAAGAAAGAGAGGTGCGAGCTCACATTTTCTTTCTCTCTTTCTCTCATAGGCCAGTTGATTTGTCGCATATCTCCTATCCCAAATTAGCCTAAATTATACAAACTGTAAAAACAAAACACTCCTACGTGCTGTATAATAGAGTTCATTTTGCTATAGATAAAAAAAGTATTTACGACGTTTCATATTTTGAATCTACCAGCTTCGATTTACGAAAAAGTTCAGCTATTCCACAACAGATGGCAGGCAGCAGCAGAAAATAACGTATGTACTTATTGTATGCGCCTATAAATAAGGTTGACATTTCCTTAAAACATTATTTTATTAAACATATATATTAACATTATATACTCGTATACATATAGAAGGAGCTAAAGAAGTTTTACTTCAGTCGTGTGTTCTAAAGCACACCCGTTTTTTTATTTTGAATAATATTCAACATCATATTAGCCATAAGACATGCACTGCTGAGCATACGCCTCCTCATAGATTTTCAGAGCGATTCGCCTTGAACGGCTCCCAATGGGCCATTGGGAGCCGTTCAAGGCGAATCGCTCTGAAATTCGCCTTGAACGGCTCCCAATGGCCCCCAGCAACCGTTATCAGATCGTCATTCCATCCGTCCTACGCTGCGCTTTCCAGCGCTTTCCACCCTAGAACTTTTCTGCCCCAGTGGCCGTCAGCTCTTCGAGCTAAGTGGGGCCCACTGTCACTTTAGCTTGCTAATCCTCTTGGCTAGGTCTGTGGCCTATATTAAATTTCATCATCATTACCATCCACAGCTCGACTTCACTCACTGTTGGGTATAGGCCTCCCTAAGTTTGTTGCATCCACCACGACCCTGCGCTATTCGCATCCATTGACGACAATGACCATCCACGACCTCCGTGGCGCAGTAGACGAATAGCCGGCGACGCAGAAGGTGGCGGGTTCGATTCCCACCGCGGAACAAATGTTTGCATTATCTACAGGATATTTGTTTCTGGTCTGGATGTTTTTCTATAATATATTAAGTATGTATTTACAAAAAAAAAAGTATATAAGTATTCTATCAGTTATCTGGTTCCCATAGTACAAGCTAAGCTTTGTTTGGGACTAGATAGCACTATGTGAAATGTCCAGCAATATAATACAATTTATATAATAATTGACGGCCTGTAACTTTAACGGTAACCACCCATAGAATAGAATAATAATGATATAATGTACACCAAAAGTTTAATACTAATAAGGTATAGTACATGGACGGCCATAACACCATGGGTGTCGTTATAAGATTTGCCATGAAGTATTAACAAGTACCTTTTTTTTTTTTTAAATAATACAAGTAGACTTACCAGCCAAACAGAATAGTACTTTAGTGGTCATTTTTCTTGCTTCCCTCACGGTCTGTACTTTTCACTGAACCGGGACGGACTTTTATACAAAAAAAACTAATTTGCTTTGTTTTCTGTTTTAGAAATTCACGGATCAATGCAACACCGGAACGGACGATTTGCAAAATATTTGCAGGATATTTTAATTAAAAAAACGTTTAATAATTTCTGAATATTCAGTCACCAAACTCGTCTTGTATGTTTTTATTAAATATTATCATAGTGTTTTAATAAATATAACCGACTCCAGATAACAGTAAAAACCAAACTACTCTATCAATTTTGATGAAATTTCTAAGGAATCAAACTAAAAGTATATCCTTTCATATAAAAAAACTAATTTTTGAAATCGGTTGTTATATAACGGAGTTCTGAGCGAACAAACATAACATTTTTTTTATACTATTTATATGGCAAACGAGCATGCAGTCCACCAGATGTTAAGTGGCTACTGCAGCCCATGGATATCCACATAGAATTCAAAACAAGGTATTATGTTGTCTTGATCTCTATGTGGATACGTTACCATACTATAGGACTTAGCTGTTATGCCTATGTGCCAGTAATTACAGGAACATACCATTACCATCTAACCGGAACACAGCAGCACAAGTACATACATAACATAAAAATAAACAAATTTAAGACTTATATGGTTTTCTCATGGATGCCATTGTCAGAACTGGACCAAATGGAAATGGGACCACACGGGAAGCACCAGCTTTCAAATAAAAAAAGAATCTTCGAAATCGGTTCACCCAGTCGAAAGTTCTGAGGCAACAAACATAAAAAAATAAATAGTCGATTTGCGAACCTCCTCCTTTTTTGAAGCTAAAAATATCTTATGTTATGATACCGCACAAGGTCGCGCATGGGGGGGTATTCTACTGAGAGTTTTTTATAGTAATGCAGCCAGTGTCTTGGGGGCACTTTCGCGTGGTAGTGATCTGGAGCAGTTAAGCTATAGATCGTTTGCAACGATCTTTAGATGATTCAACCGTATCTTTTGTATTTTAATCATGCAAATAACTACCTATCGTTTATTTATTCGATTATTAAAGGTATTTTTAGAATAGACAGGATTCGGAACACCTCGCTGCGCTCAAGGACCGGCATCGCTGACGTCGGTATCAAGGCTGCCAACTTGAAGTGGGATTGAGCGGGTTATGTCTCCCGCATGCAACCAAATAGGTGGGCTAAGGTCGTAACTGGATGCCACACCGTGGAAGGCCTAAGAAGCGGTGGCGCGATGATTTGAACGTTTTTTTATAGGAACTGGCGGGTTTTAGTACAAGATCGAGAAAAGTGGAGAGATGAGGGGGAGGCCTTTGCCCAGTAGTGGGACAGCATAGGCTAGAAAAAAAGGTATTTTTAATAAATAAAAAATATATTGTTGTTATGGTGTGTTTTTCACATCATTTGTACCATTGTTTAAGTTTCGAAGAAATAATTTTATGATTAAGACTAGTGGTCCCGCCGAACATCGTACCACCTTGACATGCATATAACGCGGACTGTCAATATACGTCACCCTGGTTGAATTGTCAATTGTTGTCCCCGGCCATCATTATGTATGAGAAAATGAATGACTTCCACAAATAATTCAATACCAAAATTAGCCAAATCGCTCCACCCGTTCCCGAGTTTTAGCGAGACTAACGAACAGCAATTCATTTATATATATATAGACAATATCTCGGGATAACTCCTACCGAAGCATCTGTTTCAAACGATATTCATTTTTTTTACATCCTCTTTGACGATATTTGCAGCACGCATTCTGTCAATTCTATGTCAAACGTCATAAGGTTACATTATAAAAGCGCTAAGGTTAGATTATAAATAATTTTATATGGTGGTTAAGTATTCTTAAGTTTTCTAATTTTGCGCGCCATTTTCTTAATTTTTTTCTTTCGTAAAAACCTTCTCTTGACAATAAGAAATACAACAAAAAAAGAATTGGCCAAATTGGTCCAGGCTTTGTTGAGTTATGCGCTTACCAACACATTTTGCGATTCATTTTTATATTTAAGAAGATTTTTAGACATAAATTCACTAGCTCAGGGTTTCACGTGGTCGCACGGGAAAACACACGTAATTGTCACATCATATCCTCCCCCCTCCCAATTGTGATCAATCGTGATGTTATTCCAACCCCCTCCCCCCTGTTCAAAGCTCATGTAATTAAAGGAGGACCCCGGCTGCACACACGAAAAAGTGTCACGTTCTGCCTGAGCCGAGCGTGCAAGCTAGAGCGCGAAACAAGCGGCACGATCGGCCATCATGATGGGTCTTCAACACTTCGACCATTTTTGTTTGGGAAGTGTTGGTAAGGGTTGGACTTTCGTGCTTAACCCTGGCTTCAACGTCAGAGACGACTATCTCTGAGTCACCGGGTGATATCCGGAGTGCCATCCTGGCTTGCAGTTTGGCCTCTCAGACGTTACGTAGCCGATGTCTTGGTTAACGTTAGTCCTCTTGTGGTACAGGAGCTCCGCGGTAATGGACGCCAGGGAGTTCGAATGTCAGGTGGCCATGCGTGCAGCGGAGCGATGGCGTTGAGGTGAGCGTGGCGGCAATTGTCGGCGCGATCGTACTTACGACGCGCTAACATGACCACAAAGGATCGGCCAAAGCGTTCGGTTTGTGACGCATCTCTCTTCCACTAGATATCACGTAAAAGTATCGTCCGTAAACCTACTTTACAGACAACCAATTTTTTTTTGTAATGATATTTCGTACATTTAAACCCTTTGTGTGAATCAGTAATACTCACATCTCTTTCCACGTACAATGCAAAACCGCAAAAAAGAACATACCTGTAACAAATAACAATGTTTTTAATAATTGGTCAAGCACGTGTCGGACACAGAGAAGAGTTCCGTATTCAGTACGGCTACCTTAGTAATTTCAAGATACAAAGTTAATTTTGCAATTCAAAATAATGTCAGTAAAAATATTTATTTGCTTAGTTCAAAAACACAGGAATCAAATGCAAAATAATAATCGTTGACAGCTGCAAACAGTTGAACCAGTAGGTACAAATTATTGATGTACCTTTTTTATGTTATTTGTGGGGAAACAGGCTTACGGCCACCTGTAAGCGGCCACCGTCGCCTATTGACACCGGCAACACCCGGGGTATTGTCGATGCGTTCCCTACACTGTACAAACCTCTTCACATTTCTCTTGAAGCGTGCCATGTCGTAGCCTAATGGGAAAACCTCAGATGGTAGCTGATTCCACATCTTGCAAGTATGGGGTAGAAAAGATCGCGTGAAGCGTGTGGTGCGCGATACCCAATTGTCGATGATATGTGGATGAGTTTTATTACGTTGTCGGGAAGTACACTGAACGATCCGATGTCACGGCGTTGACTCGGCGGTTCCAGCCTGTCGGCGAGCTTGGGATCGCCGATGATTCTAATGGCTCTTCTCTGAAGGGAGTCAAAACGAAGCAATTGGTACATTGGAGCTCCGTGCCAAAGATGGGAACTATAGCCGTACATATTTTCCTTACATATTGTAATACAAATTTTAACATCTTACAAGCTAACAATGCTAAAAGTAAATTTATATTAACTTATACGATTAGATAGTAGAACTGTAGAATAAAATATTCTAATATATAAAAATCTCATGTCACGGTTTTAGTGATCACACTCCTCGAAACGGTTCAAGCGATTTTAATGATTTTTTTTGTATATTTGGTAGGTAGGAATAGGTCGTAAAGTATTTTTCACCCTCCTACCCCCCACATCCCTATTTTTAGGTATAAAAGAAGGTATTTTTATCCCCCCCCACAGACCTATCCAACAATTAGGTAGGTACATAAAATCAATAAGTAAGTACGGATTATGGAGGTTAGTGCAAAATCGAGACATTCGGCATATTACCAGATCAAGGGTGAATCGGGACGTGTTACGAGATCCCTGAAAATCGGGATATCCCGATTTTCCGCAACACTAGTGTTAGGTAATTTATGATATACTAGCTGACCAATCCGCAGCTTCGCACGCGTAGTTTTTCAATAAAAACATTACCCTCCTTCTCCGCAGTTGGGTAAAAAATAGCATGTGTCACCCAGAGATAGTGTAGCTTCCCAACAGTGAAAGAATTTTTTAAATCGGTCCAGTAGGTTCGGAGCCTATTCAATACAAACAAACAAATCTTTCCTCTTTATAATATTACGAAGTTTTTTGTAGATATTGATATGTTCTTTAATATTGTAGAACATACCTACTTTTGTTCTATCATCAATAGTTTCCGCAGCGCATGCGACGAAAGACGTTTTAGGGCACTTTTCTTACACCTTGGGTTACGGTACTTAAGTTTTAGTAAGGATCTCTAATCTTTTCTAGCAATAAATATAACCTATGTCACTCAGGGTGAATGTAGCTTTCCAATGATGAAAGAATTTTTTAAATCGGCACAGTAGTTTTTGAGTTTATTCATTACAAACATACACACAAAAATACAAATCTTTCCGCTTTATAATATTAGTATAGATAAAATCGAAAATGTGTAAGTAATGAAATAATTATATTTGGATTTATATCTAAAAAGTATTAAATAGGAAATTTGCAATGAATCATGTTTCTAACAAATTCGTCCAAGGAGTTCAGTCGATATCTAAAAAGTATTAAATACCTACGAAAGGAGAACGGGCATCCTGGTCTACAGTCCAATAAAAATGAGCAGCACATTTTCGAATCGGCATACAATAGTACATCAAAATATACTATTGGAACTTTCCCCAAAAGTCTGTCCGTTTTGAGTTACAGCCATGCAAACACCAGCATTTTTTGTTTTAAAGAACATAAAATAACGGTTTCACGATTACTATATCCATACATAAAGGCTCCTATACAATGCAGTAGCAAGAGCGAGAAGGGAGAAGAGCGATGTAAGGGCCGTGGGGAGAGGGATGCGTACGCGGGGGAGGGGAACGGTTGTGTACGCGCCGCGCCGGACGGCTACAATAATCAGTCGCATCGCATCAAGTGAGTGGCTACGTCACGTCTTGTTACGATAGTGCTGTGTTTGAACTTCTTTCTCTGTTTTTACTGACCCTGGCTTGCTTTTGGACCCTGTTTCTTTCCCTAATGTGTTAACTTTGGCTCGACTTATTGACTTTTGAACTGCCTACCGATAATGGAAGTTTTTCGAAACTGTGTGATGTGTCGTCGAGGACTTTACCGCGGACGGTACCAGCAGCATATCTTGGCTGATAACCTGCAAAGGGAACGACCAGAATTCGCCGCGTTTATACAACAACATGCTGTGTTGGAGGTTAGTTACCTTTTATTTTTATTATATTGAGTAGTTAGGCATAGGATTTATTTATTTTAAGTATTAATTGTTATTATTTTCAGGTGGTGTTCGACAGTACTCGAAGCTTGTGTCACCGATGTTGGCAGAGGACTGAGCGTGATCATAGACCTGCACAGCAAGCGGCGCGAGCGCCTGGTACATTGCACTCTCAAGAATACACGAGGGCACCGAACACTTCGGTGCATTGTATTTACAACAACTGTGCTAATATTACCCGTAATCATATACCAAACGCGATAAGAATTAATGTATTTTATGAGAGCAAGCTTTTTATTCCTGATAGCGCTAGGGTGTGTACAGAACACTTACAAAATAATGAATGGAGCAACCTGCCGCAAATGTGTAATGTGACACATGATTTTAATGACGCTCAGTTTACATCGCTCTGTGACTTGATGAGAATGGCTGCTAACAACCAGCCCAGAATCGACTTCGAAAACAGAGGCACCTTGTCTAATGAAGAGATGCACTTATGGACTGGGCGCACTTACGATCAGTTCGAAGCTATATTAGAACAAACTCCGTCACTAAGTGAACGTTGTAACCAGCCTAGAACTGCATTAGGCATCTATTTAACAAAACTTAGAACTGGAGACTCTGATGAGAGACTGGCAACGTTATTTCATATGTCTCGTCGAAAACTAGAACGTTTTTTGCCTATAGTTCGAGAATGTCTGAGCAACGATTACGTTGTGCTGCATCTAGGTGTGGACCACATTACCAGAAATGATATCCTTCAAAGAAACTTAACAATTCCAAGGGCTTTATTTGGAAACGATGAAAACATCAAAGCCATAATTATATGTGACGGTACATACATATATATATATATATTAACAAAAGCTCCAACTTTTTGTTTCAACGGCTGTCATACAGCTTACACAAATATCAAAACTTGTTGAAGCCGTTTTTAATGGTATTCACGGACGGCTATATATTAGATGTCAAAGGGCCATTTGCCGCTACCAGAACCGATGCCCAGATCATGAGTGAAATAATGAATAACGAAGATGAGCCGCTGCATTGGTTACTCGAACGTAATGATGCGTTTATCCTAGACAGAGGATTTAGAGATAGTTTGCAGGATATAGAAGCTTGTGGCTACGAACATCATGTGCCACCAACTAAAGACAGAAGAGAAAATCAACTCACTACAGAACAAGCTAATCAGTCTCGTTTGGTCACCATGTGCCGATGGGTGGTGGAAGTAGTAAATGGGAGATTTAAGTGAGATTTTAAACTTTTGCGTCAAAACTATTTTAATAAAACGTTGCCAAAAATGTTTGTTGACTTCAAAATAGCTGCAGCCATTCTAAACCACTTCCACGCCCCCATCGAAGATAGTTCACACGCAACAGCCTTTTTGAATTCAATAAGAGCTAAAATACACATACCAAACACATTGCACAATTATGTGGAAGCAAAGAGATTGAATTATAGGAGAGCAGACTTCATGCGAATCGAAGCAAATGAAATAGAAAACTTCCCAAGGCTTAGTGAAGAACAAGTCATACATTTTGCCTTGGGAACTTACCAGTTAAAGCTCGCTCGATCATATTGTAGCGAGCACTTACAAAATGGTCTTTATATAATCGAGACGTATAGAGATAACGCTCTAGAAGACTTGGCACAATATGATATCAACGAAGAGGCTTGGCTATTACGTGGACGTATACAGTCTCGACATGTCCGAGCCAGGAAATATTTTTGTTATATATTAATCAATAATATTAATAACAATATTACACAATATTATTGTACCTGCTTGACAGGGCGACGTACTATAGGTACTTGTGCCCATGTACTGTCAGTTATATGGTACGTAGGTTATGCCCGTCATGAAGGGTTCAATGAACCTGCATTGTTCCTTAACAGTATTCTCATCGATGATGATGATGATGATAATGTTTAATAACATATTGTTTTGATTTTTTAAGAAGATGTTGTTTTTATTTGTATTACTACTTACCTAACTTAAATAAAATCATTACATTACACAAAATGTTTTTTTAATTACCACGATATTCAATGTTTGGCACTAAATATTATCAGATTCAATTTTTAGTAGAACTCAGATCGGACAATACTTAGAGAAATGCGACTTTCTACATATGAAAATACATAGAATTACCTTTATATTGACATATGACTCATTTTTATTGCAAGGTAGACCAGCTTCCATACACTTATGCCCGTTCTCCTTTGCAATGAAACAGTTTGGTCCAAGGAGTTCGGTCGTGGACATGAGGCCATTCGGGTTTTTTGGAAGCGTGTGTAAAAAGAGGCTAAGACAGGGAAAAACGGATAGATATACTTAGTTCGGGGCTTATTTGGATTCTTTGTATGATTATTATTCTTAGTATTATTGTAACTAGATATTGCACAAAGTTTAAGTTTAACTAAACAGGATAATTGTATCTTATTGTTTCATTGGTTTCACGAAAATGGTCACTTTGAATCAGTTAATGGGCTCTTGTATCAAAAATGTTGCTACATTCGTCTTCTTCTTCTTTCGTGTCAATGGCTGCTTGAATTCTAAATGTGATTAGCCCAATAGAGAGCAACTTCCACACCCCTGTCTGTCACCTGGTACAAGGGCAACCCCCCTTACATTCGTCAAACATCTGTAGATGTCCCGCGGCTAGAATCGAACCCTCCTATGTCTCAGCCAATCGCCCAATGCGCCGGGAAGGTCGAGGTAGTAGTTAACTGCGCACTTTTCAGAATTGTTTTATTATAATTTTAATGGATTTATGTATGTTATGAAATGATAAAGTTTTTTATTGTTTTTCGACAAAATATTTATAAAGAGCTGTGTATAAAAAGGTACCGCGCAAAAGAATAAATTCTGTAAAAGAAAAATGATATCAAAAGCAGTGCTAGTTATAATTCTTGCTGGTAAGTTTATAGAGGTGTCATAGATCCCTGGCTTCCGATTTTTTTGAAGGGAAAACTTCTTTAGCTGCGTTAGGTATTTTTTGAGATGGGAAAAACCCATTGAACTCGCGACACTGTTGCCGTTATCAACACTTCTGTATGTAGTGAAAACTTCTTTAGGCGCGTTGGGCATTTTTTGAGATGGGAAAAACCCATTGAACTCGCGACACTGTTACCGTTACCGACACCTCTGTATATAAGTAGTGAAAACTGCTTTAGGCGCGTTGGGCATTTTTTGAGATGGGAAAAACCCATTGAACTCGCGACACTGTTACCGTTATCAACACTTCTGTATGTAGTGAAAACTTTTTTAGGCACGTTGCGCATTTTTTGAGATGGGAAAACCCCATTGATCTCGGGACACTGTTACTGTTACCGACACCTCTGTACATAAGTAGTGAAAACTGTTTTAGGCGCGTTGGGCATTTTTTGAGATGGGAAAAACCCATTGAACTCGCGACACTGTTACCGTTATCAACACTTCTGTATGTAGTGAAAACTTCTTTAGGCACGTTGGGCATTTTTTGAGATGGGAAAAACCCATTGAACTCGCGACACTGTTACCGTTATCAACACTTCTGTATGTATTGAAAACTTCTTTAGGCGCGTTGGGCATTTTTCGAGATGGAAAAAACCTATTGAACTCGCGACACTGTTACCATTATCAACACTTCTGTATGTAGTGAAAACTTCTTTAGGCGCGTTGGGCATTTTTTGAGATGGGAAAAACCCATTGAACTCGCGACACTGTTACCGTTATCAACACTTCTGTATGTAGTGAAAACTTCTTTAGGCGCGTTGGGCATTTTTTGAGATGGGAAAAACCCATTGAACTCGCGACACTGTTACCGTTATCAACACTTCTGTATGTAGTGAAAACTTCTTTAGGCGCGTTGGGCATTTTTTGAGATGGGAAAAACCATTGAACTCGCGACACTGTTACCGTTATCAACACTTCTGTATGTAGTGAAAACTTCTTTAGGCGCGTTGGGCATTTTTTGAGATGGGAAAAACCATTGAACTCGCGACACTGTTATCGTTATCAACACCCTTGTATGTAGTGAAAACTTCTTTAGGCGCGTTGGGCATTTTTTGAATGGGAAAAACCATTGAACTCGCGACACTGTTGCCATTAGCGACACCTCTGTTTATAAGTAGTGAACACTTCTTTAGGCGCGTTGGGCATTTCTTGAGAAGAAAAACCATTGATCTCGCGACACTGTTACAGACACTGTTACCAACTGTGACTGTGACCGCGTCGCGAGCGGGTCATCTAGTAAATTATATATAAACATGCTTACATAATACCTAGGAAGATTCTATTAGGAGGTTGTGGCTTCGAATCCCATGAATCAATGTATTTTTTACTTAAAAAAATTATGTGCGCATATATACGTGCTTAAAATGGTGAAGGAAAACATCGTGAAAAAACTGCCATGCTTTAATATGCCAGTCTAGTGGATGATTAAGCGGTCTCGGCAGAATATTAGCGTCCACTGCTAACCCAGTTGACATAATGCTGAGTCGAGGCCCTTTTGCTGCTATACCACACAACATACCTACCTCATGTTTCAAAATAACTAGTGGTTCGCCCCAAACTGAGATCTTGCGAGTCTCCCATAAAAACAAAAATATATTTTTCGTAATCTTTGACTATCAAAATAGTGCCACGAAATAAATTACTAAATAACTTGACCTACAGTTTCATTCAAACTACAGGTAACAGGAGTTCATGTCATTTGGGTACATTTTTTTCCGGTAGAAATTGCAGTTGTTCTGGATTTTAGACTTTTCCCTATATTTGTGTTATTAAAGCTACACGCATACCAAATCTTAGCACTGTGGGGGCACTGGTGTATCCTGTACACTTTTTCAAAGTTCAGCTTTTATTATGGCAAACAAACAATACATTATGGTACAATGGAAAAAATGTAGAAAACTCTCGATAGCATGGCTTATAACACAAAATTATAACGATACAGAAAAAATATTGATAACCCCAACATGAACGTAAAAGTTAGTAAAAATATTGCTTTTTACATGAATCATCCCATTTGCCCTCACATACAAAATACGCACAGATCTATATTTTGTCACATCCAAGCAGGCTCTAGTGTACAGGTCGAAAGACGTAGATTAATACACACATATATATAAACTCACCGCCCTCACATAATACACACATGCTCACACATGCATTCTCAACCACACACAACACAAGACACGATCACACTCATACACCCGCAAACTATCACCATCACTCACACTCTAACCGTTTCATACAAAAACACACTTATATTTATATCTGGATGTACTATTGCTGAACGGAAGAGAACTTATCTCCACAACACAGGTATTTACCTAGAGTAGAGTAAGAGTTATACCATTTTTGTGTTTTTATAACTTTTTTTTGTACACATGTGTTATATATTTTACTAAATTATAGTATATACGCTAATCCTGGCTACGGTAGCAGTCACGGTAACGGCGGGGCCAGGGGTGCTAAGAATCCCCGGGAGACGATCGGCTACCAAACCCTATGACGACATATGGAACCGAGACGTGGTCCTTCACTATTGGCCTTATGAATAAGCTCAGAGTCGCTCAACGAGCTATGGAGAGGGCTATGCTCGGGGTTTCTCTACGGGATCGAATCAGAAATGAGGAGATACGTAGGAGAACTCAAGTCACCGACATAGCCCGACGGATTAGCACGTTGAAGTGGCAATGGGCAGGCCATATAGCGCGCAGAACAGATGGCCGTTGGGGCCGGAAGGTTCTTGAGTGAAGGCCACGGACCGGCAAGCATAGCGTAGGACGTCCACCCACAAGATGGGCAGACGACTTGGTAAGAACCGCAGGTCGGCGTTGGATGCAGGCCGCTTCCAACCGCAGTTCCTGGAGATCAATGAGGGAGGCCTTTGTCCAGCAGTGGACGTCCTACGGCTGATATGGTATGGTATATTATATTATATTAATGGGCGGTCTTATTGCTAAAAGCAATCTCTCCCAGACAACATTTTGTATGGACAGGATAAACGAAAATCAAAAGACGGTCTGGTTGTTTCTCTATAAATTATAAGTATGTATATCTGTTAACTGGTACAAGTCATTCCGTGTGCAAGTGGTTGGGCATAGAGGACATGAGAGCAGGTGGGCCTTTGTTTGTATGGTGGCCCCGCAGTGGTACTGGCGGAATGACTTGTACCAGGCAACCGGGAGGGGTTATGGAAGTTGCTCTCTATTGGGCTAATCAAGAAGTCAAACAGCCATTGACTAGAAAGAAGAAGAAGAAAAAGATCAGTTATCTGGTTCCCATAGAACAAGCTCTGTTTAACTTTTGAAACTATCATGGTTACAAGCACTATTTATACTAAAAACGGAATATTTACCATGATTTGTGAGATTTACCCGTGATCACAGCGCATGCAACTGCACCGAAATATCGGGATACTCAACCACTCACAAATCATGGTAAATATCCCGTTTTTAGTATAAATAAGCTCTGTTTAGTATGGGGCTAGATAGCACTGTGTGAAATGTCCAGCAATATTATATTAATTATGTTTCAACTTGCCTATTTTAATGTTTCAGAGATATGTTCGATTTTTAGCGAACCAAGCTTTCAAATGGGGTTTACTCCTGACAATAGAGGCTACGTCCACCTCGGCCTGATCCCCAGGAGTTCAGTAAGCCTCGGCGCCAGCCAGGACCTAAGATTCAGGATGCCTTTCGCGTACGACGGCAGATCCTTTGCCATTATATAGGGGCGAAGGCCTAGATACAATAAACAGTATTGAAACATATATAAGTATATTATTACCTCAAAATTCTAAAATCACACTAATTCACACTAGCATTATAAATGCGAAAGTTTGTTTATTTATTTATTTGTTACTGAATCACGTCGTAACGGCTGAACCGATTTCGATGAAATTTAGTATGTAGGTACGTAGATTATATTTTGGATTAACACATAGGCTACTTTTTATTCCATATATCAGGTCCCATGGGATACAAATGGGGTGTCAAAGTGAAGTTGCAACAGCGAGCTTAGTTTTATTTCTACGCTATCTACAAATTTAGCATACTGACGACCTCCGTGGCGCAGTGGGCGTATAGCTGGCTGAGACGCAGGAGGTAGCGGGTTCGATTCCCGCTGCGGAACAAATGTTTGCACGTTCTACAGATATTTGTTCAGTGTCTGGGTGTTTTTCTATATATTATAAGTATGTATTTACAAAAAAAAACGTATATTTAAGTATTCTTTCAGTTATCTGGTTCCTATAGTACAAGCTATGCTTAGTTTGGGGCTAGATAGCGCTGTGTGAAATGTCCCGCAATATTTATTTATTTAGCAGTATAACGCGTACGAAGTCGCGGGCAATAGCTGGTGACACTAATATTATAGGTAAATGCGAAAATTTTGATGTTCATTTGTTACTCAATCACGTCGTAACGACTAAACCGATTTCAATAAAATTTAGTGTATCGATAGAATATGACCTGGATTCAAACATAGGCTGCTTTTTGTTGACAAACAACGCGTGTGAAGCCGCTTGTGGAAGCTAGTGAAAGAGCAAGGTGATATTTTTTACCCAATTTATGTAGGAAGTAATTTACCTACCTATTTAATATATATATATATATATATAAGAAAGTCGTGTTAGTTACACTATTTATAACTCAAGAAAGGCTGAACCGATTTAGCTGAAAATTGGTGGGGAGGTAGCTTAGTACCAGTAGACGGACATAGGATACTTTTAATCCCGTTCGACTGCGTTCCCGTGTCACGTCACATAAAACCTGAAAGAGACACAACACAACTACAAGTCAATAAAACAAAAACGCATCTGACATGGAATAACAAAACGCAAATGACAGCTAAACGTAATTTTGTCTATGGTTAAGTATGGTTGTAAAATGATGGCCGGCGACAACAATTGACAATTCTACCCGGGTGACGTATATTGACAGCCCGCGTTTTAAGCATGTCATGGCGGTACGAAGTTCGGCGGGTCAACTAGTTTAATGCATAATAACTAGGCATAGAAAAAAGTGTACCTCCTCAGTTATAGATAAATTATTTCTGTAGGTATCTAAGTAGGTACAATAGGTACATAGACTTTTTGTCTGTTTTACCAAGTTCTTTTAAATTTACAAATCTTCAATTCGTTTCGGAAGTAAATTTGTAAACTTATGATTTTTAATATCAATATTTCTGATTTCCAATCAGTGATTGCCAACTTGGGAGAACAAAATAAAAAGCGGCCAAGTGCGAGTCAGACTCGCCCATGAAGGGTTCCGTAGCAGCAAGTAACATAATATAAAAGTTCTTGTAGTTCGTTGTAACTTTTTTATATTTTTTATTGTATGGGAGCCTCCCTTAAATATTTATTTTATTCTGTTTTTAGTATTTGTTGTTAAAGAGGCAACAGAAATACACCATCTTTAAAAATTCAACTGTCTTACTATCACGGTTCATAAGATACTGCCTGGTGACAGACGGACAGACAATGGAGTCTTAGTAATAGGGTCCCGTTGGACCCTTTGAGTACCCATCCCTAAAAACGGAACCCTTATAGGGTCACTTTGTGGTCCGTCTGTCTGTATGTCTGTCAAGCAAGACCCTTTATTTCGGGAACGCGTGGAGGTATCGAGTTGACATTAAAACCATATACTCAGTCTAGAGTCCCTTGAAGCTTGGAAACAATCAAACTTCTAAATTAACGTAAAAAAAGCGGCCAAGTGTGAGTCGGACTTGCCCATGAAGGGTTCCGTAGCAGCAAGTAACTTAATATAAAAGTCCTTGTAGTTCGTTGTAACTTTTTTTTATATTTGAGTTGATTGAATGAAAGGTAAATTGCGGTTTACGATTTATGACGTATTAAAAAAACTACTTACTAGGTCTCGTTCAAACCAATTTTCGGTGAATTTTTTTTAGTTTTATCATTCTCTTATTTTAGAAGTTACGGGGGGGGGGGCACATTTTATCACTTTGGAAGTGTCTCTCGCGCAAACTATTCGGTTTAGAAAAAAATGATACCACACGTATGGATTTGATGAAAAATTTTGTTTGTGAGTTTCAGTTCTAAGTAAGGAACCCCCAAAACTATGGTTCTTATAGTCTCGGAAAAAAGTGGCTGTGACATACGGAAGGACAGACAGACAGACATGACGAACCCATAAGGGTTTAGTTTTTTGCCATTTGGCTACGGAACCCTAAAAATTGCGTACAAGGTACAATACAATCAAGATATTTCCCGTAAAACATAAACAAAAAGGGTTGCCAACTTGGGAGACTTATTTTAATTCCCTAATTTTTTAATCGAGCGAAGCGAGATTTAAATCAACTAAATCAACTTGGGCAAATCAGCGTTGTATGTTTGTTTGTCCGAGGATAACTTTCGAAGCGTTTATTCGATCATCGTGAAGTTTGGTATATAGGTAGGTAGTGATGGCACAATATTGGTGCTAAACATGTTAAGGGATTGTTGAGATATTGAGATTGTCAAGTGGGGTAAAAAAAATGGGACTATCCAGTCAAGTGGCCCGTCTAATAAGTAGGTACATTGTGACTCCGTTCTTATTTTCAGTTTAAACTTTGTAGTTTTTAATGTAATTAGCCATAATAAAAACTGAACTTTGACACGATTCACAGGGTACAGCAGTGACCCCACAGTGCTGTAATTTGGTATGCGCGTAGCTTTAGTGACACAGATATAGGGAAAAGTCTGAATTCCTGAAAAACTGCAATTTCTACCCCAATAATTTAAACAATTTAAATTTAAACCCAGAGTATCCATTTAACATAAACTCCCGTTACCTGTAATTTGAAAGAAACTGTCGGTCAAGTAAGTAATTTTCTGGCACTATTTTGATAGTCAAAGATTACCAATAATATTTTTTTCGTACCACTTGCTCAAAAAAGTGACATTCTTTGCCACAAAAAGCGAACATAACAATAGTCATTTTTAATCTGTTAAAAACAGGGAAAGAAAATTGTACTGAGTTTCATTCATCCTCTAGGGGGAGAATGTGATTTAAATTTGGAATACTTACCGAAATTTATACTGAACTACATCTGTGTTTACACCATTGAGTTTGTATATAAAGCATTATACATGTTTTTGAAAAAGGAATACGCATTTATTATGCAGTTATGATTATTAAATAAAATTACGAAAACCGACGAGGCCGTATGAGCTTGATGCCTTTGCTTTTCCGACAAAAAAATATTAGTTTAGGAATTTGCCGCGTTTTTGTTTTCTTCAAATACATAAACGTAATAATAATTTCATATTATTATTGTGTTTAATTTTTTCGCAAATGGTACGAAAAGTAGAGTAAAGCTGTCTTAGTCTTGGGTGAACTTAAATCCCTCGCTACACTCAGGACTCGTCTTAAGTTTTTAACACGCTCGCTACACTCGGGAGTAAACCTCGAGTCCTTCGTTACGCTCGCGATTTAAATCGTCACCCGCGACAGAAGACACTGCTTTATCCCCTTGGTTAATAATCTACTATTTGTTGTTATGGGAGACTCGTGAGATCTCAGTTCTGGGCAAACCACTAGTTATCTCCATCTTCACTAACTTATATCTCCCTCTCAACTTCCGTTCACACTTTTCGTAACGCATTCACCAGTTTACTCTCCAAGTCAAGCGTGCGTAAAGAAGTTTTACTTCAAAAAACAATGTTACGTAACGCGTTGTTCGAACCCCCCTCCCGCCCCTGTAACGCATCTTAACGTTATACAAGACACCCCCCCCCCCCCCCCCCCAATTGCATTACGTAATACTTTCCCTGAGTGGCTATCCATGATATTCAAAATAATTAAAACATGACATCTAATAACAAGTAACTTTTTAACAAAAATATAACCACACTTCACATAACAGTAAAAACCAAACTACTCTATCAATTTTGATGAAATTTCTAAGGAATCAAACTAAAAATAAATCCTTTCAAATAAAAACGAATTCTTCAAATCGGTTAATATATAACGGAGTTCTGAGCTAACAAACATAACATAACATTAAAATTAAACAAATTTAAGACTTGTATGGTTTTATCGTGGATGCCATTGTCAGAACCGGACCAAATAGAAATGGGACCACACGGGAAGCACCAGCTTTCAAATAAAAAAAGAATCTTCGAAAGCGGTTCACCCAGTCGAAAGTTCCTCCTCCTCCTTTTTTTATGGCCGGTTAAAAATACGCTAAACTTTTAATAATATACAAAAATTAACATTCGAAAAGAGGTTGGATAGGATAAGAAGGTTTTCATTAATAGAGGCGCGACGACCTCCGTGGTGCAGCGGGCGAATAGCCAGCTGAGACGCAGGAGGTAGCGGGTTCGATTCCCGCCGCGGAACAAATGTTTGCATGATCTACAGATATTTGTTCCGAGTCTGGTTGTTTCTATATATATTATAAGTATGTATTTACAGAAAAAAAACAAGTATATAAAAGTATTCTATCAGTTATCTGGTTTCCGGTAACCTATGTGGCTAAATAGCACTGTGTGAAATGTCCAGCAATATTTATTTATTATTGTGTAGGAAATTAGGTCAAAAATGGAGGTTCGTCTTTCTTGTATTAATATTTGATTGGTTTATTTTTTTGTTATTTAATTTCTAGCATTTTTTTGGCATTATAAATTAAAATACAGGTGTCTAGTAGCAGATTATTAAACAAGAGGATAAAGCAGTGTCTTCCGTCACAAGCGCTATATTGAATCCCGAACGCAACGAAGGATTCTAGAGTTAACTCACGAGCGGCGCGAGGGAGTTACTAGAATCCTGAGTGCAGAGAGGGGTATAAGCACGCCCAAGATACAGACAGCTTTATCTATGAAGAGAATACTCTACTTTTCACACTTTCTGTGAGACAATAAAAAGCAAATCTAGGTTGGTGCATTCCGTGCAGAGGTTAGTTCGATTTACGAATAAGTTCTTATTGTGTGGGTCTCTTTGGTTCAAATTTTAATATAGATGAGGTTCCAAATTCAAATAACATATTGGAATTCAGTACAACTTCACTCCCGGCTCAGCCGTAGGGATGTGTGGAAAGTAGTGGTTTTTACAAAACACATTACTGTCGTCTTTTTTCGATACAAATGATCGATTTACAAATGATCGATTTTTTCGATACAAATGAGGTAATCGTTATTTTAAAAATCAATTGCCGTGCTTTAGTCTCGCAAAAGCTCGTAAATGGGTCGACCGATTTGAAAAATTTGTTGTTGTGTTCATAATTTCCAGGACATGGTTTGTATGAAAGAAAATTATGAAAAGTTGGGCGGGTATTTTGAACATTCTGGAAAAACTGAAAGTGATTTTTTCTATTTCATTTTGTATGAACTCAAGACCACCACACTATCACACTAATAATTATAAATGCGAAAGTTTGAATGTTTGTTTATTTGTTTGTTACTCAATCACGTCGTAACGGCTGAACCGATTTTGATGAAATTTTGTATGTACGTTGATTATAGCCTGGATGAACACATAGGCTACTTTTTATCCCGTAAATCAGGTACCATGGGACAAAAATGGGAGGTCAAGTCAAGTTGCAACAGCGAGTTTAGCTTTATTTCTAGGTTACCTAGACAGTAATTTTTCTTTTTCTTATTATAAGTATATTCTTTTTACACGTCGGCCAATGTTCCATTAAGCAATGATCCTCTCCGTCCAAAGGTTGTCTGGAAGAGATCATTTTGTTAAGCGATAAGACCGTTCATTATGCTTACACATATTTGTTTATTTCTTTATATCTGTTATGTCTAGCTTGTAAGGTATAATAAATAATTTTCATTCATTCAATCATTTTTATGTTATTTGTGGGGAAACAGGCTTACGGCCCACCTGATGGTAAGCGGTCACCGTCGCCTATTGACACCGGCAACACCCGGGGTATTGTCGATGCGTTCCCTACACTGTACAAACCTCTTCACATTTCTCTTGAAGCGTGCCATGCCGTATCCTAATGGGAAAACCTCAGATGGTAGCTCATTCCACAGCTTGCAAGTATGGGGTAGAAAAGATCGCGTGAAGCGTGTGGTGTGCGATTCCCAATTGTGGATGATATGTGGATGAGCTTTATTACGTTGTCGAGAAGTGCGGTGGTAAAATCTCGACGACGGGATGAGATCAAATAGCTCCTCAGAACATTCCCCATTATACAGGCGGTAGAATACACTGAGCGATCCGATGTCACGGCGTTGACTCAGCGGTTCCAGCCTGTCGGCGAGTTTGGGATCACCGATGATTCTAACGGCTCTTCTCTGAAGGGAGTCAAAACGAAGCAATTGGTACTTTGGAGCTCAGTGCCGAAGATGGGAACAGTATTCTACGTGCGGCCGAACTTGCGCTTTGTACAGCAATAGCCGTTGTTGTGCCGTAAAATACTGTTTAGCACGGTTAAGGACTCCAAGTTTATTGGAGGTTAGCACAGCTTTTGCTATCATTCATCTAGTAGAGTAACGAGTACGAAGTCACCGCCAACAGCTAGTTAGTCTACATTTTATTTAGAAATTCGCGTGAAACCGGGGCGGGTCAATTAGTTACATAATAACAACACTGGGTCGCGTGTAACAAACCATCAATCATTCTAACAATTCGTTCAAAGCAATTTCTTTTTATTTAATAGTTTCCTACTAAATTATCAGTTGTTAATGGACTATTTCCAAATGAATGAACAATGGCAACTTCAGTGTGTTGCCTGCGTTTTGAAGTGAAGGCAGTGGGCTTATGGAACGCTCTGCCCCTCAGCATCGAAACCAGCTTTTAAATGTTATGTCCATAATCACTATTTAATTTATAATTCCAAAGTCTTTGACTTTGCAAAGTCAAAATCTTTAATTCATTAAAATCAAAAGTATTGATTTCTTTTATGCTACATATATGGCAAACGAGCATGCAGTCCACCAGATGTTAAGTGGCTACTGCAGCCCATGGATATCCACATAGAATTCAACACAAGGTATTATGTTGTCTTGATCTCTATGTGGATACGTTGCCATACTATAGGACTTAGCTGTTATGCCTATGTGCCAGTAATTACAGGAACATATCATTACCATCTAACCGGAACACAGCAGCACAAGTGCTGCTATTTGGCGGCAGATAAAGGTAAGGCGGTGGTGCCCACTTCCTCGAGCCCGTTCACAAAAGCTCTACCGCCAGTAAAAAATTGATAATTGATTGATTGATAAGAAAATACTTTATTGCACATATAAAACTAGTGCAAATAAAACTGGTACAAAGGCGAACTTAATGCTAAAGAGCATTCTCTTCCAGATAACCTTTGTGTATTGTAGATAAAGATGTGTAGGTAGTGCACAGGAAAGGGAACTATCCTAAGGGAAAGGAAGAATCACTTTGAAGCGTCAATTTTACTGCCTGTCCCTCAGCGACCAAGCCAGGAATTAAAGGCAAGGAACAAGGCTGGTTGTTGTTTTTAATGATCCTTTTAGAATACATGTTTTCTACATGTATTAATTGTTATGTATAACAATGAAGAAAATAAATTACGTCTAAATTGTAACATTTTGAACGAGTTGGAGCAATTTCAATCCCAAGCTTCTCTATCATCTAAATAATCCGATATTTTATAGTAGGCTTTCTGATAAAGATTCTGTTTAAGATCTTCTTGAGCTTGCCGTATAACTTTATTTGTTACTAGCTGACCAAACCGCAGCTTCGCAAACGTAGTTTTTTATAAAAACATTACCCTCCTTCTCCGCAGTTGGGTAAAAAGTAGCCTATGTCACCCGGAGATAGTGTAGCTTCCCAACAGTGAAAGAGTTTTTTAAATCGGTCCAGTAGTTTCGGAGCCTATTCAATACAAACAAACAAATCTTTCCTCTTTATAATATTACTAAGTTTTTTTGTAGATATTGATATGTTCTTTAATATTGTAGAACATACTTTTGTGCTATCATCAATAGTTTCCGCAGCGCATGCGACGAAATACGTTTTAGGGCACTTTTTACACCTTGGGTTACGTTACTTAAGTTTTAGTAAGAATCCCTAATCTTTTTTAGCAATAAATATAACCTATGTCACTCAGGGCGAATGTAGCTTTCCAATGATAAAATAATTTTTGAAATTGGCACAGTAGTTTTTGAGTTTATGCATTACAAACATATACACAAAAATACAAATCTTTCCACTTTATAATATTAGTATAGATTATATTTATTTATTTATATGTATGTTAATTTATGTTATCTATTTATGTGACGTGACCAGAGCCTGTAGCACAATTTGGCAGTGTATCCTCATATCAAGAGGAAGGTTGCGGGTTCAAGTCCCGTCTAAGCTAAAACTTTTTTGAGATGGATTTAAAAATATTGAAATTTTCCGTACGTCTATAACACTATACAAATAAAATACTATTTATAATACTTACATATATCGCGGAGTGTATTATTCCTATAACCACCTAGGGACCTTAATTCCCTTTCCCTATTACACCATCACGATTTAGGGTCCCTAAATATCGTGTAGTGTAAAGGATTCTGTGATTTTGTGCTCTAAACCAGGGGTACCCAAAGTACGCGCCGCGGCGCCCTGGTGCACCGTAGAGAGTAAAGAGGGGGGCCGTGAGACGCACCTGTTTACCATTCTCCGGAAACTAAACTTAGGCATTCGCGGTTACAGAATGTACAATCACAGATCAATGTGGAGCAAGAAATGAGAGTAACAGTCAAGTCAGTCTTATACCACGCTTTGATAAAATGTGTGGCGATCACTAAGCTTACACATTGACTAATGGCGGGTTCCTATATCCGTCGGTAACCGACTACGCCTCGTATCTCCTTGAAAAAGTGTCAAACTAGTGTCAAACTTTTGACAGGTTTCAAGGAGAAACGAGTCGTAGCTGGTTACCAACGGATATAGGAACCCGCCATAAGTTGCCACTGTATTTTATTTCCTATTTTTCTTAAATAAAAAACGAGTGTGCTTTAGACCACACGACTGAAGTAAAACTTTTTTTGAAGATATTAATTTATAAAACTGTTTAATTACAAAATTGTCTACACGTCTGTAGGTCGATCAGTCTATTTTCATTCCGGACAAAGGCAACTCGCACTCGCACATTAACGTTTAAAAATATACGAAACGTAGCTCTCTCTCTCTTTCTATCGTCACTAACTTATATCTCCCTCTTCCGTTCGCACTTTTCGTAACGCATTCACCAGCTTACTCCTCAAGACAAGCGTGCGTAAAGAAGTTTTACTTCAAAAGTGTGTGGAGATCACAAAGCTTACACGTCTCATTGACTAAGTTGCCATTGTATTTATTTCCTATTTTCATAAATAATTAATATTTATTTTCTTGTATATAAGTGTAAAAACTCAGCTTCATACTGTGGATGTTTTAATTTTTGTGTCTATCTACGTATCTAGGTAGCTTCTGGTGTTCTTCAACTAGCAAGGGCGCCGAGACAAAATACTAAACCTGCAAGTGGGCCGCGAGCTGAAAAAGTTTGGGAACCCCTGCTATAAACATTAATTCATACAGAATTTGTTTTAAAACAAAAAGGTTGCAAGCTTTAAAGCATTCGTTCAAATGGTTGCGGTTTACTAAGCAGTCGCACTGTATCCATTCTGACGCAAGTCGAGAACAAACATTGTTGTACACGACCTCCGTCAGATGGCGTATAGCCGGCTGAGACGCAGGAGGTTGCTGGTTTGATTCCCGCCGCGGAACAAATGTTTTCATGATCTACAGATATTTGTTCCGGGTCTGGTTGTTCACGGTCAAGTGCGAGTCGGACTCGCGCACGAAGGGTTCCGTACCGTTATCTATAAAAACGGCAAAAAATCACGTTTGTTGTATGGGAGCCCCCCTTAAATATTAATGTTATTCTAATTTAATTATTTATTTTTAAAATGCATGATATAACCTGTTGCCGTTATAAATATCGAGCAAACACGAGCAAAAAATATCACGTTTGTTGTATGGGAGCCCCCTAAAATATTAATTTTATTATGTTTTTAGTATTTGTTGTTACAGCGGCAATAGAAATACATCATCTGTGAAAATTTCAACTGTCTAACTGTCACGGTTCATGAGATACAGCCTGGTGACAGCAGACAGACAAACAGCGGATTCTTAGTATTATGGTCCCGTTTGACCCTTTGGGTATGGAACCTTAAAAAGCATATGATGTATTCTATCAGATAACTGCCTCCTATAAATCATACATAAATAATTTATTAATTTGAAAACATGGGTAAAGATTAACAACAGGTGATAAATATTAGAAACTAACTTCCGCCAGCGGCTTCGCACGCGTGGTTTGTCGATAAAAAGTAGCTCATGTGTTAATCCAGTTTATAATCTACGTACATACCAAATTTGATTGAAATCGGTTAAGCCGTTACGACGTGATTGAGTAACAAAGAAAGATCCAAACTTTCGCATTTATAATATTAGCTGGTGCCCGCGACTTCGTACGCGTTGCACTACTAAAGGTGTAGAAATAAAGCTAAACTCGCTGTTTTTGCAACTTGAGTTGACACTTCATTTTTATCATATGGGACCTGATTTATGGGATAAAAAGTAGCCTATGTGGTAATCCAGGTTATGATCTACGTACATACTAAAGTTCATCAAAATTGGTTAAGCCTTTACGACGTGATTGAGTAATAAACAAACAAATAAATAAACAAACATACACACTTTCGCATCTATAATTTTAGTGTGATGTAGGTTCCAAACAGTCATGTTTTAGTTTAAGCTTTGCTAGTTTGGGGCTAGATGGCGCTGTGTGTAATGTCCAGGATTGATTACAACAAGGATTTCTTAGGGAATAACAGCGCAATCGCGCTTCATCGATTTGCTACGAATGGATGGCGGAAATAAAATTCATTTTTGCATGTTTTAATCGAATTTAGAAAGTCAATTAGTATGTTAATCTGAGCCGCGGAGCCGAGCCGCGCCGAGCCGCGCCGAGCCGAGCCAAGCCGAGCCCATCACAAAATAAATACGTACAAAAGTTAAGTTTAGTACAAGGAGCGAAAACGCACATATAGATATAGGTACTTCTGTTTATACATCTACTAATTGACACGCCGAACTTGATACCGCCTTGACATGCATATAACGCGGGCTGTCAATATACGTCACCCTGGTAGAAACATCAATTGTTGTCCGCGACCATCATTATATATGAGAACATGAACTTTCTTCGTAATTTCTTTTTGCGTGAATTTTGACAATATTTTAATAGTTATTCTGCTATTTGGGGCGGAGACAAATCCAAGAAATCAAAGATCATCAAAATATATCCCGCCTTTCTTAAGTTATAAATGGTGTAACTAATATATATTTATTTACAACCATACTTAACCATAGACAAAATTATGTTTCGCTGTCATTTGCGTTTTGTAATTCCATGTCAGATATTATCTTTGAGGTTGTATGTGACGTTACACGGGAACGCGGTCGAACTGGATAAAAAGTATCCTATGTCCGTCTGCTGGTTCTAAGCTACATCCCTATCAATTTTCAGCCAAATCGGTTTCGCCGTTCTTGAGTTATAAATAGTGTAAATAAAACGACTTTCTTTTATTTATATATATATATATATATATATATATATAGTATATATATATATATATATATATCCGTCATATATATATATATATATATATATATATATGACGGAAGGTGGTTGGAAGGGGCGTTAGCGAAGCTCGATTGCTCGTCCATTACGAGGAGTTTCTTCGAAATAATATCGCAGGCGTGTAGACCAATGTGGATTTATTCCGTTGTATAACAAATCACATGGAAATATAACCAGATGAGCGTGATGTCTTTTGATGTCTTTACTCGTCGGCGATCGGTAACCGAATCCCTCCCAAAATGGCCGCAACTCTGTTTATTTTTTTAACGGCTGTCAAACCAAAAACAACCGGCCAGAGACAAGCCAGTGTTGCCATTCTAATAAAAGTATCGACAATCACGCCATCTTCACAATCGAGTAGGAATTAAAATTAAAAAGAAACAAAATCAAACTGTCACTTTGACGACTAGGTTTAAAAACAGTGTTCTTAACGTAATGATGGATGTTCTCCGACATATATATATATACAAGTGGGTCCGCAGAACTTCGTACCGCCTTGACATGCATATAACGCGGGCTGTCATTAAACGTCACCCTGGTAGAATTGTCAATTGTTGTCCCCGGCCATCATTATACAACCATACTTAACCATAGACAAGATTACGTTTAGCTGTCATTTGCTGTCATAGCTGTTTTGTTACTCCATGTCAGATGCGTTTTTGTTATAAGTACGACGCTTTATAGTGACTTGTATTCTCTTTGACGTTTTATGTCACATCCGACGGGAACGACGGGAACGGGATAAAAGTATCCTATGTCCGTCTGCTGGTTCTAAGCTCTCCATCATTTTTCAGCTAAATCGGTTCAGCCGTTCTTGAGTTATAAATAGTGTAACTAACACGACTTTCTTTTATATATTATATATATATATATATATAGTATATATATATAAGAGATACCTATATACAAGTTGACCAATCCGCAGCTTCGCACGCGTAGTTTTTCAATAAAAACATTACCCTCCTTTGTCCAGTTGGGTAAAAAGTAGCCTATGCTACTTATGGTGAATGTAGCTTTCCAATGGTAAAAGAATTTTTGAAATCGGACCCGTAGTTATTGAGTTTAATCCTACAAGCATACATACAAAAATAAAAAAATACAAATCTTTCCTCTTTGTAATATTAGTATAGATATATATATTGTGTGTGTATAAGACGTTCGCCAGTATCCTTTCCAGCAGTGGCGACCTCCGTAGCGTTTTATATATATGGCATGTCATGTTCCATAAATTTATAACATAGGTATTTTTGACAGTGCTATATACCATTGTTACATAGAACAAGGTTGTCCACATTTAAAAACAGTACATTATATCAATGGTAAGTGGTACTCCCCGAACTGAGATCTCGCGGGTCTCCGATTAAAACAAAAAAAAATATTATTTGTAATCTTTGACTATCAAAATAGTGCCACGAAATAATAATAAAAAAAACTTGACCAACAGTTTCATTCATATTACAGGTAACGGGAGTTCATGGCATTCTTTTTTGGGGTACAAATTGCAGTTATTCTGACAGACTTTTGCCTATATTTGTATCACTTAAGCTACACGCATACTAAATTACAGCACTGTGGGGTCACTGGGTACACTGTGAATTTTGTCAAAATGTAGTTTTTATTATGGCTATTATCTCAAAAACTATAAAGATTTAAAAAAAATAAAAACGGAGTCTAAATGTGCTAATGAATACCTTCCACTTGACTGGCTATTTAACCAGTCAGCCTCATTTTTATTTTTCTTACCCCTCTTGAACCCCAATATCTCAATAACCCCCCAACATTTTTAGCTCATTTAGTCACACCGAAATTGTGCTATCACTACCTACCTATCTATTAAATTTCACGATGATCTGATCAACGCTTCAAAAGTTATCCTTGGACAAATATACATACATACATACAACGCCGATTTGCCCAAGTTGATTTAGAGATCTTGCTTCGCTCGATCAATAACATTAACATGTGTATAATAGGCATGACTTGAATGAATGACCGAATGTTCTCGCAATGCCTTCAACAGAGCTGAATATAGACGCATCGCTAAAGCCGCTACTCAAGAGTCAACACCTGGCACCACACAGAACACAAAAAACAATAGAAGTCGTAAGTAGGCGGAGCCCGCGTAACACGTACGCGCTTGTAGTACGCGGAGTTCCGCGTACTACAAGCTTCGCTCACTTCAGTCGTGTTTCAATTACTGTGGGGTAAACGTACTTCAAAAAAATATAAAAATGCCATATTGTGCCGTTTTGGAGTGTAAGTATTATAGCCGAACCAAAAATTTAACAAAAGGGGGCATATCCTATCACCGGTAAGTTTATTTTTATTGTTTTTTGTTAGTTTTGTTTAAAATGCAAAATCGTCAAACAAAATAGACTGTGAATCATACTCATTAAGGTCGCGTTTCTCTTAAACCTCAACTTACGCTACTCAATTAGGGATGTGACCCCAATATACTGATGAATGTGTTATCGATAGCTTTAATTAGTTACTCCCTATTAAGAGGTGTAGAAGTTTTAGGGCGTTAATTTCTTTTGTTGTTTTATTGATGATTTTTTGAATGCATTTTAGACCTATGGTGTGAAATATTATTATAACTTCTGTTTTGAAATTCCCCAAGGCGCCAGACATAAAAAAAAATAAAAAAAAACGTACAACTTATGAGTCATCCAGCATACAGAGTCCTGACCTGGCACCGTGTGACTTTTTTCTGTTCCCAAAAATCAAGAACCAATTACCCGATCAACGGTTTTCATCACCAGAAGAGGCTGTCGAAGAGTATGAAAAAAATGTATCTGACGTCACCACTGGAGGAGTGGCACAAATGTTTTCAAAATTGGTTCAATTGTATGAAAAAGTGCATTGACGCAAAGGGAGAATATTTTGAGAAATAAAAAATAAATTCATTTTTGACCATTAATAGTAGTTTTTAATTATTGATTCCGGAAACTTTTAGTGTGCCCCTCGTATAATAATTCAGTATTAAAATTCCAGTAATATAATATTTTTTTAAGTATTAATGAGTTGGAAACCTGTGATTACGTTATGAAAGAAAGAAAAGAAAAGCTGTTTATTTCGACCACCTATATTGCGTACCTACCTGACGTACCTATTTCGTTATCCATAGTAGGTAGGTGATAATCGATATCGATACATTCGTTTTGTATCCTGATAGGTACATCACTAAAGCAGTAGCAAAGTATTTTGGACTAGAGAGTAACAGTCATGGCATTATCAATCTTATTCTTTGCTGTTAGAGACTATAACAAAAATCGTTAGCCACAGCGCCAGCTGTTGTTGAGTGGCTTTGTTTTGTGAGTAATCAAGTAACAGCCATTGCATTATCAGTCTTATTTCTAATTAATAGAGACTAAAATAAAAATATTTTCTAAATCGCCATCTTTTGGTGAGTAGACTATAATTTTTTATTACTATTTTTTTTATTGAATTTTAAACCATGTTCCCTTAGTGGCTAAGGTTTTATATCCGTAAAATTAGTTTGATGGTTTTAGGTCTCTTTGAACGTTCTCTTTCAACCAATTACAACTTTTATTTCTAAGTGTGCTAGTTTTTACATGTGTGAGTTTAGCTACACTGGTTTTCATACTGAAAAGTCATCATGCTAGTTCTATTGTTTTTTATGTTCTGTGTGGCACCACAACCACTCCGCCAAGAGTGCGCAACTAAGAAAAAGAAGATTATACATGATGACAGATTTTGAAAAAGCGGCCAAGTGCGAGTCGGAGTCGGATGAAGGGTTCCGTAGCAGCAAGTAACATAATATAAAAGTTCTTGTAGTTCGTTGTATTTTTTTTTATATTTCAGTTTATTGAAAGAAAAGTAAATTGCGGCTTACGATTTAAGATGTATTAAAAAAAACTACTTACTAGATCTCGTTCAAACCAATTTTCGGTGGAAGTTTGCATGGTAATGTACCTACATCATATATTTTTTTGGACTTTGGAAGTGTCTCTCGCGCAAATTATTCGGTTTAGAAAAAAACTGTATTAGAAATCTCAATAACATTTTTGAAGACCTATCGATAGATATCCCACACGTATGGGTTTGATGGAAAAAAAATTTGAGTTTTGTTCTGTTTCATGGGAAACCCCCAAAATTTATTGTTTTTTTTCTATTTTTGTGTGAAAATCTTAATGCGGTTCACAAAATACACCTACTTACCAAGTTTCAACAGTATAGTTCTTATAGTTTCGGAAAAAAGTGACTGTGACATACGGACGAACAGACAGTCAGACAGACAGACATGACGAATCCATAAGGGTTCCGTTTTTTGCCATTTGGCTACGGAACCCTAAAAACTGTCCTATAATGTCCGGAATCGTATTTATATAATTTACAAGCTTCCGCCCGCGGCTTCGCACGCGTGGTTTGCCAATAAAAAGTAGCATATGTGTTAATCCAGGTTATAATCTACATACATGCCAAATTTCATTAAAATCCTTTCAGTAGTTTTTACTTGAAAGAGTAACAAACAACCACACGTGTAGAACATCTACACATGCATCCATATAAACTTTCACATTTATAATTTAGTGGGATAATGAATAACATGTTTCTAAAGGTTAAATAGAAAAAAAAAACATTTTAGTTTTTGATTTACATTCCGCACCAAAACGCTTGTCAGTGTCATGTCGCTTCTCCGGCTATTCGCACATTGCGCCACGGAGGTAGGAGGATTAATAACCATGTTTCATATCCTGCACTTCCGATTACAGAACGGCGTGGCGAGTGCGTGTTATACCAAATTGTATTGACTGCCTCCGTGGTGCAGTGGGTGAATAGCCGGCTGAGACGTAGGAGGTAGCAGGTTCGATTCCCGCCGCGGAACAAATGTTTGCATGATCTACAGATATTTGTTCCGGGTCTGGTTGTTTCTCTATATAGGTATTATAAGTATGTATTTACAAAAAAAAAGTATATAAGTATTCTATCAGTTATCTGGTTCCCATAATACAAGCTCTGCTTAGTTTGGGGCTAGATAGCGCTGTGTGAAATGTGCAGCAATATTTATTTATTATTATTATTTTATCTTAAGGGGACACTGGAGGGACAATCGCCCATACAACACGTACTACCAAGATCATTTCTAATTGGAGCATATTTTTATATAATTATCTTAAATATCATACCACAATATAAATGAGTTTCTTAGCGATAAATCCCTTGAATATTTTATTTATAATTTTCTATTTTATGGTGAGCTTATTTTATTATATGTTGAATATGGTAAATAATTTAATCTGATTAAATTTAGTTTATTTTAACGCTGATTAAAATTGCATGCGATAAACGCTGATTATGAACGAATTCAAACTGTATCACTAATCATCTGTGCCTAGCCCTTACTCGTAAAAAAAAATTTTTTTTGTATGTTTCACTTTTTTTCCCTCCGACATGAAGATCGGTGACGTTATCAAGCTGACATTTTGTTAAACAAATTGATCTGTATTTTAATAATTTGAAGTGCATCGGATCCCAAATTGATGTATGTGATCTTAATTACTAACATGCTTTAATATACCTTATGACCTACATACTAATGTATTGTCTTTTCTTATATTTACAGTTCTTTCTCTCTTTTTTTTGTTTTCATTTTTTTTTTGTTTTTTTTTTCGTTTCTTTTTTTTCCTTACTTACTAGGTCAGTTACTTAGTTACAATATTTAACTACTCTTCGAAATTAGAATTTTGAAACCGTATGGATGATAACACAATAAATAATTTGATTTTATTTTATTATGTAATTATCATATTTTTTATCTAGCCTATGCTGTCCCAATGCTGGGCAAAGGCCTCCCCCTCATCTCTCCACTATTCTCGATCTTGTACTAAATCCCGCCAGTCCCTTTAAAAAGCGTCCAAATCATCGCGCCACCGCTTCTTAGGCCTTCCACGGTGTCGTTTTCCATCCACAGGGATCCATCCAGTTACGACCTTAGCCCACCTATTTGGTTGCATGCGGGAGACATGACCCGCCCAATCTCACTTCAACTTGGCAGCCTTGATACCGACGTCAGCGATGCCGGTCCTTGAGCGCAGCGAGGTGTTCCGAAACTGTCTATTCTCTTGTCACCCAAAATGCTGCGCTCCATCGCTCTTTGGCAAGCCCCGAGCCTGGACTTTTGAGATTCAGTCAGTGACCAAGACTGGGACCACTAATTACCATAATATTATAAAACTATCATGTTTATTTGTAACGCTTTCATGCGTCATGATTTCAATGAAATTTAGTATAAACATAGATTTACACCTCGACTGAGACATAGACTTTTTTTTGTGGCGTCGCACAAATTGTGCATTTGCCATTGGCAAATAAAAAAAAATTAGGAAAACAGAATAAATACAAAACTTTGACTTTTTTTATTGACATATCACGCGTGCAGAACCATGGGCAAAATTTTGGGATCACCATCACCAAAGGCAAACCAAGACATAGTTCCAAATATTTAGCTGTTTCTGCGATAAAAACAAAAACATTATCCTCCTTCTACGCAGTCGGGTTAAATAAGAGCAATGCTTATACATACGTATATTCTCATAAATAGCAATAAATAATTCCCCATTCCCAAGAGTAACAATTTAAAATAACGTAATTTGAAAAGAGATTATGTCAGCCATTTTGTTTGCCCGCCATTTTGCGTCCTCGTCGGGAACTCATGGTAATCCTGATATAATGACGTTCCAACTCGAATCTCTATAATAGCTTGGTGTTTTAGGAAGATAACTCAGAATAACCGGATCGATTCTTATAATTATTTTACTGATATCTTCTAATTTATAAAAATCTCGTGTCACGGTTTTTGTGGTCGCTCTCCTCCGAAACGGGTAGACCGATTTTAATGATTTTTTGTATAGGTATTTGGTAGGTATGAGAATAGGTCGTAATGTATTTTTCACCCTCCTACCCCCACCCCCCATTTTTAATCGCAATTTTAGTATATTGTATAATATTATAAATTTGAAAGTTTGGATGTTTGTTTATAAACATACAAACTTTGAGTAACTAACCAACACATTTGTTTGTTACTCATTCACATCGTAATGGTCACATCGAACCGATTTCGATTAAATTTGGTGTGTTGATAGATTAAGACCTGGATTCAAACATAGCTACTTTTTATTGACAAACAACGTGATTGAAGCAGCTGGCGGAAGCTAGTATCCTTATAACCTAATCGTCGTACATTGACGTGAAGTCATTTACATGACGTTTTGCGTCACTTGGACAAGAGTGTTTTATATACATTATTGTTTTATTACATTTAGTTTTATCCCAAAGTTCCGGGAAAATTCAAGCGTGCGAATCCGCGGGCGGGCCAGCTAGTATATCTATATTATCCTTGAATGCGTATAAGCTATAATTTATTATGATAAAAATCCGTGCGAACCCAGCGCAGGTCAGCTAGTCTATACTAATAAGTACATACCTAATATAAATAGTTAAAATACAAAACAAACTTACACATTGTATGAAACGCGGACACTGCAGTCTTCAGCAATAAAGTGAGAATGTTGTTGATGGAAAACTCCTACTATGCCCTTGTCGAAGTTCTTGCTGATGACTATAGTAAGTACTATTTAATTACAAGCTTTTATGTATCTTGCAATGTACCTATTGTTAGGGTTTATCCATTTGTAAAGTTGTGTAGACGCCATGTCGATTAAATAATTTGTTTACTCGATATTATTTTAAAGCTGGCAACTATTTTTAAAATGTTGGCAGCAATGCTTTCGAGATGGAACTGATTGGTTAACGCAAAATGACGTGGGCCAATCGGTGAGCTCTTCGCATCGGGCGATTTTAAACTAGGACCTTTGGACAGTTGCTCATGCTCGTCGTGGCTTTCAAACAAGGAACATTGTAAGCTTAAACATGAGTTTTTAATAAAAAGTTGTTACCTACGTAGTCGGCGTTCTTCTTTCCTACGGATCCTGATATTGAGCTAAGCTTACCTACACTATGTATGTTTGTCCGGGAATTTTGCAACTGAATTTTAAATCATCTCTAACGGATTGAGCTGAAATTTAGTATACACGCTTATTTTGGATGACAATGCATGCTTAGCTAGTGACGTGATTCTAATTCCAATATGGCTGATCATCCAAGATGGCGGACTAGTTATTTTTTTTTGCTCAACCATGATACATAAATATCAAATGCTTGCTGAGGAGAACACGAAAACTAATACATCGTCACATTAAATCCAAAATATGGATGACCATCCAAGATGTATACTACAAATCCAATATAGCGGGACCTCCAAGATGGCGGAGGATGTTTTCTGGTCTTCTGAAGTCATTAACAGTTGAATTTTAACAAAAGTATGTCTTGATCGAGTTCATACTTTGACTTGTATTGTGTAATTTAGAAAGACAGGCATCAACAGCATTGGTTTGCAATCTGTCTAGAAGAAGGACATTGCTATTTAAAGCCCAATATGGAAGTGGCCAAAACGCCTATACTTTGAGCTTACAAATTAAATTTTTGATAGAGTGCGGTTCTGATTATGAATTTTATAAAAATATTATATTATGTAATATTAAATGATATTATATATTATATAAAAGCTTGTTTTGAAAAAGTAATTTTTCAACAAAAAATCTTATTATGACTGTATTAATCAACCCTTAATTATTTTGTTTTGACATAAATAAAAAAACAAATAAATATTGCTGGACATTTCACACAGCGCTATCTCACCCCAAACTAAGCAGAGCTTGTACTATGGGACCAGATAACTGATAGAATACTTATATACTTTTTTGTTTGTAAATACGTACCTATCATATATATAAAAAACATCCAGACCCGGAATAAATATCTGTAGAACGTGCATACATTTGTCTCGCGGCGGGAATCGAACCCGCAACCTCCTGCGTCTCAGCCGGCTATTCACCCACTGCGCCACGGAGGTCGTCTGTCATGTGTTTCTGATTATACGTATGTACTTGCTAACCTTTCCAAGTGTACGTATCTTTATAAAATTAAAATATTTAGATTTGATTTGTAAGTTTGGTAACGGCTGATTTGATTCTGATAACACTTTCACAAAGAACAGATACAATTATCCCTGACTTTATTATGATAAAACTTCGTGCGTAACCGGTGGGGTCAGCTAGTAAAAAAACAATTAGTAACTATAGTCTTAAAAAATGTTTTGGGTAATAAGTGATTTAATTCCGTTAAAAATGCAAAGATATTCAGGAAAAACATTAAAATTAATGGTTATTATAAATCAGAGAGCAGGTGTTTTCATAAAAGTGCTTTATTTTTTAATTAAAATTGCTAAGGCAAGGTGAAAACAAATTATTCAGACAAATGAAAAATGTATGTAAAAAGAAATTACTTCTTTAGGCGAGTTTATAAGTCATCATCATATCTGCCGTAGGACGTCAACTCTAAAGATCACCTCTGATAGGGTTTTTATCACCTCAGATAGATATGATCCTATTTTTTATCAGTTATACATATAAATACCACTTAACACGATTAGGCATTGTTGCGCAAGTCGTCCTTATTAATCATATTTAGGCATCCAAACACATTCAGGAATCGTTGCGCAATTCATCATTAATAATCATATTTTGGCATCTAAACACGATTAGGCATCGTTTCGCAAGTCGCCCTTATTAACCATATTTGAGCATCTAAACACGATTAGGCATCGTTGCGCAAGTCGCCCTTATTAATCATAATTAGGCATCTAAACACGATTAGGCATCGTTGCGCAAGTCGCCCTTATTAACCATATTTGAGCATTTAAACACGATTAGGCATCGTTGCGCAAGTCGCCCTTATTAATCATGTTTAGGCATCTAAACACAATAATTAGGCATCGTTGGGCAAATCGCCCCTATTAATGATGTTTAGGCATCTAAACACAATAATTAGGCATCGTTGGGCAAGTCGCCTTTATTAATCATGTTTAGGCATCTAAACACAATAATTAGGCATCGTTGGGAAAGTCGCCCTTATTAATCATATTTAGGCACCTAAACAAGATTAGGCATCGTTGCGCAAGTCACCCTTTTTAATCATATTTAGGCATCTAAACACGATTAGGCATCGTTGCGTAAGTCGCCCTCAAATGGTGAAACTTTACACAGCTTTAATACGCGCGTACTAAGTCATTCTAATTTTAAAAATAACGAAAACGACAACCTCCGTGACGCAGTAGCCGAATAGTCGACTGAGACGTAGGAGGTGTGGATTCGATTGCCACCGCGGAACGGGTTTGGTTGTTTCTGTATACAAGTATGTGTTTACAAAAATAAATTGTATTCTATCAGTTATCTGGTTCCCATAGTACAAGCTTTGATAAGTTTGGGGCTAGATAGCGCAGTGTGAAAGGTCCAATTTTTTGCTATAAATAATTATTTTATAGGTACAATTTTATATTATTTACTTACGTGTATTCTTGCATGGAGTGAGAGAGGTAGATGGACAAGATGTACGGGCTTCTAAGTGTACCTATATGAACTTATCTGTACTAATCTATACTAATATTATAAAGAGGAAAGATTTGTTTGTTTGTATTGAATCGGCTTCGAAACTACAGGACCGATTTAAAAAAATATTTCACTGTTGGGAAGCTACACTACCCCCTGGTGACATAGGCTACTTATTACCCAACTGCGCAGAAGGAGGGTAATGTTTTTATTGAAAAACCACGTTCATAATAGTAATGAAAGTAACTATGTTTGTTTGTTACCTTTTCACAACTAAACGGCTTGACTGATTTCAATGAAATTTGGTACCCAAATAGATCAAGACTAGGGGTACGCCATAGTCTACTTTTTACCCAACTGCGCAAAAGGAGGATAATGTTTTTTTTTATTCTACTTATATGGCAAACGAGCATGCAGTCCACCAGATGTTAAGTGGCTACTGCAGCCCATCGATATCCACATAGAATTCAACACAAGCTATTATGTTGTCTTGATCTCTATGTGGATACGTTGCCATACTATAGGACTTAGATGTTAAGTACTGCTATTTGGCGGCAGATAAAGGTAAGGCGGTGGTGCCCACTTCCTCGAGCCCGTTCACAAAAGCTCTACCGCCAGTACAAAAACTCTACCACCGGTATTTATACCAGTTTTTATTGAAAACCCACACGTGCAAAGCCTTGGACGGGTTAGGCATTTTATGACAAAAATTAATAACCATAATATTTTAGGTAAGAACATTGTTTTTATCTGAAAAGGGTTAACTTGCCACTTACCTAACACCGGACCCTCTTAAATATCCGTGGTTTTGTCTACTTTAGGACGACGGGGCAGAGATTAAGAGAGGCTAGATGTGGTTCGCAGGTTTAACAGGTTTCCTGGCTACGCAACCGGTAGGTACATTATTGTAAAATAGATTTTGACATTAAAACGTCATTTAAATTGCTTCCATAGTGAAAGACAATTCAAACAAGCAAAAACGAGCAAAACATCACGTTTGTTATATGAGAGCCCCCCTTAAATATATGTTATATTGTAATTTATTTATCTATTTCTAAAGTGAATATATAACTTATTATTCTGTTAATATTTCAAGCGTCTAAATAAAAAAACGGCCAAGTGCGAGTCGGACTCGCGCACGCATACTATAAAAACGGCAAAAAATTACGTTTGTTGTATGGGAGCCCCCTCTCCCCCATAAATATTTATTTTATACTCATTTAAATATTTATTTTTAAAGTGAATTATAACTCAATATTCTGTGAATATTTCAAGCGTTTACGATCGAGCAAAAACGAGAAATAAAAATCACGTTTGTTGTATGGGAGCCCCCCTTAATTATTTATTTTATTCTGTGTTTAATATTTGTTGTTATAGCGGCAACAGAAATAAATCATTTGTGTAAATTTCAACTGTCTAACTATCACGGTTCATGAGACAGACGGACAGACAGACAGCGGAGTCTTAGTAATAGGGTCCCGTTTTACCCTTTGGTTACGGAACCTTAAAGACTAATGATAACAAAATCGGAGGATACAGTTTGGTGTTGCAGCTACATATCTATCATCTCCATAAAAAATGTAACTACACCACTGGATAGCTAAAGGATCAAAGAATTCGTTACGCTAAATGAGGACTGTGGCGCATCGCGCGCAGTGGAGGGAAGCGCCGCCATTTTGAGGTCATTTTGCTGCGTTTCGAGATTTCCATTACCGAAGGACTTCTTATTTAAATAAAATAACGTATGCTCAAATCATTATCACGTATTCACGTACAACACACGGCCGTGTCCATGACACAGCCACACCACATTTTTTTAAATTAATTACAATATAAATTATCTCCGAATTTAAATATAATTGTTAATTATGAATATTGTTATTTTAATGTGATTTGTAATACGATTTTTAAATTACATTATACACAAAAAATTTTACCGTAGAAGAGAGCTACAACAAACAAAATGATAAGGTGTACGCACACAGTAGTGAAGAAGCGAGCAACCGTATTCCGCGTGTCCAACGAGGTCATTTTCCATCCTCGCTCATGGTATGGTTGGGAGTTTCTTATTGGGGCTTAACAGAGGTACATTTTTGTGAGAAAGGTGTAAAAACGAATGCAGTTGTGTATCAAAATACAGTCCTGACGAACCTTGTGGAACCTGTTTCTCATACCATGTTCAATAACAGGCACTGGGTATTCCAACAAGATTAGGCGCCAGCTCATAGAGCGAAGAGCACACAAGACTGGCTGGCGGCGTGTGAAATCGACTTCATCCGGCACGAAGACTGGCCCTCCTCCAGTCCAGATTTGAATCCGTTAGATTACAAGATATGACAACACTTGAAGGAAAAGGCGTGCTCAAAGCCTTATCCCAATTTGGAGTCACTCAAGACATCATTGATTAAGTCAGCCGCCGATATTGACATGGACCTCGTTCGTGCTGCGATAGACGACTGGCCGCGCAGATTGAAGGCCTGTATTCAAAATCACGGAGGTTATTTTGAATAAGCTTTAGTGTCATAAGAATCTATGTTTTCTTAAGTTCATTTTGGTATATAAATGGTTACATAATGAATAAACTTGTTTCAATTATTTTATATTAAACATGTGACAGAATTTATGACCTGACTAGGTATATTAAGTTAAGCAATGTTACTGTTATATCACTGGACATAATCCAGTACAATTATGTAATTAGATGTTCACTGTAAGTGAACCCTGTTCTTTGAGAATAAATATTTTTAACCACAAATGAAGTACAAAATCTATTCCCCACGAATACCAAAACTTTGTTTTGGTACAGTCACAGAAATAATTTATATTGCTATAAACGTTTTCCTACTACACTTTAATTTGTTGGATAACACTGATTTTGCATAAATAAATACTATTCAAAATCACATTTAACACGATAAGTGCGAAACAGGGCTTGAAACACCCTGTCCGTGTCTCGTCTCTATAGCGGTAAGGAATAACTTAAACGTCTCTGTCGTGCGGGAGGCATAACTTCCATCTGGTTCAGTGTAGGAAAAAGATAACTATATATCTGAGATGTGCTATTGATTCCTAGTTCTATGGTATACCAACCTCAATGCTGGGTTTTTTAGACCTCGTGCCGCACACAAAAAAAACCGTACACTTTGTCTTATTTAGCGCCAAAAAAAGGATTTTGGTCTCCTACGGGCGGTGGGCTTTAATATGCCTCGTACCGCCACAATCTCTGGTTTAGGACAAGGTTTAAAACGACCCGTAACGCAGTAATGGAAAGTACAGATAAATCTGTGCCGCTGGGAACGTGTTAAAAGCATTTTTATTACTGACTATATCTTAATCATTTAACTTGTTTTGGGATTCGTTTATGAGTGGTATTCGTTAGGAATAGAATATTAACTACGATAATATACCAATACCATTTGTATTTGTTTTTGGTATTAGATGGGAATCGATCATGTGATCGACTCCAGATAGCTTAGACTAGATTTATTACCAGTGATCGGGCTTGGGTGAGCTATTTTGTGTACTTGCCATATGTAAGAATAATATAGATATTCCCAAAATCCCGGGATTTGCTTTTTAAGTAGAGAAAATAACAAAAAGCTATTAAACAAGCCAGGGTCAAAAGAAATTCACCTCACTACAAAACACAACAGGAATCAAACAAGCGCACTCTAAGAACCGAAGTAATCGAGTGAGACATTGGACAACAAGTTACTGTCGGTAAACCATTGAATAGTAGTGGTGCAGAAAGAGACAAAGCAGGTGCGTCGCTCCGACAGAAACACCCCGCTATTGTTGCCGCTATTCGGCGTATGCGGCTATATCACGAGTTTCAACAAAGCCGGCAACGTGTTGCTGATGTTAAATTTACAACGTCGCTCGGGCGCTTATTGGCTTACATAAACCTTTTTTTATACTTATTGATAAAAATAATTATCCCGGATAAATCCGGAAAATTCCGGAGGATAGTCGGAATCTAATGGAATATCCATATTAACATCAATGTTTGCGGTCAATGAACCTAAATAGCTCTACCTACTCCGACCAATGCTTATTACGCGTGTGCTGTTCGAGCTTTGTGTCCTGCCGACTGCTGGAGCTTGCAGGATCCTATCCAGTAACTCGATTCAGATATATTTGAAACATCCAAACAACTCGTTGCTTTTTGCTTACCAAAGTTTTTGTCCCCCCGATGTAATTACCGAAATACCTTTGGTTTTGTTATGTTTTACGGTAAAAGTGCCATTATTGCTTAATGTTAGGGTTCCGTACCTCAAAAGGTAAAAAAAGAACCCTTATAAGATCACTGTCTTGTCCGTCTGTCCGTGTGTCAGCATAGATTTTTTCAGGAACGGGTGGACCTAGCAAATTGAAATTTATACCAGATACTGAGGTCTATAGTCCCTATTAGGTGTATAAAAATCAAGATTCTGAGTCAACACGATAAAAAGATATGGGCAAATTTAGATTTTCGTAAACACTTGTAACTACAAAAATTTACGTGTTTTATTTAATTTTAAACAAAATTTAATGTTTTTATTTTTCGGAATTTTTCCTTTATCTGTGCTGCAAGATCTTGCTTCTTACCAAAATTGACAATTCTAGATCAACCGGAAGTACCTACCCTATAGGTTTTGGGTTGAAAACTTATAAGTATGGTAGTTCCCGTTGACCTGAAATCATGAAATTTGGCAAAAAGCAAGGTCTTACAGCACAAATAGAGGAAAAAATCCAAATAATAAAAAAGTTGAAAATTAAAGGATGTCGTCGTACATACATAGTTGACGCCAATTAAGATAGTCCTCTGAGTTGTATGGGCGCTCGTATAATTTAGAGGACTAACTTAATCGGCACCAACCTCAAATAAGGTAAATAAATAAAATTGTGCTGTAGAATAAAATAAATATATAAGTGGGATTCCCATACAACAGACATGATTTTTTTCCGTTTTTATAGATAATGGTACGGAACATTTCATGCACGAGTCCGACTCGCACATGGTCGGTTTTTTTTACTAGCTAGAGTTAGATCACTCTATGGTCCACCTGATGTTAAGTGGTAACCATCGCCTATAACAAAGTATTGCCTTGTAGGTCAAGCACCTTAGCAACATGCCTATTTCCGACCAAAATAATATATATTAATATTTGACAACTTCTGTGGCGTAGTGGGCGAATAGGTGGATAAGACGCAGGAGGTTGCGGGGTTCAATTCCCGCCGTTCAATGTTTGTATGATCTACAGATATTTGTTTTGGGTTTGGGTATTTTTCTATATATATATATTTACAGACAGTATTTTATACAAACTGTTTTGTTATGTAAGATATTAATTTAAAACACACATCCGGAATCGTATTAACTGATTTTAGAGGTGGGTTCCAACTCGGATGGGCAGCGTTTGGGAAACTTCGCAATGTCTTTTCGTCCAACATACCTCAGTGTCTTAAGACGAAAGTCTTCAATCAGTGTGTGTTACCAGTGATGACATATGGAACCGAGACGTGGTCCTTCACTATTGGCCTTATGAATAAGCTCAGAGGCACTCAACGAGCTATGGAGAGGGCTATGCTCGGGGTTTCTCTACGGGATCGAATCAGAAATGAGGAGATACGTAGGAGAACTCAAGTCACCAACATATCCCGACGGATTAGCACGTTGAAGTGGCAATGGGCAGGCCATATAGCGCGCAGAACAGATGGCCGATGAGTTCGGAAAGTTCTCGAATGGAGGCCACGGACCGGCAAGCGCAGCGTAGGACGTCCACCTACAAGACGACTTGGTAAGAACCGCAGGTCTGCGTTGGATGCAGGCCGCTTCCAACCGCAGCTCCTGGAGATCAATGAGGGAGGCCTTTGTCCAGCAGTGGATGTCCTACGGCTGATATGATGATGATGATGAATGGAACGCAGCGTTCTAGGATTCCGGAGAACCGATCGGGTGAGGAATACCACACTTCATTCTATACCTGGCATTGCCGATGTGGGAGACAAAACCGCGAAGCTCAAGTGGGATTAGGCCGGGCACGTAAGTGGAATGCTTCCGTTGAAATGGGCCAATATCATAACACCTTGGATACCGGAGGATGGACAGCGACGTCGGGATCGGCCGCGAAAGCGTTGACGCGACGACATCAGCGGATTCGAGAAGAAACGGTGGGAATCCGCCAAGGATCACGATAGGTGGAAGGAGTTGGGGAGGCCTTTGCCCAGCAGTGGGAAAATGTAGGTGTGGAATGTGTTGCCGAGGCGTGGTGTCCTACCCGAGTCCAAGAGTAGATGAGTAGGTTTGCCTTGTAAATAATGTAGTCCACACAATATTCTCGATGATAATCCTTTTTATTTAGCACTTCACAAGCAAGTCAATCAACAAGCATAGAATGTTAGATAGAACACAAGCACGATAGATCGAAAGTCAGCCGGTATGAATACGAGCACATTGAACAGATAGTAGTAACAATTTCACAGGAGAATGATTCGTAAAGCGAAGGGAACAGACGCAAGAGCGCGATCGAGTGTCTGGATGCCGCGTCGAGAAGTTAGCTCCAACTGTCGGTCGCGCATCGCTCTGAACTTCGAGCGGTACAGGTGCGCGATAAGGAATGCGTCTAATACAATGCCCAGCGCATACTACGGGTTACGCCTGACTATGCTTGGGGATTTATTATTTTAGTGTACCGCGCGGTCACATTAACTAGACGCTTGACCATGTGACGTCATTTTGGCGCTCAAGTACGGTGTGGAAAAAAAACCGGCCAAAGATGTATCGGTAACAAAGATGCTGACCGTACTGACACTTGCCGGGCGAGAAAAGGGAATGCGGGGGGAAGCGGGCGGGGACCCGCATTCCAGCGATGCGTCGAGTTAATGTGACCGCGTTGTACCTACTATTTATATGTTTTGTTTGTGATAGTAGTTAGGTATCTAGTATAGTAAGTCTGTAGTTTGAGTAAGTTAGAATAAATAAATGTATTATTTGTAGGATGTATATGTTATATTATTAGACGTATTAATATCGGGTAAGTAGGTTGTTCCAGGTAGGGTAGCTAAAAAAAAATTTAAAATAAAACTCGCCCCGCAACCGCCCCGCACTCGCTACGTACCCGCATTTTACACCCTTATCAGGAGAGTTGTAGGCGTTCTTTAAACTTTTGAACCCTTTCAGTAGATTCGAAGTTTGTTTCAACTTTCGTTCTAAGATTTATTATTTATCTTTCAACTGTTCACGAGCCCGAAGTCTCGTGTTAATATTTAATGTGCTAAGGGATCTGTAACACGCTTTTAATAACTTTACAAAAGGCTTTGTAGAAAGTCATCATCATTAAGATGAACGTCCACTATTGAATAGTCTCCTATAGATTTCTAGAGCCACCGATCTGTAGGGCTTGCCCCCAACGGCACCCAGCAACAATAGAAAGTTAAGGGATCTGGAAAATTCCAAATTTCAATCACGAAGATGGCTATAGACTTTCAGCGTCCTGGATCACTAGACGTGGGCGCAGTGATCGGTCATCTCAGTGCGTAGATACGATTAGTGTAGTGTGTCGTAATATGAACGAGGACATTTCTAATTCTGAAGACCAAGTTGCTGCAGCTGCCATCACTTCTCGACGGTAGCTCCAAGTACTCTAGTCCACCCGTGACCACGGCTGTTGCAATACAGCCAAAACTAAGGTTGGCAAAAAAGGCACATACGCGATAAATACCCGTTTTTAATTACCTTTACCAAAATTTCATCAAAATATGTCCAGCCGTAACAAACAGACAGACAGACAGAGTACTCGTCTGTCTGTCGAATTCGTCTGTTCGAATTTATAATTGACCGAGCGAGCAAAGCGTCTTAGTTTCGAGATTGGCCAATAAGGAACGTTATACAAAAATATAACCGACTTCAGATAACAGTAAAAACCAAACTACTCTACCAATTATGATGAAATCTCCATGGGATCAATCTAAAAGTATATCCTTTCAAATAAAAAAACGAATTTTCCAAATCTGTTAGTATATAATGGAGTTCTGAGCTAACAAACGTAACATAACATAAAAATTAAACAAATCTAAGACTTAGATATATGATTTTCTTATGGATGCCATTGTCAGAACTGGGCCAAATGGACCACACGGGAAGCACCAGCTTTCAAATAAAAAAAAAATCTTCAAAATCGTTTCACCCAGTCGAACACAAAAAATTACAGTCGAATTGAGAATCTCCTCCTTTGTTTTAAGACAAAACGGGTCTTTTCGCGCACAGATTTTTATCAAATTCATAATTTTGACTAACCTCGACGTTTCGGCCAAGTTGCATCGGCCGTGATCAAGAGAGACTGAAACGTCGAGGTTAGTCAAAATTATGTTTTAGATATAAATCTGTGCGCGAAAAGACCCGTTTTGTCTTAAAAACATGAGTATAGTTCGCGAGAATTTAAAAAGTTCAATCTCCTCCTTTTTTGAAGTCTTTTTTGAAGGTTAAAAATGATTTCATCCGGCTGTCTGTCTGTTCTCGCCTACAGGTCGTTTTTTTCAACATATTTTGACGAAAATTTCGCCAAAGAGGTCATACTAATGTAAACTTTGAACTAGTATATTGACTGAAAACAGTATCATTGCCTGTACTGTTGTTAGTAGCAATGCTAGACATTATATCTAGCATGTCAGTAATTGTAGCGTTGTGTGTTTCGGGTCGTGTTGCAGCGAGCTACGATTTAACATGCGACGGTATTGTCGACTTGTGCCTATATTAATAATACTGGATATTCTACACAGCGCTATGCACTAAGCAGAGCTTGTACTATGGGAACCAGATAACTGATCCACACTCATCTACTAAACTAGTCGTTCTGTGAGAACAGTGGACTTCGCATCCCAAGTCGATAAAAGTAATAAATATATAATCATCATCATCATCATCCACAGCCTGACTTCACCCATTGCTGGGTATACGCCTCCCCAAGTTTGTGCCATCCGCCACGATCCTGCGCTAGTCACACCCATTAACGGCCCGCGACTATAACGATGTCGTCCACCCATCTCGCTGCCGGCCGTCCTACCATTCTACAGCCAAATATCTAATAATAATAAATATTGCTGGACATTTCACACACCGCTATCTAGCCTCAAACTAAGCAGAGCTTGTACTATGGGAACCAGATAACTGATCCACACTCATCTACTAAACTAGTCGTTCTGTGAGAACAGTGGACTTCGCATCCCAAGTCGATAAAAGTAATAAATATGTAATCATCATCATCATCATTCATAGCCTGACTTCACCCATTGCTGGGTATACGCCTCCCCAAGTTTGTGCCATCCGCCACGATCCTGCGCTAGTCTCACCCATTAACGGCCCGCGACTATAACGATGTCGTCCACCCATCTCGCTGCCGGCCGTCCTACCATTCTACAGCCAAATATCTAATTAATAATAAATATTGCTGGACATTTCACACAACGCTATCTAGCCTCAAACTAAGCAGACCTTGTACTATGGAAACCAGATAACTGATAGAATACTTATATACTGTTTTTTTTGTAACTACACACGTATCAGGTCTAAAGTTAGGTATATAGAAAAACATTCTGACCCGGAACAAATATATGTAGATCATGCAAACATTTTTTCCGTGGTGGGAATCGAATCCGCTATCTCCTGTGTCTCAGCCGGCTATTCGCCCACTGCGCCACGGAGGTCGTCGTGTAACACGTCACGTCATTTGTCACGTCGTTAGTAATTTGCGCAACAAAATTTAGAGAGAAAGTAACAAAGGATTTTAAATGGAATTCATGGGGCTTGAATTTTCCAATAGGCTTACCAATGTAGACTTTTGAGCAAAATATTGGTATTAACGATTACCCGCGTTCCCTTTCTCCTAGGAGGTCTTAGTGTGATTGGTATAGCTAGGTAGGTAGGTATACATTTTCCGAAAACATATCAAAAATTGAAATCCGTCAGACAGACAGATAGCCGGTCAAAAGCATTTTTTGGGCAATCTTGAAACTTACACTCTTCGCTCGCTTCGCTCGCTCGGTCAATAATATAAATAAATAATGTTCGAGTGAACGGGTTCTTTCTAAGTAAGCGTGCTTCATCAACGTAAGTATAGTATTGAGTCACTTAAAATTATGATCATAAATAAACTTCAGCTTTCAACAGAAAAATATTTTCACTATGAATATATATCATTATTTCAGTCTGCTCGCAACCACGGCTGTTGCAAGTCGAAACATACGAATCTATACTATAATATTCTAAAGACGAAAGATTTGATTGTTTGTTTGTTTGCATTGAATAGGCTCCGAAACTACCGGGCCGATTTAAAATACTCTTTCACTGTTGGGAAGCTACACTATCCCCGGGTGACATAGGTTACTTTTTACCCAACTGCGCAAAAGGAGGGTAATGTTTTAATAGAAAAACTACGCGTGCGAAGCTGCGGTTTGGTCAGCTAGTCACAGAATAATACGGTGAGACAGATATGGCAAAACTTCCGTCGACGAAACCCTAAAAATGAAAACGATTATTTGGCACGAACATACAATACAAAAAATCCTGTAGTTCGTAGTCTCGGCACGAAACCACAATTTTTCAACTATGGAGTCGATTGAAATATAATTACACCCCACTTCTCACCCCCCTTCAAGTGTTAGTGGGCGGTTATTACGTTTTTAGGGTTCCGTACGCATAGGTTAAAACGGGACCCTATTACTAAGACTCCGCTGTCTGTCTGTCCGTCTGTCACCAGTAGGCCCAGCACAGTAATTGTAGAGAAGGATTTAGTCATGAGTCATTTTTCGGGACAAAGAAGACACTTGTCGGCCACCTCGAGCACGGCGATTGCGAGAGTGAACGGGAAGAAACGTTGTCGACACTTCCTCGACAGTAGTCTACAACGCCGAGCACGATAGCCATCATTTTATCTATCTTTGACATATAAGGATAGACAACTTTCTTCTGAAATTGTCTAGGTCTTGCGATGCCTAGACAACATTGTCTTCTCAAGTTGTCTCTTTCGCACTCTTCTCAATCGGGCGCTTACCAACAATTTTTAGTTAAATATTTAATTAATTAAATATATACAACGTACATAGCTATAGACAGAGTATCCTTATCTTGTCTAGGAAAAAAACTTATTGAGTTTGCTCGGGAAAAGACAATTTTGGAAGAATAGACAAAGCATAGAATAAAATAACGCTATATTGTACGTCAAATCTAAATTCAAAAATAGTATAAAACAACAAATAACAATACACGCAGAAATACAAGTTGCAGTCAGAGCCTTGTCGTCTCTTCGAAGAGTAGACATGGAAATGGCTGTGCTAGCTTTGCTGGCTATATCTCATGAACCGTGATAGTTAGACGTTTGAAATTTTCACAGATGATGTATTTCTGTTGCCGCTATAACAGTAAATACTAAAAACAGAATATAATAAATATTTAAGAAGGTCTCCCATACAACAACGTGATTTTTTTTGCTCGATATTGATAACGACAACAGGTAAACGCTTGAAATATTCACAGAATATTTAGTTATATATATATATATATATATAGACTTTGAAAATAAATATTTTACGACCTCCGTGATGTAGTAGGCGAATAGCCGGCTGGGACGCAGGAGGTAGCGGGTTCGATTCCCGCCGCGGAACAAATGTTTGCATGATCTACAGATATTTGTTCCGGGTCTGGTTGTTTCTCTATATAATATAAGTAGGTATGTATTTACAAAAAAAAACAGTATATAAGTTTTCTATCAGTTATCTGGTTCCCGTAGTACAAGCTCTGCTTAATTTGGGGCTAGATAGCGCTGTGTGCCTTGTCGCTTTTGAGCCATGTTTATAAGCTGTTTTCGAGGGTCATCGCGAACCGTCTCGAACGCAGGTTTGATGACTTCCAGCCGCCCGAACAAGCCGGGTTCCGTAAAGGCTACAGTACCATAGACCACATACATACGCTGCGGCAAGTCATACAGAAGACCGAAGAGTATAACTTGCCGCTATGTCTCGCGTTTGTGGACTATGAGAAAGCCTTCGATTCGATCGAAACATGGGCAGTGCTTGAGTCTCTCCAACGATGCCGTATTGACTATCGGTACATCGAAGTGTTGAAGTGTTTGTATAAAAACGCCACTATGTCAGTCCGAGTACATGAACAGAGCTCGAAGGCGATTCCCTTAAAAAGAGGCGTAAGACAGGGAGATGTAATCTCTCCGAAACTGTTTACGACCGCATTGGAAGATGCCTTCAAGCTTCTGGAATGGAAAGGACTGGGCATCAATATTAACGGCGAATACATCACTCACCTTCGGTTTGCCGACGATATTGTGGTCATGGCAAAGTCGATGGAAGAGCTCAGCACGATGCTCGAAGGCCTCAATCGAGTCTCCCAACGGGTAGGACTTAAAATGAACATGGACAAGACGAAAATCATGTCAAATGTCCATGTCGTCCCTGCCCCAGTTATGGTTGAGAACTCGGCTCTTGAACAAACAGGACAAACAGTCCAATTAGGTAGGTCCAACTTCGAAAAAGAGGTCAATCATCGAATCCAACTCGGATGGGCAGCGTATGGGAAACTTCGCAACGTCTTTTCGTCCAACATACCTCAGTGCCTTAAGACGAAAGTCTACAATCAGTGTGTGTTACCAGTGATGACATATGGAACCGAGACGTGGTCCTTCACTATTGGCCTTATGAATAAGCTCAGAGTCACTCAACGAGCTATGGAGAGGGCTATGCTCGGGGTTTCTCTACGGGATCGAATCAGAAATGAGGAGATACGTAAGAGAACTCAAGTCACCAACATAGCCCGACGGATTAGCACGTTGAAGTGGCAATGGGCAGGCCATATAGCGCGCAGAACAGATGGCCGATGGGGCCGAAAGGTTCTCGAGTGGAGGCCACGGACCGGCAAGCGCAGCGTAGGACGTCCACCCACAAGATGGGCAGACGACTTGGTAAGAACCGCAGGTCGGCGTTGGATGCAGGCCGCTTCCAACCGCAGTTCCTGGAGATCAATGAGGGAGGCCTTTGTCCAGCAGTGGACGTCCTACGGCTGATATGATGATGATGAGCGCTGTGTGAAATGTCCAGCAAAATTTGTTTATTTATTTAAGGGTGCTCCCATACAACAAACGTGATTGTTTTTTGTTCGTTTTTATAGATAATGATACGGAACCCTGCGTGCGCGAGTCCGACTAGCACTTGGCCAGTTTTTTAGTTTTTATCGGGCCATTCGCAAACAATGTCGGGAAATTCAGAATTGATTTGGTTAACCCTTTTATTATAGTAACTACTGACTTCAAATTATGAGGTTGCTGGCATCCGCCAGTGACTTCGCACGTCTGGTTTGTTAATCAAATTTGGTATATTTTTCGATTTAGGTGTCTGTCTTTTTGTCTACCTGTTTTGTTATGTGTATGACATTATCTTAAAACAGACATCCGAAATCCGTATTAACTGATTTTACAGGTGGGATTCAATAAGATTAGAAAGTTCTCTATTGCACTAATATAAATAAATATTTCTGGACATTTCACACACCGCTATCCAGCCTCAAACTAAGCAGAGCTTGTACTATGGAAACCAGATAACTGATAGAATACTTATATACTGTTTTTTTTGTAAATACACACGTATAATATATAGAAAAACATTCAGACCCGAAACAAATATCTGTAGATAATGCAAACATTTTTTCCGCGGCGGGAATCGAACCCGCTACCTCCTGCGTCTCAGCCGGCTATTCGCCCTTTGCGCCACAGAGGTCGTCAATAAAAATAAAATAATACAAACTCTTTATAGTTTTTGAGTTAACAGCCATGATAAAAACTAAATTTTGACAAAATTCACATTGTATACCAGTGACCCCACAGTGCTGAAATTTGGTATGCATATAGATTTAGTAACACAAATATAGGCTGAATAAAGTCTGAAATCCAAAATAACTGCAATTTGTACCCCAAAAAAGAAAAACCAATGTACATGAACTCCCGTTACCTGAAATTTGAATAAAACTGTAGGTCAAGTAAGTTGGTTTCTGCATTTTATTTGTCAAAGATTAAAGCCGGCTTGCACAACGATCCGTAAACGTATTTAGCGACTAAACATGGTTAAATTTTACATATTTGTATGATTTAACAACTCCTTAAATATATTTAATAATTAGCCCCTAAATACGTTTAGGCATCGTTGCGCGAGTCTTAAGTAATGTAACCCATGTATCGCAAATAAATAAATAGTCTTGAAATGATAAATGAAATCTTTACCGTGCTCAAGTGACATGAATTGAGAGAGACTTATTGCTATGATGATAATTACTACTTTCACCTCTTATGCATCCCTGTACAAGGGAAGCAAACGCAATTTTGAACGTGTCAACGTTGGAACGTAACGTGTTTGGTTTGGGTCACACGTTGGTTTGACTGATGTCACGGCTGTCAGCGACATACCAAATGTCAGTCATTTCGTTCAGTCAAACCAACGTTAGAGTCTGTCAAACGAAAGTAGGCACTCGCATTTTTTCGTAACTTTTTACATGGCAATACTAATGTGTTTCCACCTACGGACGCTATGTTCTACAGCTGGGTAAATTTAGGGTGGTATAAAATAATAATTGCACGTCCTATAAATAACTATAATAATAACGAATTGTAACCCACTCTTATCAACTGAAGATTAATAATATTGAATTATTTTATAGGTTTTGTCATTCTGAACCGGAATAATAGGCAAAAAATGCCTTTTCCCGAAGATGTAGGCAGGAACCACGGATGACCATTTCCCATGAATCTGACTCGCTTCTTTCGTTTCAGTCACTCTCTTAATATTCTTCAAATAGGTCGTCGTTTAAGGTAGGTACTCTTGACTTTTTTTCAACAGATTAGGGAAAATGAGAATCGGAGTGTGGCATCATTATTATTCCCTAATGTTTGTGTTGCCACGCTGATATTTTTGGAATTTGCCGCACTTTTTCAGGGTCTACTTTCATTTGACAGACTCTAGACACGTTCAAAATTAGCGCGTCTCCCCCCAGGTTAGCAGATCATGTTACTAATATATAAATAAAACTGTACAAGCCTGATTGTCAGGCGAGCCGTTAATCAGGGCGATATATCGACTGAGAACGCGCCATACCTTGTTACCTACAAAGTTACTATTGTACCTTGTACTGTGTATTTAGGTAGGCTAGGTATTAAATTGGTTCACCACTAACAATATTGTAAACCTGGATAACAATAGCGGCCAAGTGCGAGTCGGATTCGCCCATGAAGCTGTGGAACGCTTTGCCCCTCTCTATAGGAACATCCAAGTCTATTAGTAATTTTAAAACAAAAGTGCACACCCATTATCTGTCCTTGTGTTGAAGTTGTAGCTGCTTGTTAATTCATCATAACCATTTTTATAGTTGATTATTTTATTATAAGTAATTTTGTGTTATTATTAGTGTTTTAGGTTTATAGTATGTAGATATGTTTTTAATTGTATATAGATGCACCGCCGTCATGTGATACATTATAATCCTGTCCATACAAAGATTGTCTGGAAGAGATTGCTCTTAGCGATAAGACCGCCCGTTGTACTAAATCTATTTGAAATAATTACGTTCTGTATTTTACTTTGGTGTACAATAAAGAGTTATCTTATCTTATAAACGGTTCCGTAGCAGCAAGTAACATTCTTGTAGTTTCCCAAATTTTGTGCCATCCGCCACGATCCTGCGCTAGCCTCACCCACTGACGGCCCGCGACCTTTACGAAGTCATCCACCCATCTCGCTGCCGGACGTCCTACCCTTCTATACCCGCTCCACGGCCACCACTCAGTCACTGCCCTGCTTCATCTGTCATCACCACGTCTAGCCAAGTGTCCTGCCCAAACCATTAGTTCCATAACTCGAATGCCAACGTCATGAACCTTCGTTCGTCTACGGATCTCGACGTTTGGAACTCGATCTAAGAGTTTGATGCCGAGCATGGTACGCTCCATGGCTCTCTGTGCAACTCTTAACCTGTACACAGCCTCCTGCGTGAGCGACCATGTCTCGTCAACCACAGTAATATATAGAAAAACATCCAGACCAGAACAAATATCTGTAGATCATGCAAACATTTGTTCCGCGGTGGGAATCGAACCCGCTACCTCCTGCGTCTCAGCCGGCTATTCGCCCACTGCGCCGCGAAGGTCGACTAATTACCTACGAAAGTATGATAGATTACCGTAAACAAAATAATCTTTCTATCTATCTGAAAAACAACATCTCGACACAAACAAACGAATCACAAAAATCATTAACAAACACTAAAACTAAGGACAGGGTGTGTGGGGTAGAGTTTATTGACCCGGCCTTAATGATATACCCCTACTAACTGTCTTAGCTACTTACTTCATGACCTCCACTAACTTTCTAATGATGGTGTAAAAGCTTTTACACAAAAACAAAGACATTTTCTCTATACTGTAGATCAGGGGCTCCCAAACTTATTTAGTCTACTGCCCACTTTGAGAATAACTTATTATTTAGCGCCCCCATTTTTTCACCATTTTTCTACTTACTTAAAACCACAACTTCAAATTAAATTAATTATTGTTAGATATATTAGCGGAGATTAAACATTCATTCTAAACGAGACTTTTACTATAATCTGCGAGAGTTAACTTGAGACCTGAGCGCAGTAGGTATGTACCGAATGGCGCTCAGGTCTTATAAACGAAGAAAACCGAGAACCTTTGATAATGTCATTATTTGGCCAAACACGTGTCATACAACACACAGTGAAGGGTTCCGCATTACAGCTGTATCTTATTTTAAAATACTTAGAAAGTAAATTTTGCTGTACAGTTTCGACAACCTATTCAACGGTATCCTACCACCACCAGTGTTTTTCAACCTTTTTGAATTCGCAACCCCTATTTTTCTATACTACATGGAGATGGAACAAGCTTCTGGCCCACCTGATGTTAAATGGTAACCATCGCCTTTATCAGAGAACTAGCTGACCAATCCGCAGCTTCGCACGCGTAGTTTTTCAATAAAAAACATTACCCTCTTTCTGCGCAGTTGGGTAAAAAGTAGTCTATATCACCGGGGATAGTGTAGCTTCCCAACAGTGAAAGAGTTTTTTTTTTAATTTGGTACAGTGGTTTCGGAGCCTATTCAATACAAAAAAATATTTCCTCTTATAATATTAGTATAGATTGCCTCGTAGGTCATGCATCTTAGAAACGTGCCCTACGATGCACTGCCCCGCGTTTAAAAAGTGTTCCTACCAAATTATACTTCTGTAAGTGTACTTACTTATGGAATAATAAAACTGTTTACTTACTTAAAAATCTGGAATTGGAACTTCCTATATCAGTTTCAAGCACTTAAAATTAGGAGTTGCAAATAATAAATAAATAAATAATGCTGGACATTTCACAAAGCAATATCTAGCCCCAAACTAAGCAGATCTTGTATTTTGGGAACCAGATAACTGATAAAATACTTGCCACTATTATTATAAACGCGAAAGTTTGTATGGATGTATGTGTGGATGTTTGTTAGTCTTTAACGTCGTAACGGCGGAACCGATTTCGATAAAATTGGGTATGTACATAGAATATAACCTGGATTAATCTATAGGCTACTTTTTGTTGACAAATCACGCGTGCAAAGCCGCTGGCGGGAGCTAGTATTACAATAAAATCTACCGAATAGCTTATCAAGTTTTTTTGGTATTATAGACTAAATAAATTTCTAATAGTCCTTTAAAATTTGAAATCCCTTTAAATTTTGAAAATAACCCATAAACACCATCATCTAGAACTAATATAGTTTACTTCCAAATGTCAATACATTGGGGAGGTATCAACGTCTCTGTAAATTTTAAATGTCAGCTTCGTATATCGTTTTGAAGGTAAATGACCTCCGTGGCGCAGTACAATAGTCGGCTAAAACGTAAGAGGTTGCGGGTTTGAGTCCCGCCACGGAACAAATATTTAGATGATGTACACTACAGAGGTTCCCAAACTTTTTAAAATTTTGCTGGTTCCGGTGGACCCCCTGTAGCTACATTTCTACCATATTCGCAGTCGACAAAAATGTGAAGATTAGATCTAACTATGGAAATTTGCGCTGTGGCTGAGTTTCAACCACGTTTTAACAGTTATCGAAAAAAAACAAGTCTGTTTTAGACGACACGACTGAAGTAAAACTTCTTTTTCAAAATATTAGTTTATAAAATTGTTCAATTACAAAATTGTCTACATGTCTGTAGGTCGATCAGTCTATGTTCATTCTAGACAGACGCAACTCGCACTCGCATATTAAAAATATACGGAACGTAACTCTCTCTTTCTATCTTCACTAACTTATGTCTTCCTCTCAACTTCCGTTCACCTGAACCACTTTGGGAATCAATGATCTACAGCAGCCTTTCCCAAAGTGGGCGATAAGGCCCCCTTCTGGGCGCTGCGGGCCTAATGGAGGGCAGTAAGAGACCCAAAAAAAATAGGGGCCTTGTGTAGACTGTAGAGGCTTGGGGGGCGATTTGTAATTTCATCTAGGAGGATACTTAGACACCGACTGAGCTCTCGACTCTCGACTACAACTTGTGAACATCAACTAATATTAATTAAGAAATTGCTCTAACTAACTCGTTTCGATATTTCTCTCCGCGTAGTTCATCTATCTGTCCTGTTTTATTGAATAAATAAAATAAAAAAACATTTCAAGCGGTCGCTCCGTTTCGAAATTAAAGTAGACACAAACAAACAAATAAACAGACAACAGACACACTTTCGCATTTTAATAGTTATTAGTAGTTATAGGTCATTTTCGTAGATAGATAATAGACCGCGGATAATCATGTTTTAACAAGTTTTTGTTAAATAACCCGATTTGTGCATTCCTGTATCAATCGGCTGGTTCATAGAATACTTGTTCTTGTTGAGTACGATTGAGCGTCAAATGAGATAAACGAGTTTATGCATGTTTGTCTTATTCCTGTCGGTGCCTGCTGCTTTAATAAATATTACGTTGTTTATACCTAGTCAGGTCATAAATTCTGTCACATGTTTAATATAAAATAATTGAAACAAATTTATTCATTATGTAACCATTTATATACCAAAATTAACTTAACAAAACATAGATTCTTATGATACTAAAGTTTATTCAAAATGACCTCCGTCGAGGTCCATGTCAATATCGGCGGCTGCCTTAATCAAGGATGTCTTGAGTGACTCCAATTTGGTATGAGGCTTTGAGCACGCCTTTTCCTCCAAGTGTTGCCATATCTTGTAATATAACGGATTCAAATCTGGACTGGAGGAGGGCCAGTCTTCGTGCCGGATGAAGTCGATTTCACGCGCCGCCAGCCAGTCTTGTATGCTCTTCGCTCTATGAGCTGGCGCCGAATCTTGTTGGAATACCCAGTGCCTGTTATTGAACATAGTATGAGAAACAGGTTCCACAAGGTTCGTCAGGACTGTATTTTGATACACAATTGCATTCGTTTTTACACCTTTCTCACAAAAATGTACCTCTGTTAAGCCCCAATAAGAAACTTCCAACCATACCATGAGTGAGGATGGAAAATGACCTCGTTGGACACGCGGAATACGGTTGCTCGCTTCTTCACTACTGTGTGCGTACACCTTATCATTTTGTTTGTTGTAGCTCTCTTCTACGGTAAAAATTTTTTCATACGAAAAAAGAATTTCCCGATATTTTTTTCCCGCTTACCGCTTCAACAAAGCGCGGCATCTCTTCAGTCTCAGGTCCATTAGACGAGCATTCAAACGATGTCCTGTTTTTCTTCGATATGCCCGAAGCCCTAAGTCTTCATTTAACACCCTTTTCACCGTGGTTCTGCTTAACCCCATCTGAAGGGCCAACAGTTTCTGCTTACGTTTGGGATTTCTTTGAATTCGCGCCTTCACAGCTTTTATCACTGCTGGAGTCCTAACAAACCGAAAGCGACCACTTCTTGACCTGTCATCTACACTAGAGTCTTCATTGTATCGTTTGATGGTGCGATAAACGAATCTTTTGGTTATATTCAAATTTTTCAGTATGTCAAAAATTTGAATTGTCGCGTAACCGCAACGATGCAACGCAATAACTGCAACACGGTCTTCTTTAAGCGTCCACTCCATATTTAAAATTGAGTAAAATTCTAAAAAGTATACATTTTATTTATTATTATTATTTCATGAACAATTCGAAATTCGAATTCTATAAACTTTTTTGTGGCCAGCATTCTAAAAGAAAAGTTTTTACTGTGTGACAATACTTATGACCTGACTAGGTATAGGATTGCCTATATAAACAACGTAATATTTATTTTATTTACATTTGCGGTTTTTTTCGTTTATATTATAAACGAAATAAACCGAGAACCTTTGATATATACTGACGATATTCAAGCGACGGCTTCTCAAAACATAAAAAAAGACTTCTTGTAAAAAAAACTACTAATTATATTATCAAATTTTAAAGAAAATCTACTAAGTTTAGGTGATTAATTCGATATAAAACTTACTGCCTACTCTTGCAATCGACATCCAAAAAGAAAGGCCGATTTGATATCTCTTTCGGAAATGGCTGCGGGTTTTGGGTTAGAGAGGGACAACAAGAGACATCTCGAGACGTTACCAATACAGTATCTGTGGTTAGATGGCAACAGATAATCCTTTTTTTTTTGTTTGATATTTATTTTGGCATGTAAAAACAAACACTTACTTTAACTTAATTTTTGCTTAACACTTAATTTTAATATGCCAAAATAAATTTCACATTTCTATGGTAAACATTTCACAAATTTATTTATTATGCTCATCAAAATAACCCATTTTATTTTTGTGCGTATATTATCAAACTCCATATATGTATATGGGGCGGCAAGCTATAAAGCTACTTTAAAATAATAATGTATGTGTAAATAATAGAAGATTATTAAACGAGGGGATAAAGCAGTGTCTTACGTCACGGGCGCTATAATAAATCCTTAGTGCATATAATTTCACATTGTCCAGCAGGTGTGAAATAGTAGATTTTTCACAGCACCTGCTCAACAATATCAAATTATGTCATGTAAACCTCACCGAACGCAGGTGATTAGATCCCTACGGCTGAGCCGGGAGTAAAGTTGTACTGAATTTAATTATGCCCTCGGGAAAATTAGTGATTTGAATTTGGAACCTCATCTGTATAAAACAAAAGATATCCACAGAATGCACCAACTTAGATTTGGTTTTTATTGTCTCGCAGAAAGTGTGAAAAGTAGAGTATTCTCCTCGTGGATGATTATATCCCTCTCTGCACTCAGGATTCTAGTAACTCCCTCGCCCCGCTCGTGAGTTAACTCTAGAATCCTTCGTTACATTGGGGATTAATTAAAGCGTCCGTAGTCACGGGCGCTTTATTTCGAGGGAGTAAAGCAGTAAGTCTGCTGCTTTACTCCCTCGAAATAAAGGCCTACTATGCGAAATTTTTAAATACGCCCCTAGATGCACTTCTTCTTTTTTAGTGCGACGGTTTTAAGTTAAATGCGTTTATTTAATAACCCCCTAAGATATATTTTGCTTTTAGCGCTGCCTTTAAAGTTACAATTGAATTACAGAACGCTAACTACTTTTGACAGTCCCCCATACATAACATAAACGGGTTTCCTGACTGCGATGCGAGATAGAATATGGTACATTTTCTATTCTGTGGCATTTTTCAACATTCACTTGCCGTGTATGTCAATAAATAAATAAATAAAATATTGCTGGACATTTCACACAGCGCTATCTAGCCCCAAACTAAGCAGAGCTTGTATTATGGGAGCCGGATAACTGATAGAATACTTTATACTTTTTTTTTTCGCAAATACATACTTATAATATATAGAAAAACATTCAGACCCGGAACAAATATCTGTAGATCATGCAAACATTTGTTCCGCGGCGGGAATCGAACCCGCGACCTGCTGCGTCTCAGCGGGCTATTCGCCTACTGCGCCACGGAGGTCGTCAATAAAATACAATACAATTCTTTAGTTATAACGCCAGGTTACAAGTCAAAAACAAAAACGATATAAAGGTAAGCAATACATTTAATATTGACTATTAATAAAAATATCTAATATAAGGATAATTAATTTATTGTTTAATAAATTCATTTATAACAAAATTAAATAATAAACAATTTGTAGAACTCGTCTACAGGAAAAGAACTCTTTATGAACCATTTTTCTGATCTATTTTAATTAAGTTTTTTTTTTTAACTGAGACAGTACGGCAGCACCCATAACCAGAAGAGATACCGGTGCAGTTTCTTTTAAAACATCAGCTCGTTTTTGAAGAAAAACATTTTGGCATTAAAAATTTTTTGGTCAAGGGTGAGTAGCGCCTAAAATGAATCAAGTTGGTATTTTTTTATGTTGATCAATGCAGTCCTATGTAAGGATTATTTTATTGTATCGGATGAAAAAAATCTGAGCAGCGGATGTTAGTCAAATTTGATAAAATGTATTCTCATACAACAGGACAAAGCAAAATTCCTCCAACAAACATTTTATTAGATTCTAATTGCACATTAAAGAAGTATTAATACTGCAGCGATTAAGAAGTTTAGGAACTCTCATGAGCAATTCAAAAACATTTGGTATTTCAGAACAATTTTGAATTTCGAACATGGTTCTTGCACCTGTCGGACTTTTATATCAGTCATTGCATCAACATAATTGTCCTATCATGGCATTGTCAAATACGCAAAAAGTAGACTTCCTCACTTTTTGCGTATTTGACAATGCCATGATAGGACAAATAAGTTGATGTGGCATCCTCTGGTAATGGGTGCTGCCGTACTGTCCCAGTTAAAAAAACACACACTGTGTGTTATGGTGGAAGTTGCATCCCTTTTAATCTTGTTCGGCAGCCTGTTGTAGACCGAGGGACCCATTATATATACGGACCTCTCCGACTTGCACAGCTTGTGCGCGGGCGTGACGAGGACGTGAGCGAGCTTGTTACTGCGCAGAGCGCGGCCGATGTTCACACCTCTCCTCTGGAACTCATCGATGCTGGTACGAGTGAAAAGGGCTACTTCGTATATAAGTTCACAGGGACTCATCCACGCCGACGATCGCGCGCACGGCCCGCTTTTGCATGACGAAAAGCCGCTCGCGCCCTCAGCTCCACACCGTATGTGAGAATGCTGTGAACGGTCGCAAAGTAATTTCGATCCTAAGATTTGTGTCAAAATAATGTTTTCTGATGTATACTCATAGTCATTTATTCAAACTGTAGAGATTTCAAACCAATGGAACACTTGGATACGTCAATATAGTACTTACTTAAATATATATATTTATCTAAGTAGAGGTGCTAGAAACAGACAAGCATTTCATATTTACATTTAAGCTTGAAAATACTGACTATTAACTATGTAGGTTCATAAGATTATAGCTGCTGTAGAGGGAAATTGTCAAAGAATTGATTATAATAAGTACCTATTTTGAATTCTAAATTGTCTGCGTATGTCAGTAACATTAATTTTAAACATTGAATTGCATTAGTCATTGATTATATTATATGGAATGTCAAGATATGCATTATTAAATGTCAAATCGTAGCTGCTGTAAAAGGGCATCGTCGTCTTACCTAAATAAATCTTTAAAAAAGATGTATATACTTAATCCTAATATCACAGAAACAACCATTTATAAAAAAATAAATAATACATTTATATTACCCGTGCGCGATAAGTTGGGACCTGAGCGCGGTGACGTCATATTGGCGTGTTTGTACCGCCCGCAAAAAAGCGAACATAACAATCAGCCGCCCGCGGCTTCGTCTTTGTTTTTTTTAACCTAATTTATTATGTTACTCAGGGAGGACGCTGCTTTTTATCTAATCTTTTTTACACTATTTGAATAAAATAAAAATACAATGTTTAAGTTTATACATTTATTTTATCTATTATTTACATTATCTCATCTCCGTCACTACTTAGTGGATTTATGCCTTCTAGAGGTTGTTCTTCGTCCTCAGTCTCACTATAATCACTTGACGAAGAGGTATCCGATAAATTTACAATTAATTGCGATTCATTCGTCTGTTGTAAGAGGTCACCGTCCCAATACTTTTGTCGAAGCCTGTCCACATCAACAAAACAATGACGAACTAAACTCGAACAAAAACTACAACAACAAAACAATGACACAAACGAAAACTAAAAGAATTCCAGAGCGCGTCGTTACGTGACGTAGGCCAGTACGAGACTAAAAACCCTAGTAAAAAATAGTGATGCGAACGGTACAATACGGGCGCCATCGGGGAAGTGCAGGGGAAGCGGTCGGGGAGTCGCATTCTTAGCAGGTCCCAAGTTATCGCGCACGAGTAATACTATCAAGTATATTCCTGTGAAATGGAGTCATCCTTGAGATATAGTAGCTTTTCCTAATTAATATTATTTTTAATTTTATTTTGTATATGGCATATTTCATTTCACGCAAATCTTTATCTAATTTATTAATTAGTTTGACTCTATTATAAAGAAAACTCTTTGAAAGTTTAACTAACCTAATAGTTGTGTGTCGAATGCTACCACCGTGCCTTGTTTGGTAGGAATGGATAGAATTCCCTCCTTCCCCATTCCACCACCGGACAAGCAGACGTACCGAGAAGTACCACCCATACCTGGTTGGCATACCACCTTGCCGTACCAAACGATTTGCTTCAACTTTTCTGGTTAGCATAAGTGAGGAGTGGAACTCACTTCCGGCGTATGTTTTCCAAAACCAGTATAATCTTGGAGTCTTCAAGTCCAGAGTGAAAAGGTTCTTTCTAGGCAAGCGTGCTCCATCTTCGATCACACCTTCACTTACCATCAGGTGCGGTAGTGGTCAAGCGCTTGGCATCAATAAAAAAAAAATCTCGTATATTTTTTTAATATACAAGAGGCAAGCCGGTATTAGGTACGGTATGTACCTAATACGAGATTAATTTATAAAACAATGTATTGAACGTATGTGATACGTACATATGTAATACGGTAATAACTGCCATTTGTACCCCAAAAATAGGTTAACCAATCAACCTGAACTGCCGTTATCTGTAGTTTGAATAAAATTGTAGGTCAATTTATCTATAGTTATTCATTTCGTGTCACTATTTTGATAGTCAAAGATTACAAATAATATCTTTTTGTTTTAATCGGAGACTCGCGAGATATCAGTTCGGGGCCACTAGTTATCATAATGTTACGATGCATATATTTTGATATAATATCAAGGGAGTGCGTGCGTGTTAGCCAGTAACCGATTAGTCTTTCCTCTGTCCGCTCAAGGTGTTTATAAACGACCGTATAAGTGTGAATCAGATCGTCAGATATGTAATGTGGCCATAAATCTATCAAGGATCACGACAGCCATATATCTACGGCGTGAGGCGAATACATTACGGGGAAAATCACCGATAAAAGTGCGTAAGAAACTTCCGTGATTTATTTCTATCATTATTATCAACTAGCTGACCAATCCGCAGCTTCGCACGCGTAGTTTTTCAATAAAAACATTACCCTCCTTCTCCACAGTTGGGTAAAAGTAGCCTGCGTTACCAGGGGATAGTGTAGCTTTCCAACAGGGAAAGAATTTTTTAAATCGGTCCAGTAGTTTCGGAGTCTATTCAATACAAACAAACAATTATTTCCTCTCTATATAATATTAGTATAGATTATAGATAAGGGATTTATAGTGCGAGGCGAGACGCAGTTCGGAGTGGAAGGCACTCACCCTGATGAAGGTTCACGAATTGAACCGAAACATTGTCGCTCGAAACACCGATAAAACGGTACGTGATAAATCCCGTATTTATAAGAATTTAAAGTAGGATAGATAATGATAAATACGTTTTTTATAAGTTGCAAACCGGCTCTAACTCAGCATACCTAAATGCTAATCACACTAATATTAGAAATGCGAAAGTTTGGATGTTTGTTTATTTATTTGTTTGTTTGTTGTTAATCATGTCGTAACTGCGGATCTGATTTTGATAAAATTTAGTAAACACGTAGATTATAACATGCATTACCACATAGGCTACTTTTTATCCCATAAATTAGGTCCCATGGGATGGGGTGTCACGTTGCAACAGCGAGTTTAGCTGCATTTCTAGGTTACCTGCACATTTAGTAGTGTAACGCGTACGAAGCCGCAAGCAACATCTAGCTATTATATAATTATGCGTAAACCATTGTTAAAAGTCAACATAATTAGATAAAACAGTTCTAACCGCGTACAATTAGGATGATCTATCAAAATTCTAACAGATTATAATAGTAAATTATTAACCAAGGGGATAAAGCAGTGTCTTCTGTCGCGGGTGACGATTTAAATCGCGAGCGTAACGAAGGACTCGAGGTTTACTCCCGAGCGTAGCGAGGGTGTTAAAAACTTAAATCACGAGCGAAGCGACGGATTTAAGACGAGTCCTGAGTGTTGCGAGGGATTTAAGTTCACCCAAGACTAAGAAAGCTTTATCACCGAGGAAAATACTCTACTTTTCGTACCATTTTCGAAAAAATTAACACAATAATAATATGAGATAAGCATTTATTAAAAATAATGACAATTAAAAGTAAAAGTTAACATTCGAAACATTGGTCCAATTATTGATAGAGAGAGTTACATTTTTGTTTGGTACATTTATTGTTGATGAGTTGATTTGAGTATTTCTCTGTTCTTGCGTCTGAGGAACTTGCGTTTCATTGTAGATAGTATACGTCGGAGATAGTGGTGGTGGTGCATCGTGAGTTACAGACGAAGATAAGATGCCGGAAGTTGATGGTTGTGGCTCTGATGGATTAGGTTTTATATTTTTGTTAATTTGACTGCTTAAAAATAAATTCAAATAAACTTAACGTTTATGTGTTTGAAGAAAACAAAAACGCGGCAAATTCCTAGACTAATATTTTTTGTCGGAAAAGCAAAGGCATCAAGCTCATACGGCCTCGTCGGTTTTCGTAATTTTATTTAATAATCATAACTGCATAATAAATGCGTATTCCTTTTTCAAAAAGATGTATAATGCTTTATATACAAACTCAATGGTGTAACACAGATGTAGTTCAGTATAAATTTCGGTAAGTATTCCAAATTTAAATCACATTCTCCCCCTAGAGGATGAATGAAATTCAGTATAATTTTCTCTCCCTGTTTTTAACAGATTAAAAATGACTATTGTTATGTTCGCTTTTTGTGGCAAAGAATGTCACTTTTTTGAGCAAGTGGTACGAAAAAATAATTAGACCACATCATCGCGTTCTGTCAGGGGAGCTTTTGGGCAAACAAAGATTATATTTGTGATAAAAAGAATTAAAAAACAAGAATGTATTACAGCTTCAAACAAACCTGTCTAAAATACAAAGGTTTAATTTAGCAGTTAGATAAATCGTAAAACGTCTGTCGGTGACAGTACACAGGTGTGTGGGTTTGATTACTTTGTTGTTGTCCTACTTTGAATAAAGTTTTAAGCCCCCCCCCCCCCCCCCCCATCACCAAAATAACGTATATTTATAAGGCGTTTCCACATCCGCGTTTATAAGGAAACACAAGGGCCGTTTTTCCATACAAACATAGTCACCTGTTTCCTCCCTGGATAATGCCAGTACAGCAATAACTTTTTTCTCAAAAATGTATGGCCACTATTGTCATTTCCCTATGTTTTCCTTTTTTTCATAAATTAATTATTAAAAGAGATATGAACATTCAAAAACGTATAAAATTTGTCAGATTTTCCGCTGTGTTCAAACATCCAGAAAACAAATTTGACTAGATTATATAAAAAAAGGAAAACATAGGAATACGGTCAAAGCCTATTTTTAATTTATAATGATATAAGTAGTTAAATTCGTCAAGTTCTGGAGAAGAAATCAGGGGACTACGAATCGTTGATTTTGGGTAATTTTAATAGGTATTTTCGGTCCAAGCTGCAGTTGTCTCTATCGCGCTTGTTCGGGCACTGCGCTATACTGCGCGACAGCAATAGATTTTACAAATACATATTTTTCAATTCTCTTGCCCTTGGTGTTTCCTCTTAATATTGAAGTGTAGATAAGACGGCTGTTTACAGCGTTTAGGTACGTATTCGCCTTTATAACGCGCGAGTGAGACAAAAATGAATGAAAAATAGTGTACAGGAATTCAGTAAAAGGTCGATGCGAAAGCGACTATCCTTGGTTTAATCCGTCTTTCGTTCCGCATGCCCTATGAACTCCGCAATTCCTTTACCAGGCTGCTGTGGTTGATGAGAGATGTATGGCGTCTTGAGGGTTACGTAGTCGCAGGGGCTTTTTGCGATCGACAGAAGCCACCTCATATAATGCAAATGATGCCCGTGTTACCATGTGGAAACTAAATAAAGCTTTCCCACCTGGCTATGTTACACCTGCAGAAGAACTACTCTCTGGTCAACACCTACCTTGGTCAATGTGGAGGACCCTCAACAGACTGCGTATACCCAAGTCGGCCGGTGTAGTCAACTTGGGCCAATCGGCGTTGTATGTATGTATTTTTGTTTATGCGTTTATCCGATCATCATGAAATTTGGTATACCTATAGGTAGGTAGTGATGGCACAATTTTGGTGTGACTAGTGGCGGGTTCCTATATCCGTCGATAGCCAGCTACGACTCGTGTCTCCTTGAAAACCTGTCAAAAGTTTGACACTAGTTTGACACTTTTTCAAGGAGATACGAGGCGTAGTCGGTTACCGACGGATATAGCAACCCGCCGTAAATGAACCAAAAATATGGGGGGTTTGAGAGAAAAAAAAAATGGGACTAACCGGTCAAGTGGTACGTCTAATAAAAGGTATTTGTGACACAAATGTAGAGAAAAGTCTGAAATCTAGAATACAAACCCCTTTTGCAAATTCTACCCCTAAAAATAAAAAAACAATTGACATGAACCCCCGTTACCTCTAATTTGAATGAAACTGTAGGCAAAGTATATACTGTAGGTTATGTTTTTCGCGGCTCTAATTTATTAGTCAAAGATTAAGGCCGGCATGCACAAAGATCACTAAATGTATTTAGCGACTAAACATGTTCAAATTTGACGTATTTGTATGATTTGACAACTCCTTAAATTATATTTAGCCACTAAATACGTTTAGGCGTTGTTGAGCAAGATTTTGTTTTTTGGGAGATTCGTGAGATCTCAGTTTGGGGCGAACCACTAGTCTTAGTGCCAATGTGGTGCCCAGCACCAAACAATGGCCCTCGTCCTTGCATACCCATCCCGCCCACCACAGGCACGATGAAGCAACTGATAACCTGCTCCAACGCTGCTATGAACGTGGCGACGTACTGCTCAAAATGGCTATAGTCTTGAGTCATCGACACGAAAGAAGAAGAGGGAATGTAAGTACGAGTATAGTCGAGCTATTTCTAGGAATCGGCTTTGTACGTCGCGCGCTAACAATGCCTGCGGCGAACGGACGGCCAGCTACTTATTCCTCGGCTCAACACCCTAGCCTCTGACGTACGCGATAATTTGATACCTAAAAATATAAAATTTAAACTAAGACTAAAAGAATACAAGAATTTATTAATAAACATAATATTTTACAAGTCATTTGTCGAATTTTATAAATTACAATTAATTAATTATTATTACCTACGTATTTATGTGAAACATTTGCTACAGTGTCTTCTGATTAGTAGGTGGTGGTGGTAGGGGGGTGGGGGGGTTGGATCTACTACAGTTCGCGATGGAGGCTGCATTTCGGATACTAACTGGTAGCCTATTGTAGACTGCCGGGCCCGAGATGTACACCAATCTGTTCGACTTGTGCAGCCTGTGTGTTGGCTGTTTATTGCTGCGGAGAGCGTCATGCCGAGAAATGTTCTCGGCATGACTCATCGTTCGGGATGCCCACAATGGCTCAGTAAGGAACTACTTTATGAGTCAAGTATAGTTTTCCTGGCTCATTCATAACATTACTAATCTAAACCATAAACAGAAGTACTTACCTGGCTCCTGCTTAGTTACCTACTTACATTTTTATATAGTTTTTATTGATATGTAAAAAACATGAAAACGATGAGCTAGTTGATGCAAGGAGCATCGACGAAAGGTTGCTAGCCTCTCAGTTTTTTATCGAGTACATTTCGGGAAGTGTGCGGCGGAACTTTTCAACCTAATCCCACCATCTCCATTCTATCGGACAACCAGACGCTCTGCGGTGCGCCACCGCTACATGGTTGAAATACTTCCCATTCGCCCAAAGCGGTTCTCTTCGACCTTTATTATGCGCACCGCCAAAGAGTGGAACGCCTTGCCAGAGTCTGTGTTTCCAGATAGCTACAACCTGGGTATCTTTAAGTCGCGAGTGAATAGGTTTCATTTAGGCAAGCGTGTACCATCGTAGACTGCATCATCGCTTACCATCAGACGAGATCGTGGTCAAACGCAAGGTATAAAAAATAATAATAACACCTAGTGATGTATACCCACCAGTGGCGTAGCGTGCCTTGTCGGGGCCCCATGAAGTAAGTAAAACGGGGAAGTCCCGCAGCCCGCCATAACGATGTAGTGTTGCCAACTTTTGAACGCACGCTTAAGGCGGGAAAAAAAGGAATTGCTTTATAGAATTTTGTCATTTGCAAAATAAAATAAATTAGAAAGTTTTTATTCTTTTTCCTTACACACTTTGGGGGCCCCCGTGGCCCGGGGGCCCCGTATAATTGATACGGCAAATACGGCGGTAGCTACGCCCCTGATACCCACGATAGCAGTGGCACAAACCTCAGTGGTTTTAGATGCTATATTTGAAACATATAACTGTAATCTTTGTTAAAATAATAAATAAATTTAAAAGAAAAGTGAAGATAACTAAAAACTATCACTTATTACCGTCACTCTACACATTTTCATATCATTTTTTAGGTTTTTGCAATGAGGAAGACGTGTGGGAAATGGTCGGCCCGTAGAGACGCGTTGACAGTTACTTAGGTATCGTCCCTTCGCTCAGCCAATGAGGGAATGTCCAGAAAATGAGGTTTTGATGTACCCTCCAAATTGTGTAGCGTACTTCCAATCAATTCCGATACGGAACAAAAAGAAAAAACATTATAACTTTTGAAACTATCATGAGTATAGTTGTTAAAGCTATTTTAATTGTCTGTTAACTGTTTTTAAACGAGTCCGAAAGTTTATATCTGCTAGTATGTTATATGCTTACAATCGATCAGTGTTGCCACAGTCGCTGCCCTGCACACACGGCAATTTCACCACGGAAGACCAGCGCTGTAGTGGTATAAAATATGCTACTACAGCACAATGCTGAATGGTGACCGTTTTCGCTCACAAAACTTGCTTAATAATTTATTATCATTATAATTAAAAACATTACCCTCCTTTTGCGCACTCGGATAAAAAGTGACATATGTCCTTCCCCAGGATATAATCTATCTCCTTGCCAAATTTCATTACGAGCCGTTCAGCCGTTTAGTTATGGAAAGGTAACAAACAAACAAACAGTTACTTTCGCAGTTACTATGTATGTATTATACATAAATATAAACCTTCCTCTTGAATCACTCTATCTGTTGCTGAAAATTGCATTAAACTCCGTTTAGTAGGTTAAAAGATCTATGCGAACAGACAGCGAAAGCCACTTCATTTTATACTATGTAAAGATTTGTACCCATTTGTTAATGTACACTTGTGATTTTCTATTAAGAAAACTATTTTCACTAAAACGGGATATTTACCGTGATTTGTGAGTTTTTTATTACCCAGATATTTTGACGCAATTGCGATGAGATCGCTGCAAATCAGCCACAGAGAACATGTGTTTATGGGAGCGGGACAAACATATTTCGATTCTAACATAATATCAATTTTGTCTTTCGCGGCCACGCATGCGTAGTCTGTCAATTAAAAGTAGTCTGTGACTCAATCGAGGGGCCAATTCCAGTAATTTAAAATTTGCTTAAAATAGTATCGATCTGGTCTCGTTAGGTTAAATGTCCTAAACGGTATTCACGTAGCTGACAATACAATGGTATGAGTTGACTGGCACGCGATAATAGACTTTATTTATTTCAAGGTAATATTGTAATACTATTGGAAGAGAATGCCAAAATATATCAAATTAATTCAATCCCACTTTCGTTATGTTTTCAAATTGTATTACGCGATTTGGCCCCTAGGTCATAATCTACGGTTTAACGCGAACGTGAAAGCGTAACAAACAATAGATAAACAATAGATAAACAAACTGATTTTAGCATTTATATTACTAGTGGTTTGATAACTGAGATCTCGCGAGTCTCCCATAAAAAAATTGTTCCTATTGAATATAAAAATAGTGCCACGAAATGCATAACCAATACTTTAACCTACAGTTTCATTCAAATTACAGGTAACGGGAGTTCGTGTTAATTGGTTCCTCTTTTTTGGTGTAGAAATTGCAGTTACTCTGGATATCAGACTTTTTCCCTATATTTGTGTCACTAAATCTACACGAATACAAAATTTCAGCACTGTGGGGTAACTGGTGTACCCTGTGAATTTTGTCACAGTTCAGTTTTTATTATAGCTAATAATAAAAACGGGGTCGAAATGAACTCACAAAGATATTTTATTAGATGGAAGACTTGACCGGATAGTCCCGTTTTTTTTTACCTCTCTTGAACCTTAATATCTCAACAACCCCCCCCCCCTCATTTAGTCACACCAAAATTGTGCCATCACTACCTACCCATACCAATCTCACGATGATCGGATAAACGCTTCGAAAGTTATCCTCGGAGAAACAAACATACATACATACATACAACGCCGATTTGCCCAAATTGATTTAGAGATCTCGCTTCGCTCGATCAATTAGTATGGCTAGTTAGCTGACATTATAGACAGAGCTTTTGAAGTAAAACTTCTTTACTCACGCTGGACTTGGGGAGTAAGCTGGTGAATGCATGACGAGAGCGTTACGAAAAAAGTGAAAGGACGACGCGAACGGAAGTTGATACGTTTCGTATATCTAAGACACAGTGCAAGCCTATTGTCTATATCACACTTTAGGAGCAAGAGAGAGCAGTGCGCACACACATTTTCTTTCTCTCTTCCTCTCATAGCCAGTGCATGAAATATATATATATCTCAGTCAGTAGTTCGTTTGCGCGTTACGCGAACGGTGATTTCTTGATTATTTTTCGTAACTTCATTTCGTTTTTTAACAATTTTAATAATTAATATTTTGAAAAAGAAATTTTACTTCAGTTGTGTGGTCTAAAGCAGACTCGTTTTTATAAAATGTTTAAGTAGATTACGGTAAAACCCCATGTTGCATGAACTACCCTCGTTATTGGTGTCATTTGATTTTAAACGCTAATAGCTGAGGGGAGGGTCAGAAATCGATTCAATAGGTTTTCTAAGATGTCGAGACGATGGAAGTGACATGAGCGTAGTAAATCGTTAGGGGGGAAATAAAAACCTAACTAAATACTGCCAACCAAACAGAATTGAATTTTGTATAGAGTACCTTGGAGCTCGCCCAGGGAAGTAGTCACCAAGCAGCATTACTGTGTTTCGGTTTGAAGGGTATGGTTGCCTGTGAAATTACAGGCACATGAGGCTTTACACCTGGATGCTTCAAGTTGATGGACGAAGGGCAGTGCATCGTAGGGCACGTTTCTAAGGCGCGTGACCTACGAGGCAATACTTTTCTATAGACGATGTCACTTAATATCAGATGGGCCATTCCTGCTTATTCCATTCCAGGTAATAAGAAATAAATAAATAATAAATATTGCTGGACATTTCACACAGCGCTATCTAGCCCCAAACTAAGCAGAGCATGTACTATGGGACCAGATAACTGATAGAATACTTATATACTTGTTTTGTAAATACATACTTCTATACCCATATTATAATGATTTGTTTGTTTGTATTGAATAGGCTCCGAAACTACTGGACCGATTTAAAAAAATATTTCACTGTTGGTAAGCTACACTATCCCCGGGTGACATAGGCTACTTTTTACCCAACTGCGCAAAGGAGGGTTATGTTTTTATTGAAAAACTACGCGTATGAAGCTGCGGATTGGTCAGCTAGTCTATACTAATAATACCTATATTGTAAAGAGGAAAGATTTGTATTTTTGTGTGTATGTTGTATTGTAATGAATAAACTCAAAATCTGGTCCGATTTAAAAAATTGTTTCACCATTGGAAAGCTACATTCACTCTAAATGACATAGGCTATATTTAATCTAGAAAAGATTAGGGATCCTTACTAAAACTTAAGTAACGTAACCCAATGTGTAAAAAAGTGCCCTAAAACGTCTTTCGTCGCATGCGCTGCGGAAACTATTGATGATAGAACAAAAGTATGTTCTGCAATAATAAAAAAACATATCAATATCTACAAAAAACTTCGTAATATTATAATGAGGAAAGATATGTTTGTTTGTATTGAATAGGCTCCGAAACAACTGGACCGATTTAAAAAGTTCTTTCACTGTTGGGAAGCTACATCCCTGCGTGACATAGGTCCACGCGTGACTTTACCCAACTGCGCAGAAGGAGGGTAATATTTGTATTGAAAAACTAGGTGTGCGAAGCTGCGGATTGGTCATCTAGTATAATATATAGAGAAACAACCAGACCCGGAACAAATATCTGTAGATCATGCTAACATTTGTTCCGCGGCGGGAATCGAACCCGCTACCTCCTGCGTCTCAGCCGGCTATTCGCCCACTGCACCACAGAGGTCGTCTCATATATCGATATACCAATGGTTATTAGCAGGTGGTCATCATTGGGCTTATTTCATCTCCAGGCTCCAGGTAGTATAGAAAAATAAAATTTAGTGATGCTGCGGTTGGGATTACGAAACTAACCCATAAAGATCTCGACCAACATGAGAAAATAAAAGGAATAAAATTTAAAAATAAGAAACAGACTGTTCATATACTTTTATTTCATGAGAAAATCATCCAATTCTTCCAATGCATTACCTGATAGTGAGCCACTGGATGTCCTTACTGCAGTCACCAGCTGCACTAGTGGCGAACGGCCTCATTGTTTTGTTGTTGTTTAAGTTTTGTGATGTGTGTCACTATCATAGCTTTAAGATTTAAATTTAATTGTATTCTAACAAAATATGAATATACTTTAAGTCTGATATAGATATTAATGTATTGTAAGGTGTCGTTGACTGCATCGTGCCTAAGAAAATAATATTTTCACACCATCTGCTCCTACAATGTCAAATTATATGTCATGTTTTTAAATGGTTCCAATGGAAGATCAGCGTTTTTGTGACGTCGGTCATTTATATATGTACGTAGGTCATTGTGAGACACACATTTGTTGGGTATTGCTGCTTTTGTGTGTATGAATTTGTTATATTGTGTGTATCTTACTTGTGTGCTGTGTATGTTTTGTACCGTCACAAATAAATGTTTTTTCTTTCTTTCTTTCATGTAAACCTCACCGAAAGCAGGTGATTAAATCCCTATGGCTGAGCCGGGAGTAAAGCTGTACTGAATTTAATTATACCCCCGCGGGCATTAGTGATTTGAATTTAGATCCTTATCTGTATTAAAGTTTAAACCAAAGAGACTCACACAATAAAAACTTAAATCGAACTAACCTCTGCACAGAATACACCAACCTAATTAGATTTGGTTTTTAATGTCTCGCAGAAAGTGTGAAGAGTAGAGTATTCGTCCACGTGGATGAAGCTGTTTGCATCTTGGGCGTGTTTGTATCCCTCTCTGCACTCAGGATTCTAGTAACTCCCTTGCTCCGCTCGTGAAGAATCCTTCGTTACGTCCGGGATTGTTTATAGCGCCCGTGACGCAAGCCACTGTGCTTTATCCCCTCATTTAAAAATATACTATTAAAAATTATTAAAAGTTTTATTAGTAGTAGTATTTGTAATTATTTCCGTATGGGTGAGCAGTATTTATAGAGTCGCAGAGTCGTCCGACAACTCTATGAATGTTGAATAAATGTCCTATTTTTTGGTCTTTGGGCGATCCCAGACTCAAAAGAACTGGAATCCAATATGTAATTTTTATCATAATTTGATTGTCAATAAAACAGATATACTTAAATTAGTGTATTATTCAGCTCTGTCAATTTAACGTTATATTTTTGAGAGGGGAATGAAAGGGTCTCGTATAGCTGATGTGGCCTACGTCCACGTTTGGTTTAGCGCCGCCACAGGACTCTTCAATTTACAAAGGTATCTGCACAATTATTCGATTATCCCTTCTAGTCGAGTATTAAGCGTACCTAGTTTAAAATTAAGAATTCTCTTGACTTCGCAGAACCGGTAGTTGCGTATCTACTCTCTGATTTGATTGATTGAAAATACTTTATTGCACTTATAAAACTAGTACAAAGGCGAACTTAATGCTAAAGAGCATTCTCTTCCAGATAACCTTTGTGTATTGCTGATAAAGATGTGTAGGTAGTGCACAGGAAAGGGAACTAATGAAAATTTGCACATAACTAATAAAAATAGCATAGGTACATAATACTTAAATACTTTATATCATAGTCTCTCGTAACCACGGCCGTACTTGGCCAAAACGTCAAGGTTAGTCAAAATTATAATTTTGATATAAATCTGTGCGCGAAAAGACCCGTTTTGTCTTAAAAACATGAGTATAGTTCGCGAAAATTTAAAAAGTTTTATATCATAGACTAAAATATACCAATATCAAATAAAAATACAAACATAACAATAGAAGAAGTGATAAGGAAAGATTAAGTTGCTCATTTTTGGTCGGTTTGAACGAGAAGGTGCCTATAGATTCTCAATCTGAATGCTTCCACTGAAGTAGCCTCGAAATAGTTTCGTGGCATATTATTCCAGAGACGATTAGCTGATTTGTAGTTGTTTTTTTGTCTGAGTTACTGCGAACGCAGAGTGGTCGCGCTGGGATCGCTTCCTGACCTCTCGAGGACAGAGTCGATTGCTGGCCACTTTACTTTCCCTTGGAGCGCCGGCGCCGGTTCGAAAACACATCGCTCACTGAGCAACAAAGCTGTCACGTTCATCGTATCTACCTAGCTATCAAGAATATTGTATCTGCTAAGCTGAAACCCTGATAAAAGTAACTGAATTTTACTGGTTTGCCAGAGTACCCTGCACCATGGACTATATACCTACCCCAGGACTGCAATGAACCACCTTCCCACACACCACCCACATTCCCACCATCTTATGTTTATTGCTGATCGAGCGAAGCGAGATCTCTAATCTACTTAGGCAAATCGGCGTGGTCTGTTTGATTATATGTCCGATTATTTTCGAAGCGTTTATCCGATCATCGGGGGGGGGGGGGGGGGGGGTTGAGATATTGAGGTTCAAGAGGGGTAAAATAACCAAAATAGGACTATCTAGGTAAATGGCACGTCTAATAAAAGGTCTTTGTGAGTAAATTTCGTCGCCGTTTTTATTTTTAGTTTAAACCTTGTATTTATTAAGTTATTAGCCATAATAAAAACTGAACTTTGACAAAATTCACGGTACACCAGTGACCCCACAGCTCTGAAATTTGATACGTGTAGCTTTAGTGACACTTATATAGGCAAAAGTCTGAAAACCAGAAAAACTGCAATTTGTACCCCAAAAAAGAGTAATCAAATAACATGAATTCCCGTTATCTGTAACTTTAATGAAACTGTAGGTCAAGTTTTATGGTTAATCATTTCGCGACACTATTTTGATAATCAAAGATTACAAATAATATATTTTTCTTTTTTTGGGAGACTCGCGAGATCTCCGTTCGGGGCGAACCACTAGTTAAAAAGTTAATTTGTATCAGATCCAGTATTAGCTAAGTCCGTGTATATGTTCTAAGAGAGGCCGGTGGATTTCGTAGCGCCATTTTACCGATGAATTGAATTCCCAATTGAAAAAATCCTTGCCCTTGTAGGGTAGACGAAAGTTTCGGGAATAAGAGGGGTTCTATAGAAATATCACCATTTAGCGTTTTGTATAGTGAGGGCGCAGAAAATTACATTCTGACCTAGATCGAAAATGCGACTACTTTTTGGGTTCCGTACCCAAAGGGTAAAACGGGACTCTATTACTAAGGCTCCGCTGTCTGTCTGTCCGTCTGTCACCAGGCTGTATCTCATGAACCGTGATAGTTAGACAGTTGACATTTTCACAGATGATGTATTTCTGTTGCCGGTAGAACAACAAATACTAAAAACTGAATAAAATAAACATTTAAGGGGCTCCCATACAACAAACGTGATTTTTTGCTCGTTTTAGCTCGATATTGATAACGGCGACAGGTAAACGCTTGAAATATTCACAGAATATTTAGTTATTTATATTCACTTTAAAAATAAATAATCAAATTATTATAATTTGGACCCTGACTGTCTGTACTGCAGATCAAATGCCTCCATTCCTTCCTTCCACTCCACTATATCATGCGCGTGTGTAGTCTAGTCTTCCATATACGAGTAGAGTTAATTTTTCCATCGGCGTTGTGGTCTGCCGTGTGCTCGTTTTCTATCTTTGTCGACCACTCGGTGGTAGATTTTGCCCATAACTCCTCTGACATGCGGCAGAGGAGTTATGAGCCGCTCAGTCCTTTAACTTGCCTCACTTGGTGCCCAACGTCCGCGATTTGTGTTTGGGAGCGCAGCGTAGTTCACTGTTTCTAATGCGATCTGTTGATTTGACCCCTAGGATACTGCGCTCCATGGCTCGCTGACAAACCCCGAGTTTGGACTTTTGTTGATCCGTCAAAGAGCAGGTTTGAGCGCCATAGGTAAGGATGGGGAGAATGCACGCGTCCATGACCTTATATTTGAGTGTGAATGGAAGGTTACCCTTCATCATGTTTTTCATGGCTCAATAGCCAATTAAATTAAAATAAAACAAAAATTTAAGGGGGGCTCCCCTACAACAAACGTGATTTTTTGCCGTTTTTATAGATAATGGTACGGGACCCTTCGTGTCCGACTCGCACTTGTTCGGTTTTTTTAATATTTTTTGAAGTTTTTAGTGTGTATCTCGCAAAAAATTTGAATGTACCTACCGGTGACGAAAAAAAAAAGTTTTTCTATTCTTCTGTTGTATTAATATTCGCGTTTTTTAAAGACATGAAAATAGCAGGTTTACAGTAATGGATATTAAATGAGCTATTGTTATCTGAAGTAAAGGATTTGAGATTAAGCTTGAACGACATGATAAATTGACGACTAATTATATCGTGGGGAAATATAGGGGAATTATAGGAAGGGGGTGTCATCAACATCATCATTAGCAAGGACGTCCAATGCAATATAAAATATTCACACAATACAATCACACTAATATTATAACTGCAAAAGTTTGGATGTTTGTTTATTTATTTGTTTGTTACTCAATCCCGTAGTAACGGCTAAACCGACTTCGATGAACTTTGGTATATACGTACCTGGATTAACATATAGGCTACTTTTTATTGACAAACCACGCGCGCGAAGCCGCAGGCGGAAACTAGTGATAGTATAATAGTCTCCCCATAGATTTTCAGAGCGAAAGATCTTGTGCAGCTTGTACCCAACGGCTCCCGGTAACCTTTTTTGGCGATTTACCTAAAAAAATCATCAAAAAAAATGTACAACGAGTTACAACACAATCGGAGGCGAACTTAGAAACACTGGAAGCTAACGCAAGGGAAATGAGTGACAAAATAACTCGAAAACAACTGTGACCAGCTAAGAGCTTCCTACTTCGATCTAAGCACCGAACGTTACCTCCTAAGAACTATTAAGGACATGGAATCAGTTCTCGAGGAAGACACAGATCCAGTGCTGTTAGAAGAACAATACTCAGGAACAGTGACAACCACTACCAAAGAACCCACACCCAAACATTAGGAAGGTCATTATTTTAGGAGACGAATGTGCCAAAGGTCTCGGGATGGAAATATATGCACAAGTGGACAACCACCAAGACTTCTGTGCTATACATATCACGGCGCTCCCATAGATAGAAATTTAGTCGAAAGAAACAAGACGCTGACTAGTGCGTATGCTTACCAGTGCCTCTATCAGTGTATCTAAAAAGATATACAAGATTTTCCAACTTTGAATTCTACCCATTCCTACCAAACAAAGGCAGCATGTGAAATGGACTTTATACAAAATCAAATAAAAATTAGTAATAATTAGGGAAAGCTACTATAGTCGGATAGAAGCTATCAAGGATGACTCCATTTCACAGAAAATTATTTGATAGTAGGTACGAAATATTTATTTTGAATTGTTGTTTCTGTGATATTAGAATTAGGTATAAACATTTTTTTTTGTTATTCTTTATTAGGTAAGAAGACAATGCCCTTTTACAGCAGCTATGATTTGACATTTTAAAATGCATATACATTCCTTATATAATCAGATGGAGCAGGACAGTGACTGAATGGTGAGGAGCGGATATAGAAGGGTAGGACGTCCGGCAGCGAGATGGGTGGACGATATCGTTAGAGTCGCGGCCCGTCAGTGGATGAAACCAGCGCAGGATCGTGGCGGATGGCACACACTTGGGGAGGCCTATACCCAACAATGGGTAAAGTAAGGCTGTGGATGATGATGTGGCTTTGACGTGATTTTGTTACGTGGATGTTTTCCGGCCAGTGACCCTGACAAGGGTGTACTGAGACTGAAGGCTGAACTAATACTAATGAATGAACAAATGAGCGAATGAACCGACATCCGCCTACATAAGTACGCTCTCTGTTTGGAGAAAGTATAAAAGGTATTTATTATTTACCTTTACTAGTGGTTCGCCCCGAACTGAGATCTCAGGAGTCTCCTAAACAAAAATAAATGTTCTTAGGGCGACTCGCGCAGCGATGCCTAATAAACGCATTTATTTGCTAAATATGATTTAAGGAGTTGTCAAATCATACAAATACGTAAAATTTAAACATGTTTAGTTACTAAATACGTCTAGGTATCGTTGTGCAAGCCGGCCTTAATCTTTGACAAATAAAATAGTGCCACGAAATGAACCACTAAACTTGACCCACAGTTTCATTCAAATTACAGGTAACGGGAGTTCATGTTAATTGGATCTCCTTTTTTGATGTACAGATTGCAGTTATTTTGGATTTCACACTTATGCCTATATTTGTGTTACTAAAGCTACACGTATTCCAAATTTTAGGATTGTGGGGTCACTGGTGTACCCTGTGAATTTTGTCAAAGTTCAGTTTTTATTATGGCTAATAACTCAAATATCATGGCTACAACTCTATAAAAAATTTACGAAAAATAAAAACAAAATTTAAATGTACTGATAAATACCTTTCATTTGACGTAACACTGCCGTGTGCCGTGTGGTCCCGGCGTAATAATAGGGCCACCCCTTCTCATCCCGCGGGAGCCGTGTGAGCCGGCAAAGGGAGTTGTTCCAGGGAATGGGCAGCAGCATTCTTCTGTGTACTAAACACCAACCACTGCGATCACCAAGCCGCCTGCCAAGCGTGGTGATTATGGCAAAACCCCCCCTATGACAGACACAACAGACAAACGGCCCCCAGTCCCCGGCGGCTCCGTCATCCCTGGAAGTGGTAGCAACCAGGGCAGTGGCGGAGCAGGGGGTGCTAAGAATCACCGGCAGCGATCCAGCTACCACCACCGACGACTTGACCTGGCAACGTACAACACACGAACGCTCAGGGCTGACGAGAAGATTGTCGAGCTGGAAGAAGAACTGAGCAAGCTACGTTGGGACATCCTAGGATTGTCGGAAGTCCGAAGACAGGGTCAAGACACGATCATCCTTAACTACGGTAACTTGCTCTTCTACCGGGAGGGAGATCAACTATCCCAGTGTGGTGTCGGGTTTCTCGTCCGCAAGTCCCTCGTTAACAACGTGACAAAAGTCTGTCGAGTCAAGTGTGTCGAACAGGGTAGCATACCTTATACTCAGAATTACCGAAAGGTATTCGTTGAAGGTCATACAGGTATATGCGCCGACCTCGACACACCCAGACGATAAAGTGGAAGCCATGTATGAGGAGATCTCCGAGGCCATACATACTTCCAAGACTCATTTCACGGTTGTAATGGGGGACTTCAACGCAAAGCTAGGCACAAGGAAAGACGATGAGCTGAGAGTGGGGTCATTTGGATTCGGGCGGCGGAACCGAAGGGGCCAGAGACTGACCGACTTCATGGAGAAGGAGGGCCTCTTCATGATGAACTCCTTCTATGAGAAGCGGCCAGCCAGAAAGTGGACGTGGATAAGCCCCGACGGTTTCACTAGAAATGAGATAGACTTCATTATGACGACCAAGAAGCAAATATTTGATGATGTCTCTGTGATCAGCAGGGTGAAAACCGGGAGCGATCACCGCATTGTTAGAGGCACATTGAATATCGATGTTAAGCTTGAAAGGGCACGTCTGATGAAGTCTGCGCTCCGTCCAAATCCTGCCCAAATCCAAAACCCCGAGAGCTTTCAGCTAGAACTGCACAATCGCTTCCAGTGCTTAGCCAGCTGCAATGATATTGACGAGATAAACAACGGGTTGGTGGAAATTGTCCAAGCGGTGGGATCTAAGTTCTTTAAGGCCCCCCGCCGAACTAAGCACCAGAAACTCTCAGATGAAACCATTAAGCTAATGGAGGACCAGGATGAAATGAGGTTACAGTCTTCAGCTGATATGTCGGCATACGGCGTGCTTAATAGAAGAATCTCGAAATCTATGCGACACGATCTGCGTACCTTTAATACATCTCGTATTAAGGTCGCAATAGAAAGGAACAAAGGTTCAAAAGTGTTTGCAAAGCATTCGTCTATAGGGCAAAGCCATAGTACCATAGACTAAGCTGAAGACCGACAGCGGCACTATCATTTCGTCGAAACCGGAGTTTCTGAGAGAGGTCGAAAAGTTCTATGGACAGATGTACACCTCAACACAAAACCCCGTTAGTCAGTTGGCTCAGGACATCAGAGCCAAACTAACCCGACACTATACCGAAGACATCCCGGACATCAGCCTGTACGAGATTAGGATCGCTTTGAAACAGCTTAAAAACAACAAGGCACCAGGTGAGGATGGAGTTACGACAGAACTTCTGAGAGCGGGTGGAAAACCGGTACTTCAAGTCCTCCAGAAGTTATTTAACTCCGTCGTCCTCGAAGGAACCACGCCAAAAGCGTGGGATAAGAGCGTGGTGGTGCTTTTTTTTTTAAAAGGTGATAAAACCTTATTAAAGAACTACAGGCCCATCTCGCTCTTGAGCCACGTTTACAAGCTGTTTTCGAGAGTGATTACGAACCGTCTCGCACGCAGGTTCGATGACTTCCAGCCTCCCGAACAAGCCGGTTTCCGAAAAGGCTTTAGTACCATAGACCACATCCACACGCTACGCCAGATTATACAGAAGACCGAGGAGTATAATCGGCCGTTATGTCTAATGTTTGTGGACTATGAAAACGCCTTCGATTCAATCGAGACCTGGGCGGTACTGCAGTCTCTTCAGCGATGCCAAATCGACTATAGGTATATCGAAGTGTTGAAGTGTTTGTATAGTAACGCCACTATGTCAGTCCGTCTACAGGACCAGAGTACGGAACCAATCCAATTGCAGAGAGGCGTGAGACAAGGAGACGTAATTTCTCCGAAACTGTTCACGAACGCATTGGAGGACGTTTTCAAACTCTTGGTCTGGGACAGACTTGGCATCAATATCAATGGCGAATACATCACTCACCTTCGTTTTGCCGATGATATAGTCATTATGGCCGAATCGCTCGAGGAACTCGGTACCATGCTCAACGACCTCAGTAGGGTCTCCCAACAGGTGGGTCTTAAAATGAACATGGATAAGACGAAAATCATGTCAAATATCCATGTTGCGCCCGTACCGGAAGTTGTTGGGGGCGATACTCTCGAAGTTGTCGACGAATATGTATACCTAGGACAAACTGTCCAATTAGGTAAGTCCAACTTCGACAAAGAGGTCGTACGAAGAACCCAACTCGGCTGGGCAGCGTTCGGGAAACTTCGCGATATCTTCTCGTCCAAAATTCCCCAGAGCCTGAAGACTAAAGTCTTCAACCAGTGTGTGTTGCCAGTGATGACCTATGGCACTGAAACGTGGTCCTTTACTCATGGCCTCATGACCAAGCTCAAGGTTGCTCAACGAGCTATGGAGAGGGCTATGCTCGGGGTTTCTTTGCGTGACAAAATCCGCAATGAGGAAATCCGCAGAAGAACTAAAGTTGCCGACATAGCTCTCAAAATTAGCAAGTTGAAGTGGCAATGTGCAGGCCACATCGCTCGTAGAACCGATAACCGTTGAGGAAGAAAGGTTCTCGAGTGGAGACCACGGACTGGAAGACGCAGCGTAGGCCGGCCCCCCACAAGGTGGACCGACGATCTAGTTAGAATCGCGGGGAGCCGTTGGGCGCAAACGGCTACCAACCGCTCGTTGTGGCGATCTAAGGGGGAGGCCTATGTTCAGCAGTGGACGTCAGCCGGCTGATGATGATGATGATGACGTAACACTTGACCAGTTAGCCTCATTTTCATTTTTTTACCCCACTTGAAACCCACTATCTCAACAACCCCCTAACATTTTAGTTTATTTAGTCACACCAAAATTGTGCCATCACTACCTACCTATGTATTAAATTTCACGATGATCGGATCAACGTTACGAAAGTTATCCTCGGACAAACATACATACATACATACAACGCCAATTTGCCCAAGTTGATTTATGGCGGGTTCCTAAATCCGTTGGTAACCAGCGAAGACGCGTTTCTCCTTGAAAACCTGTCAAAAGTTTGACGCTAGTTTGACACTTTTTCAAGGAGATACGAGGCGTAGTCGGATATAGGGTATAGGAACCCGCCATTAGAGATCTTGCTTCGATCAATCAATAAGCGAGTTGTAGGGTTACTCTTTCATGCGAAACCCAACGTGAAAGGGACCGTGGTCCGTCCGGATCCGTGTCCGTTCCGTTTTTCAACTCAATTCCTCTTAGGATACTTCGGTTATAATTCCTTAAAATCTAAGAGAGCGTGGGAGCAGATAACCGCTGTCTGCTAAATATTTCGCAACAGAATTGATGCACCTGACCTGCGAAGTACTTCGCTAAACTCCCTCTCCTTAGATTTAAATTTGACAATCTATTATTTATTTAATTAACATGTATTTTGAATTCTTTTAAATGTATTAGTGTACCTAATTGGTTAAACCGTCTTAATTAAATAAATAAATATAAAAATAATATTAACTGGTGGTAGAGCCTTTGTGAACGGGCTCGAGGAAGTGGGCACCACCGCCTTACCTTTATCTGCCGCCAAATAGCAGTACTCGTGCTGCTGTGCTCCGGTTAGATGGTAATGGTATGTTCCTGTAATTACTGGCACATAGGCATAACAGCGAAGTCCTATAGTATGGCAACGTATCCATGTAGAGAACAAGACAATATAATACCTTGTTTTGAATTCTATCTGGATATCCATGGGCTGCAGTAGCCATTTAACATCTGGTGGACTGCATGCTCGTTTGCCATATAAATAGTATAAAAAAAAATCATCCCACTAATATTATAAACGCGAAAGTTTGTATGTGTGGATGTTTGTTACTCTGTCACGCAAAAACTATGAATGGATTTTAATGAAATTTGGTATGTACGTAGATTATAACCTGGATTAACGCTTAAGCTAATTTTTATTTTCAAAACACGCGTGCGAAGCCGCGGGTGGAGGCTAGTGACTAACAGTCATTATTTGTTGTTATACATATTTATCTATGGAATGAATAAAATATTTATGATTTACTAGCTTCTGCTAGCGGCTTCGCTGGCGTTGTTTGTCAACAGAAAGTAGCTTAATGTGTTAATCCACGTTATAATTTGTGTATATACCGAATTTCATCGATTTAGCCGTTTAGTCCTGAAAACTAAAAATATACACAAAAGCATAGTTACTTACAATAGTGCTAAAGTTTGGATTCAAAATAATATGAATCGTAGCACTTACGTAGCACTGTCGTAGCACTGTCGTAGCACTGTCGTAGCACTTACGTAGCACTTTCGTAGCATCTTCGTAGCACCTTCGTAGAACTCGCTTAGCACCAAGTTTGAAAAATATCTTGATATTTGCAAAATATTGATTATGTTTTTTGTGTTACCAGTGATGACATATGGAACCGAGACGTGGTCCTTCACTATTGGCCTGATGAATAAGCTCAGAGCCGCTCAACGAGCTATGGAGAGGGCTATGCTCGGGGTGTCTCTACGGGATCGAATCAGAAATGAGGAGATACGTTGGAGAACTCAAGTCACTGACATAGTCCGACGGATTAGCACGTTGAAGTGGCAATGGGCAGGCCGTATAGCGCGCAGAACAGATGGCCGATGGGGCCGGAAAGTTCTCGAATGGAGGCCACGGATCGGCAGGCGCAGCGTAGGACGTCCACCTACAAGATGGGCAGACGACTTGGTAAGAACCGCAGGTCGGCGTTGGATACAGGCCGATTCCAACCGCAGTTCCTGGAGATTAATTAGGGAGGCCTTTGTCCAGCAGTGGACGTCCTACGGCTGATATGATGATGATGATGATTATGTTAGAAGGTTGTTGTACAACAAATTATTTTTAGGCAAGACGATAAATTACATAAAATACAAATACATTTGATAAACTTATGGAGGTTGCAACACACCTGTGTGTTGCAACCCAAACTAAAATATTGAGGGAGGGGGTGTGTCTCCGTGTGTGTGTAGTGCGTATGTGTGTGTTGCAACCCAAACTAAAATATTGAGGGAGGGGGTGTGTCTCCGTGTGTGTGTAGTGCGTATGTATGTGTGTGTTGCAACCCAAACTAAAATATTCAGGGAGGGGGTGTGTCTGTGTGTGTGTGTGTGTACACACACACGGAGACACACCCCCTCCCTCAATATTTTAGTTTAAGTTTACCTTTGGGTTTCTTTAGTTTTTCAGATTTCAGATTATATTTTAACCTAGATTACATACACGCAAGAAACATAAGTAGTACTGGTTAAGGAGGCGAGCTGATACTGCTACACACTTTTTTGAAGTATAATTTCTTTACGCCCGCTTGACATGTAGAGTAAGCTGGTGAATGCGTGACGAAAAGTGCGAACAGAAGTCGACAGGAAGATATAAGTTAGTGAAGATAGAAAGAGAGAGAGTTACGTTTCGTATATTACTGTAGGGGCAATAGAGAGAGGTGCGAGCATACATTTTCTTTCTCTCTTTCTCTCATAGCCAGTTGATTTGTTGCATATCTCCTATCCCAAATTAGCCTAAATTATACAAACTGCATATATATATATATATACATATACCTAGTCAGGTCATAAGTATTGTCACACAGAAAAACTTTTCTTTTAGAATGCTGGCCACAAAAAAGTTTATAGAATTCGAATGTCGAATTGTTCATGAGAATAAAAATGTATACTTTTGAGAATTTTACTCATTTTTAAATATGGAGTGGACGCTTAAAGAAGACCGTGTTGCAGTTATTGCATTGCATCGTTGCGGTTACGCGCCAATTCAAATTTTTGACATACTGAAAAATTTGAATATAACCAAAAGATTCGTTTATCGCACCATCAAACGATACAATGAAGACTCTAGTGTAGATGACAGGTCAAGAAGTGGTCGCCCTCGGTCTGTTAGGACTCCAGCAGTGATAAAAGTTGTGAAGGCGCGAATTCAAAGAAATCCCAAACGTAAGCAGAAACTGTTGGCCCTTCAGATGGGGTTAAGCAGAACCACGGTAGAAAGGGTGTTTAATGAAAACTTAAGGCTTCAGGCATATCGAAGAAAAACAGGACATCGTTTGAATGCTCGTCTAATAGACCTGAGACTGAAGAGATGCCGCGCTTTGTTGAAGCGGTACACGGGAAAAAATATCGGGAAATTCTTTTTTCGGATGAAAAAATTTTTACCGTAGAAGAGAGCTACAACAAACAAAATGATAAGGTGTACGCACACAGTAGTGAAGAAGCGAGCAACCGTATTCCGCGTGTCCAACGAGGTCATTTTCCATCCTCGCTCATGGTATGGTTGGGAGTTTCTTATTGGGGCTTAACAGAGGTACATTTTTGTGAGAAAGGTGTAAAAACGAATGCAGTTGTGTATCAAAATACAGTCCTGACGAACCTTGTGGAACCTGTTTTTCATACCATGTTCAATAACAGGCACTGGGTATTCCAACAAGATTCGGCGCCAGCTCATAGAGCGAAGAGCACACAAGACTGGCTGGCGGCGCGTGAAATCGACTTCATCCGGCACGAAGACTGGCCCTCCTCCAGTCCAGATTTGAATCCGTTAGATTACAAGATATGGCAACACTTGGAGGAAAAGGCGTGCTCAAAGCCTCATCTCAATTTGGAGTCACCCAAGACATCCTTGATTAAGGCAGCCGCCGATATTGACGTGGACCTCTTCGTGTTGCGTTAGACGACTGGCCGCGCAGATTGAAGGCCTGTATTCAAAATCACGGAGGTCATTTTGAATAAACTTTAGTGTCATAAGAATCTATGTTTTGTTAAGTTCATTTTGGTATATAAATGGTTACATAATGAATAAACTTGTTTCAATTATTTTATATTAAACATGTGGCATATGTATATATATATATACATATATATACATGGAGCTCCATGTATATATATATATATACACATACATATACATGGAGCTAAAGATGTTTTACTTCAGTCGTGTGGTCTAACTAAAGCACACTCGTTTTTTTATTAACTTTTTGCAGATGTCAACGTTCTTTTTAGGGTTCCGTACCCAAAGGGTAAAACGGGACCCTATTACTAAGACTGCGCTGTCTGTCTGTCACCAGGCTGTATCTCATGAACCGTGATAGTTTCACAGATGATATTTTTTGTATATATATATATATATATATACCTAGTCAGGTCATAAATTCTGTCACATGTTTAATATAAAATAATTGAAACAAGTTTATTCATTATGTAACCATTTATATACCAAAATGAACTTAACAAAACATAGATTCTTATGACACTAAAGTTTATTCAAAATGACCTCCGTGATTTTGAATACAGGCCTTCAATCTGCGCGGCCAGTCGTCTATCGCAGCACGAAGAGGTCCACGTCAATATCGGCGGCTGCCTTAATCAAGGATGTCTTGAGTGACACCAAATTGAGATGAGGCTTTGAGCACGCCTTTTCCTCCAAGTGTTGCCATATCTTGTAATCTAACGGATTCAAATCTGGACTGGAGGAGGGCCAGTCTTCGTGCCGGATGAAGTCGATTTCACGCGCTGCTAGCCAGTCTTGTGTGCTCTTCGCTCTATGAGCTGGCGCCGAATCTTGTTGGAATACCATGTTGTTCCATGTATATGTATATATATATATATATATATATATATATTCAAAATGTATAATATATATAAACAAAAATATATGTATATATATATATATATATATACATATACATGGAGCTAAAGATGTTTTACTTCAGTCGTGTGGTCTAACTAAAGCACACTCGTTTTTTTATTAACTTTTTGCAGATGTCAACGTTCTTTTTAGGGTTCCGTACCCAAAGGGTAAAACGGGACCCTATTACTAAGACTGCGCTGTCTGTCTGTCACCAGGCTGTATCTCATGAACCGTGATAGTTGAAATTTTCACAGATGATATTTTTCTAAAAACAGAATAAAATAAATAATTAAGTGGGGCTCCCATACAACAGACATGATTTTTGTTCGGTTTTAATAGATAATGGTTTATGAAGAGTCGTGATTCATCTGATCTCTAATATTATTAATGTAAGTATAAGTATGTAAGTACATATTTATTTATTTCATATATGATATTTATTTATTCAAAATTATATAAGCACCTAATATGTATGTATATAACTATTTAGGGTTAAGTAATTATTCTTTTTCTATTATTAAGTTTATTCTTTTTACACCTCGGCCAATCTTACATTAAGCAATGATCCTCTCCATCCAAAGGTTGTCTGGAAGAGATCGCTTTGTTAAGCGATAAGACCGCCCATTATGCTTACTTTTATTTGTTTATTTCTATAAATCTGTTGCGTCTAGCTTGTAAGGTATAATAAAGAATTTTCATTCATTCATTCAATGGTACGGAACACTTCGTGCGCGAGTCCGACTCGCATTTGGGCGGTTTTTGTTATTGTTTCCTATGTGTTTTTGTACGAAATTAACATATTATTTTAAAATAAACATTGTCAGTCGAAACACCTATAAAATGGTGATTAATCCCGTATTTATAATTAACTAGCTGACCCGCCCCCGGCTTCGCTCAATAAAAACATTGCCCCCCCTTCTGCGCAGTGGGGTAAAAAGTAGCCTATGTGGCAATCCCAGTTATAATCTATTATCCCAGTTATATACATTTTATTGATATCGGTCGAGCCGTTCTTGAGTTATAAATGGTGTAACTAACCCGACTGTTTTATGTATTAACTAGCTGACCAATCCGCAGCTTCGCACGCGTAGTTTTTCAATAAAAACATTACCCTCCTTCTGCGCAGTTGGGTAAAAAGTAGCCTATATCACCCGGGGATAGTGTAGCTTCCCAACAGTGAAAGATTTTTTTTAAATCGGTCCTGTAGTTTCGGAGCCTATTCAATACAACAAATATTTCCTCTTTATAATATTAGTATAGATAGATAGATTGTATTGTAATATTTTATTAATGTTTTTATCTGTTGCAAAAAGATAGACACGCGATAGATACTCGTTTAATCAGGAATTATGTATAGTAATCGCAGAAACTTGAAAAATATGATTTACACTATTCAAACTAAAAAAAAACATTTTTTTTCTATTTTAATAGAGTTAGCCTGCCTGGCAGTAATTGTAGTTAACGATAAGGCCGTCTAACACCTCTAATTTTACATATTACGTGCTTTCATCAATACATTTTCTTACATCGTGATAAGGCAGGTAGATATTAGTGATAAGACCGCCTAACGCCTCTAATTGCAAAGATTTCTCGTTTAATAACGTGTGTCGAACACAATATCCATTACCGTGTTAGGTTGTATGTTAGAGATTTCTTATTAACGATAAGCCTGACACCTCTAATTGTATTTTTTGTTTAAAAACATGTTTTGATGTAAAGCGTTATCTATCTCTGAATCTAAATGTCGTTATAATAACATCCAGTATATATTTAACGCTAATAACTAACGTTAACGGTAAGCAATCATATACGTTCATTGAGCCTTCACAGAGTGGGATATGAACCCTTTTCCAGGTAAATAATCAGTTAAAATCTCATCAAAATTCCGTCAAAACACTCACCTGTATAATATTCCGGGTGTATTTCTCAGTAAAACACTGAATATCCTTCAATTTGATACTAAAATCGTTTTTTCCTTCACACTAAACCTGCCATCTTGCATCAGACATTTACTTAAAAAAAACACGTTATGAACACTTATTCACTTAAAAAAACACACAGAAACACGCTTAGAATATCACTTTATGTATTAAGGGTTGTTTTATTGTGTATTTTAAGGTTTTTGGGGTATTTTTAGGGCGGTTTCGGGACGCGTTATTCCGCCTTCAGGGATAGGTCGGCACTGTTCAATATTGTATTACGGAAGTTATAAGCGAACGTAGTTGGATGTGGCACGTAGAATCGTGCGAGTGAGATGGGTATATGGGTTGGGGTCTATGGGTTGGTGGTTAGTTAAATTAAATTTTAAATTAAATTAAAAGGAAAGTTCTACATTTCTCAGATTGTATCATATTGTAAGCATATATTAGTTGTTTTTGGAAGTAAAATTTCTTTACGCACGCTTGACTTGGGGAGTAAGCTGGTGAATGCGTTACGAAAAGTGCGAACGGAAGTTGCGAGGGAGATATAAGTTAGCGAAGATGGAAAGAGAGAGAAGTACGTTTCGTATATTTTTAAATGTTAATGTGCGAGTGCGAGTTGCGTCTGTCCAGAATGAATATAGACTGATCGACCTACAGTCGTGTGGACAATTTTGTAATTGAACAATTTTACAAATTATTATTTTGAAAAATAAGTTTTACTTCAGTCGTATGGTCTAAAGCACACTCGTTTTTTATTGTATTTTTTGAAACGTTTGTACAGACTGCGTCGCTAACTGGTATATAAAACACACTGGTACACATTACCAGTGAACACATTATTGATTTCCTAATATTGTCTTTGTTAATTTAATATAATAACCTGGATATAACCTAAGTATATAATATATATAAGTACTTAAAACTAATAAGTAATTATTATTATAAGCACGGGATTTATCACGTACCGTCTTATCGGTGTGTCGACCGACAATGATTCGGTTCAATTCGGGAACATTCATCAGGGTGATTCACAAACGTGATTTATTTCGCTCGTTTTTATAGTGGTACGGAACCCTTCGTGCGCGAGGCCGACTCGCACTTGACCGTTTTTTATTTTTACCATTTTCATCCGGAACCCTAATATGGTAAATGAATGGTATCCACTACTACACATTACCGCATCCAACTCCCCCTCACAGCTCCACGGCGCCGTAAGCTCGCAGACAGAGACAGCCGTCACGTGAAAGAGAGAGAAAGCGATAGTGAACTTACGTTACTATCATCGCTTTTATTTCTTTGTGCTAAATGTTATTCCATTCTGTAGTGATATTATACCACGCGTTCTATGCATGCCTTTCACCACATTAGTTATTGTAACCAAATTATTTTGATATATCCATACTCCATACTAATATTATAAATGTTTGTTTGTCACCTTTTCACGGCTAAACGGCTGAACGGATCGTAATGCAATTTGGCAAGGAGATAGATTATATCCTCGAGAAGGACATAGGCTAACTTTTGTCTCAAAAATAATCTTAAAAGGGCTGAAATAGAGGTTGAAAGTTTGTATGGACAATCCATAACTCCTTAAGTTAGGGATTTGAAAATTCATATTTAGGCTTTTGGTAAGAATTAAAGATATAAGTATTTCAAAGGGGGTGGGGAGGGGGGGGGGGGCTAAAGTTAGGGGTTAAAGGAGTTAAAATTGTGAGGTATTCTTGAAATGGACTCCCTATGTACCGTTGGTATGTAGATAGATTGTGACCGGGATTGGGACATAGGCTACTTTTTACCTGACTGTGCAGAAGAAGGGTAATGTTTTTATTGACAAACAGCAAGCGGGTCAGCATAGGATATATATAAAGTATAAGTGTATATCATCATCATCATCCACAGCCCGACTTCACCCACTGCTGGGTATAGGCCTCCCCAAGTTTGTGCCATCCGCCACGATCCTGCGCTAGTCTCACCCAGTGACGGGCCCCGACTCTAACGATGTCGTCCACCCATCACGCTGCCGGACGTCCTACCCTTCTACAGCCATTCCTCGGCCACCATTTAGTTGCAACCCTGCCCCACCTGCCATCACCACGTCTTGCCAAGTGTCCCGCCCAAGACCATTTGAGCTCCATAACTCGATTCCCAACGTCATGAACCTTCGTTCGTCTACGGTCTCGAGGTTTAGAGCTCGATCTAAGAGTTTGACGCCAAGCATGGTACGCTCCATGGCCCTCTGTGCAACTCTTGACCTGTACACAATCTCCTGCCTGAGCGTCCATGTCTCGGCACCGTAAGTCAAGGTGAGCAGAACACATTAGCTAAATAAGCGGGTGTTCAGACTCTGTGTAGTGTGTGTAAGTGTAGGTTTGTGTAAGTGTACATAAGTAGGATTAATTAGGTAGTTATGATGTACTTATATTATGATATTTTGCAAATTTTCACTAGTTCCCTTTCCTGTGCAATACCTACACATCTTTATAATAATAATCCTCCTAGCCGATTTCGGCTACAGAGACTTGACTTTGTGATTATTGGCCTAGGTGTTTAGCCTGTATGTGGCTGATGTACCCTATTTTTGCGCTAAAAGTCCGGTTACAATGAACACAAGTTAAGGCGCCATTAATGTAGTTGTAATTGATATTAGCCGGCGGTCGACTTTTAAGCTGATCTCGTTTTAAGTCTAGTTCTTGCCTCCTTTCTTCTTCAAACTCGTACACTTTGTCCTGAACATGACGCCTCCATTCAGGTCGTTTTTCAGCGAGAGCCTCCCAGCGCGACGGATCGATACAACACCTCTTCATGTGCCTCTTCTGTACGTCTTTGAAACGTAGGAACTGACCTCCGCGTTTCCGCTTACCATGTTCTAGTTCACAGAAGAAAATGCGTTTCGCCCTTCGCTCATCAGACATCCGAGACAGGTGCCCGCACCAACGCAGCTGACGCCGCATCAAATATGCCTCTATGCCACAGACATTAGCCCGTCGTAGAACATCGGTATTACGGACCCGATCCGACCACTTGATGTTAAGAATGTCGCGGAGGCATTTCAGATGGAATCTGTCTAACGTGCGTATGTGTCTGCGATACAGGCACCATGACTCTGACGAGTACAAGATGTTAGGAAGTACAATAGCCATATACACCTTAATCTTGGTACTCAATTTGATGTTATGGGAGCGAAATACCTGGACTCGTAGTTTACCAAAAGCAGCCATAGCGGAGCCAAGTCTGCTGTTGATCTCCGAGTCAAGGTCGCATTTTGTTGTTATGCTGCTTCCCAGATATCTGAATGTATCGACCTGTTTTATGGGCTTTCCATCGATTTACAGATTCAGTGGAGCTTGGTTAACAGTGTCCATGGCCATCACCTCTGTCTTTGTAATATTAATTTTGAGGCCAAATCTACAGCACGCAGCGTCAAGCCGAGTCATCAAGTCCTGGAGTCCCTCAGAAGATTCCGCAACGAAACATAGGTCATCAGCATACATCAATTCGGTAATGAGGTCATACGATACCTTTGTGTGCGCTTTTAACCTAGCCAGGTTAAAGATACTGCCATCTGTGCGAAAACGTATGCGGATCCCTTCGGTGTTGGCTTGTAAAGTCTCCCTCACGACAACGGAAAAGTACAGAGCAAAAAGAGTGGGTGCTAATACACAGCCTTGTTTTACACCACAAGTGACAGGGAATTGCTCTGTCTGCTCACCATTGACGGTTACGCAACAAGTCATGTTGTCGTGAAGAAGTCTTATCAAGCGTATAAATTTGTCGGTGCAACCAAGTTTCGAAAGCACAATCCACAAAGCTTCGCGAGGTACACTGTCAAAAGCTTTCTCCAGATCAACAAAACAGAGAAACAGAGGTTGACACTGTTCCCTGCTTTTCTCTTGCAGTTGTCTAAGAGAGAATATGGCCTCGCATGTGCCGCGATTGGGTCTAAACCCAAATTGCGTTTCAGGCAATATACTTTCAGAGAGCTCCATAAGACGATTTAAGAGTACTCTGGCAAAAGTTTTTCCTGGAGTAGACAGAAGTGATATACCCCTATAAGAGTTGCAAACAGATCGATCACCTTTATTTTTATACAAAGAGCAAATTAGTGATACGCCAAAACTAGGAGGAACGAACTCCATTTCCCACATGCGCTGGAAAAATTGCCAAATCTTGTAGTGCAACTCATCTCCGCCATATTTTAATAGTTCTCCTGGTATGTTATCGATGCCGACAGCCTTATTGTTTTTCTGCGCTTTGATGGCGATGATAACTTCCTCAAGAGAAGGAGGCTGATCCAGATCTACGGCTTGTGGTAAGGCAGGAAGTGATGCTAAATAGTTTATGTCAGCAGAACGATCCACATTGAGTAAGCTGTTATAGTGTTCTGCCCAGCGAGTAAGAACTTCTCCTTTGCTTACCAGGAGGGTACCTGAAAGTGATTTCAGTGGTACGTTTACTCGATGTGGACTTCCTACTAACTTTTTAATCTCGTTAAAGAAATCGCCGAGTCTATTCGAATCAGCAAGCCACTGAATATAGCGAACCTTGTTCAGCCACCACTCATCTTTTGCGTTTCGAGTTAGTCTCCTTATTTGGCTCGTACTCTCCTTTATTTTTTCAGAAGCAGTTGTCTGATTTCCCTTTCGAAGGAGCTGGCGGTGTTTTTCTAGGGCGACTGTCAATGTATTATCATTTTCGTCAAACCAGTCTTCACAGACACGAGGTTTTTGGCCTAAGATCTCAGTAGCCGCATTGATGGTATTTGTAGTTAACAGTTTCCAGCCCTCGTCTAACTGTTCATCTTCGGGGTGTATGCCTGCTGTAAAGGTATTGACAGCTTCCCTGTAATTTGCCAATATTTCAGCAGACTCTAGCTTTTTCAGATGAAGACAGTTAGGCTTAGCCCTGCGAGGTCTACGGCAAGGGCTAAGACGCAAAAATAGTTTTGTAACAACAAGTCGGTGATCCGACCAACAGTTTGCGCCCCTCATTACTCTCGTTACTTTGACATCCGCTATATCCCGTTGACGGACTATAGCATAATCAATAAGATGCCAATGCTTGGACCTTGGGTGCATCCAGGTAGTTTTGTATTTATTTGGGAGTCTAAACATGGTATTGGTAATACCCAGATGAAATTGGGAACAGAGGCTTAGTAACAGTTGCCCATTACTGTTCATGTTACCAATGCCATGTCGCCCTATCACCCGAGGCCAAGCTTCAAAATCACGTCCGACGCGAGCATTAAAGTCGCCAAGAAGCAAAACTTTCTCACAGCGCCGGATTTTAGTCAGCACTTCTGACACTTCCTCATAAAATTTGTCCTTGACGTCATCACTTTTGTCGAGTGTTGGCGAATATACGCTGATAACATTTAAGTATTTATTGTTTCGAAGATGGAAACGTAAGGATATGACACGATCAGAGATAGCAACTGGATGTTCTTCCAACTTAGAGGCTAAAGTAGTTATAATAGCAAAGCCTACTCCTGACCGTCTAGGCTCAGAAGCTGGTGTGCCTTTCCAGAAGAAAGTGTACCCACCACCACGTTCAACAAGCTCACCTTCGTCAGCTAGATGTGTTTCGCTGAGAGCGGCTATGTCGACGTCATAGCGTTTGAGCTCGCGAGCCACAATGGCGGTTTTACGTTCTGGGCAGAGGTTGTTAGGTCGGTCTAAAAGAGTACGTACATTCCACGCACCAAAAGTCATATTCATCTGCATGTTTTTAGATTTATTCTTATTGCGAGGAATGAGCGTTTGTTTGGGGCACCTTTTCTAGCCCCCTCCCCGGCTGAGCGAGGAAAGCAGTGCCTCTCTAAATAAAGCTGCTTTGTCTCAAAGAGTGCTGCCGAACCACACTGTCAGGTATTAGACCAAGCCCAGGACTTTTTTAAACTCGGAATGACAAAGCCAAGTCAGATGCGCAGGATATATTAAGTTGCATAAGTGTGCGCGCCGTACACAGATGCACCCTCTCCTCCTTACTCCCCTTGACCCAGTGGAACGGAGAACCGCTACGACTGGAAGGGAACAGGACGCAGTATCTGGCAACGATAAAAAACTCCTATCGCTACCTTCAGGCCTTCTACAGTTGCCTGGTTGCCTCGCCACTTGAGGTGGATTGCGTTGACGCCGAAGCAACGAGCACTAGCACGGGGAGTGACCGTGCCGACTCGAGGGCCGAAACACGCCGTTGCTACAACAACCTTTGTACTAGTTTTATATAAGTGCAATAAAGTATTTTTAATCATAATTATAAACTAGCTGTTGCCAGCGGCTTCGCCCGCGTTGTTCTGGGGTGCAAAAATACAAATAAACTTTGGCATTCCATTTTTATTCCATTAGAACTGATTTATGGGAGTGTTCCCAAGACACTGGCTGCATTGCCCCGCTGAATTGCAATGCTAATGCGTTGGCGCTTATGCGTCAGCTCTCGGATCACACGTCGCTTCGACCAGACGCCCAGAAAGAATTTTGAAAACGCGTAGGCCCTGGTACCCTATGGACCCAGGGTCTCGTCCCCAAATGGCTCAAATACGTAAGCTATATCGAGACTTGGTTTAAAACAGATGGACTGCAGACAGCGTTTTAAAGAACTTGGCATTATGACGATGATTGGTGAATTCATCTTTCAAAATTTAGTGCATGTTAGAGAAAACTTATGTAATATTAGGACTAAGAAAGACATACACAATGTTAACACTAGAAACAAGGATCGCCTGGTTGTCCCTATGACACGGCTTACAAAAGTTTCTAAAAGTTATTACTGTACTGGAATCAAGTTCTACAATATGTTACCGATAGATAATAAGAAAATGACTATATTATAGATTTATAGCTAGCTTTAAATCTTACAGGAAACATATTAATTGACAAAAGTTATTATAATATTGATGAAGCTTTAGCAGATACGGAAATGTTTAAATGTATTAAAAAATAATGAGCTCTTCCCAGTAGTTTTACCGAGTATGAGTAGATATAATTAATTTATTGTGACATAATTCGTTTATTAGTCAGGCTGAATATAATATTCATGACATACTATTGGAAATTACGATTTAATACTTTATTAATTTAATTATTTATATTTATACAATATGACAATGCTTTTGCTGCAACCAATTAATTAATTTTGTATATACAGTTATCCTGTAATATTGTTATCCTACTAATATTATAAACGCGAAAGTTTGTATGTGTGGATGTATGGATGTTTGTTACTCTTTCACGCCGGAACGACCGAACCGAATGAGATGAAATTTGGTATGTACGTAGATCATAACCTGGATTAACACATAGGCTACTTTTTATTGGCCAACCACGCGTGCGAAGCCGCTGGCTAGTTATGTAATAATTTGTTAATTTTGATTATTTATATATCTGTTTATATGACTAGTCTAAGTACATGTGAATATGTCTATGTATGAATAAATACAATACTTCCATATTTAATTACTGGTTCCTCTGTATTTTATTGTTAATAATTGTGTATTTTTTATGGGATAAAAAGTAGCATAAGTGTTAATCCTGGTTATAATTTACGTACATACCATATTTTATCGAATAATATTAGTAACAAATAAACATACAAACTTTCGCATTTATAATATTTGTGTGATACGGGATTTATCACGTACCGAATGTATGATTAATAAGTATGTTGATTGATTGAAGAGAGAATAAAATGTATAAGTACTTGTATAATTAAATATTGTTAAATCTAGTTTTATTTAAATTGTAATATTAAACTATTTCCGGATTAATAAGATAACGTTTGTACTTAAACTAAAATAACACTTCTTGTGTAAAACCGTATGAAGTTGTCGCCGACCGGAAACGACCGACAACGAAGTCGTTGTCGATCTAATATGTCAGAAACTGTTTTACACTAGAAGGCGATGAGTTTGACATAGTGAATATTTTGTTCAGTTTTCGTTTAGTCGTGGACTAAACTAGTGTGAAGTGAAAGCGACAAAATATATTCAGTTGAATCCGTGAGGGCTAACACGTTGTATCTAGGGTTGCCAACCTTACTATATAATATACTAAGTATATCGCCTCGCCTAATGCTATTGGTGTGGCCAAACACCTGCCCAACATAGTAATAATGAAAACGTAGAACTCTTGACACGCTAAGAAGAAGAATATAGTATCCTACTGTATTAGGGAGTCAAATACTATATTTCCATAAAAAATATATAGTAGGCGAAACTACCATATTTTACGTAAAGCGGATCGCAGCCTTGAACTTTTTTTAAAAGTCCGCTCCGCTCTAAAATTAGAAATTGCTGAATTGAAAAAATAATTATAACAATTTGTAACCAGAAATCAATCAAATGAACAATATTTAGGACATTGTACTTTCTGACGAAAAGTTTTCTGCTAAATCAACTGTTGAAAAATGGCAAGAAGTTCTTCTTATAAATACTTCAGATTTGCCTAATATTTGCCCAAGTAGATTTTGAGATATCGCTATAAACTTACGTATCTACACATGATGGATATCCTCGAATCTCTTTGTATGTAGATCAGTGAAGATACATACCTCACAAAAGAGTTGACAGAGGCAAGCCAAAACATAACGAATGATATATTCGCAGTTTCGTAGTAAAGTCTTTCGAGGCTTTCACGATACAGGCTTGGCCTAGTCTGGAGACAGCTGACCAAATCATTTAGTTAGTAAACCCTCTCAATATTAAGATCGGATCCAAATTATTTGTTACTAGCTGATCAATCCGCAGCTTCAAACGCGGAGTTTTCCTCCTTCTGCGCAGTTAGGTAAAAAGTAGCCTATGTCACCCGGGGATAGTGTAGCTTCCCAACAGTAAAAGAGTTTTTTAAATCGGTCCAGTAGTTTCGGAGCCTATTCAAACAAATCTTTCCTCTTTACGATATTAGTATAGATAAAATATTACCTAGTGACTAGCTCTTGCCCGCGGCTTCGCACGCGTTGTTTGCCAACAAACAATTGCCTATGTTTGAGTCTTTGAGGTCATGGTCCAGGTCATTATCTATCAACACCATTATTCATTGAAATTGGTTCGGATATTACAACGCGTCATTTATAATATTAGTATGATTGTGATAAGTTGAACTATATGTTGTTAAATAAAATATTTATCATTAAACTTTGCCTTAATTAAATATTAGTATAAAATTATATTATATATATATATAAATATATTCACATATATGTACCTACTAACATTATAAAGAGGAAAGATTAATATATTTGTATATGTTTGTAACGAATAAACTCAAAATCTATACGATTTTAAAAATTCTTTCACCATTAGAATGCTACATTATCCCTCAGTAACATAGCCTATGTTTATTACTAAAAAAAATTAGGGATCCCTACTAAAAGTTCAATAATGTAACCCAAGGTGTACAAAAATTAGCCATAAAAAATATTGAAAAGCAAAATGTCCACACGTGCGAAGCCGGGGTGGGCCGCTAGTATTATATAAAATATTATACGTATTATATACTAGTGTATTTATATACTAGTGGTTCGCCCCGAATCTTGCGAATCTCCCAAAACACAAAAGAAAATATTCTTAGGGCGAGTCGCGCAACAATGCCTGAACGTAATAAGTGGCTAAATATGATTTAAGAATTTGGCAAATCAAACAAATAGGAAAATGTAAACATTTTTAGTTGCTAAATACGTTTAGGGCTCGTTTTGCAAGCCAGCCTTAATCTTTGAAAAATAAAATAGTGCCACGAAATGAGTAACCAAAATACTTGACCTACAGTTTCATTCAAATTACAGGTAACGAGAGTTCATGTATTATGGAAATCCTTTTTTGGGATAGAAATTGCAGTTATTCTAGATTTCAGACTTTTCCTTATATTTTTGTCACTAAAGCTACACGCATTTCAGCACTGTGGGGTCACTGGTGTACCCTGTGAATTTTGTCAAAGTTCAGTTTTTAATAGGGCTAATAACTCAAAAACTACAAGGAATTTACTAAAAATAAAAACGGAGTCTAAATGTAACAATGAAGACATTTCATTTAACGTCCTATTTGACCTAATAGTCTCATATTTTTTTTACCCCTCTTGACTACCTACCTATGTATCAAATTTCACGATGATCAGATCAACGCCTCGAAATTTATCCTCGGACAAACTAACATAAATTTATACATGCCGATTTGCCCGAGTTGATTTAGAGATCTTGCTTCGCTCGATCACAAATATATTCACAAAACCTTGAAAAGTTATTCATCGACCGCGTCTCACGAGTCAAGAATTGACGCAATTCTTGATCTTGGTAGTAAAAAACTCTCTAAAAGTCACGACATTCCTTTGTTAGAGCGCCGACAATTTCACTAATTAAAAATTCTTTCTTTGTCATTACAGTCCTCGATTATTACTCTGGCACTTTTTGTTTGGAACTCTTTTTTATGCGGCCTGAAGATAAAACAAGCTTATTGCCAGCCTGCTGTCAAATGGTAACCATCGCCTTTAACAAAGTTACACAACCCATGTACCTTTCAATCGCACCAACTCAAAACTCCGTCATCTGTCGTACGTGAAGGAATCTAATATAACAACACCTTCAGACTTTCAAGTTTTGTTTAATTGTTATGACCAGGAAATACAATTATGGTTATGACCGTTTGGCTTCGCAGCTCCACAACCAATGCCCGTGCTGACGAATTGACGATCAAGAAAAAAACTGTTTAATGACACGTCATTCTCCAAGTGTGTAAAACTTCAACTTATTGACAGCAACCGGATTTCCGTTGAAGTATTCATTCAAAAAATGTATATTAAAATTGTATTATTTATTTAATAACTTTTAAATAAATAACTAATTATTTTAAACAATGTACTATAAAATACAATTATAATTACAGTTTACTTCCGTCAATATTTCATTAATTGTTAACTAATAAATCAATAAATTGCAATCAAATATTAAATTATACAAGTAGATATATATATAAATAAAAACGATAATTTGTAGACAAATCTAAATTTTTTAAACAAGTTAATATAAATTACAAATTGAATCATAGCTCACTTCCGTCAATATTGCTTTAATAATGTTAATTTATCACATAAAATACAATCATTTAATGATACCAGTTAATATTTATATAAATCAAAGAGATAACTTATAAGCAAGCTAACACACGCTAGATAGCTACAAGGTTTCTTTGTCAATAGACATCTTCTCTAATAGCAAAGCGACTTCTATGAAACAAATTATATCTGTTCTTAGTCATATATAGCGCGTTCCATAAAATATTCAGAAACTCACTCAACACACACTACACTCTCTCCCTCACACCCTCAAGTATACAAATTTACACAGCATTCCTGCCTCTCTTTCGTTCTTCAAATGCGTACCTACTAAATTCCTTGAAAATTTAATTAATATTTTATGTTCTTTAATCATTTTCTCCAGTTTACTAATTTCTTTAAAGTTATGTCTATAAAATGAGAATCTGTTATTGGCATTAAGCATTAGCTATAAGAGATTGTTTACACTGTTAACAAGTGCCGTTGATTCTATAACAACCTCGCGCAAACACTCACAGCTTGTCTATGACCCTAATATAACTGACTCTAAGCGCAGATCGGATCTAGTTTGCAAAACTGAAAAACGTCGAACGGCATTTGCCAGTCGTCATTTTTATTTCCTTAGCTCCACAGTATATAACAGAGTCAACAAACAAATTAATATAAGTATTTCCTTTACCCCGCTATAAATGTCAATAAAAATGTCTTCAGTGGCTTATAACACTGTCGTATGAAGAAACTGAAGACCTTTTAAAAGTTGCTGTATAGATTGTAGGTCATACACACGCAAACACACACAAGTTCACGCATATTCACACACACAAACTCAAACATCACACACACACACGATCTCTCTCATACATACACACAAACTCATACACACATACGCTCACATAATCACGGATGGCTAATTGTACCTATAATTTAAAAAAAAAATTGGAAATATTATTAAACTCGGAGGGGGCATTAGTGTTCGCGACACAGTTTATAACTTCTGCGAATACTATCGTGTTCCAGTATTATTGTTGTACCATGTTTTTGTTCCAAAATAAAATTATTTGAATAATGAATAAATAAAAAAAAAATAAAAAAAGTATTGCTTCGTAGGCCATGCACCTTAGAAACGTGCTCTACGAAGCACTGTTCTCCGTCCATGTGCCTGTAATATCACCGGCAGACATACCCTTCAACCATGCTAATTGGTGGCAAAAATAGGTATGGTGGTAATACTTTCCCGGCCGAGCTCTTTCACAAGGAACTCAACTACTCTTCTAACTACGATGTACGCAAATCGTAGCAAAGAGAGGGTCAGAAGAGCCGAGCCGTGCTCCATCTTCGGCCATACCAACGACCTCCATGTCGCAGTGGGCTGAGATGCAGGAGCTACGATTCGATTCCCGCCGCGGAACAAATATTTGCATTATCTACAGATATTCCGGGTCTGGATGTTTTTCTTTATATTATAAGTATGTATTTACAAATAAAGTATATACGTATTCTATCAGTTACCTCGTTATTACAAGCTTTGCTTAGTCTGTAGCTAGATAGCGCTGTGTGAACTGTCCAGAAATATTTAATATTTATACCATCGCTTAACAAGCAACAAACTCTCAAGCATTATACAAAAATTGACAATTAAATAATTTAAAAACATATTTAAACAAAGAATGATATCGGATTAATTGGAAGATAAAAAAAGGTTAGAATTGCTCCAACTTGAACAAAAAATATATTTTTAAACAATTTAGACGTAACTTAAGAAGTTAATTTAAAAACTGAGAATTTGATCAATACGGTGAGAACTTATTACATATATTATATCAATCAATTAAATCAATAAATAAATAAAATGACGAATCAAAATGATCTCTAACATTGCATTGAATATTAGTAGATTATTAAACGAGGGGATAAAGCAGTGTCTTACGTCACGGGCGCTTGAATGAGCGGCGCGAGGGAGTTACTACAATCCTGAGTACAGAGAGGGATTTAAGCACGCCCAAGATGCAGACAGCTTTATCCACGAGGAGAATACTTTTCACACTTTCTGTGCATTCAGTGCAGAGGTTAGTTCGATTTACGAATAAGTTCTTATTGTGTGGGTCTCTTTGGTTCAAATTTTAATATTTATCTTACCATAACCATTCATTGTCAGAATATAGGTTATACAGAAAGATGACACATTTAATTTAAATTAGTTTCACCATACTCTACCCCACTCAGGGGCATGCAATAAGCTTGAAAAGCTTTCATATTTGTTCAATTGTAAAGGTATTATTAGTTACATAATTAGGTATTATTAATACAGATGAAGTTCCAAATTCAAATCATGTACGAATTTATCATGTATGTTAAATGCTGTATGTCGTGGGGTTCTCAGCTCGAATCTGTGAGTCGGAAGCTATTTGCCTCTGCTGGTTCGCTCAGGAGACTGCGAAACTTTCTTCCGATAGCTACTAAAATTGCGCTCGCACAATCTCTTCTCCCAATTTTAGATTACGGTGATTCCTGCTATCTTGACCTCACGGAGGAGCAGCTCAATAAGCTTGAGCGTCTTCAAAATTTTTGCATAAGGTTTATTTTCGGACTTCGGAAATACGACCACATCTCCGAATTTCGTAATAAACTCAAATGGCTCCCCATTCGACTTCGCCGGAATACTCACATCCTATCCCTCCTATTCAATATCCTTCGTAATCCTTCCACGCCTTGTTATCTGAAGGAACGCTTCGAATTCCTTTTTTGCACAAATTCCCAAACACTCCGATCCTCTGAAAACCTCCTTTTCAAAACCCCGATACATAGAACCAGTTTCTATGCAAACTCCTTTTCCGTCCAAGCTGTCCGATTATGGAACGCCTTGCCGGTCTCAATTAAGAAATCCCCCTCACCTTCCGTATTTAAAGCTAGACTCAAAAACTTTTATCTCCATGAAGAGTCATGATTCATCTGATCTCTAATATTATTAATGTAAGTATAAGTATGTAAGTACATATTTATTTATTCTATATATGATATTTATTTATTTAAAATTATTTATGTATCTAATATGTATGTATATAACTAATTTCTTTTTCTATTATTAAGTTTATTCTTTTTACACCTCGGCCAATCTACCATTAAACAATTATCCTCTCCATCCAAAGGTTGTTTGGAAGAGATCGCTTTGTTAAGCGATAAGACCGCCCATTATGCTTACTTTTATTTGTTTTTTTCTTTAAATCTGTTGTGTCTAGCTTGTAAGGTATAATAAAGAATTTTCATTTATTCACTCATTCATCACATTCTGCCCGCGAGGGCATTATGAAATTCAATACAACTTTACTCCCGTAGCCGTAGGGATTTAACCACCTGCTTTCGATGAGGTTTACTTGAGATATAATGTGACATTGTCGAGCAGGTGGTGTCAAAAGAAATGTTGACTTGACCATCACGTGAAGTTGTGGTCAAGCGCTTGACTATTCAGACTAATAATATAAGTTACTCTGTCTCTCTTCTCCTGTCTGTCAATGTTTCACGATAAACGATTTTGATGAAATTGAATCTTCCCATGATTGATTTACTTCACTTCTACCCACAAACCCACCCTCGCACAAACACGCACACACACAAGACACCCACAAACTCACACACATGACCCACGCTTTCACTCACATAAACACTGATGCATTAGCATACATGCATGCAAGCATGTGCGCTTTCCAACATCACATTTATTTAATTGTTTGTTATTTCGTTTTCATGTACTAGTAGACAGTAATATTCATATCATGTCATTCAGGAGAGAACTGTTTCCTAGGCCACAGCTTACGCTTTTCTGGGAAACAGGGACACAACTCATCTATGTAACTTTTATGGTCACAATAAATATATTTCTGTTCTATTTCCTTAACTAGAGTCATGTGGGTCAAGTGTGCGCATTTAAACTTTGACGCTTCAAAAACTCGAAAATTATTTGTAGAATTAAACAAAACTGTGTTAATTAGTAAGACTGTTTATTTGTAATCAACTTAGACATAATAATAGTATTGTCAGTAGCTTATCTTTTAAGAAACTATAGAAAACAAAGACCGTTCCATACGCGCACACTTACCCCAGTATAGGGGTATGTGTACGCAGCAATGTGGGTAAGTGTACGCAACAACAAAAAAAGAAATATTGAGCTATATATTTTTAGAAAATAAACAATATTATATAACTATAAATATTTTCATCATAGGTACTTAAAGTAATCAACTTAATAATCATCTTAAATCAAAATATGAGATCAACTTGAACTTAGAAATCCTTAGTTACTTTGTCATACATGTATCACAAATAAAAGTTCGAAGCTGGTGCACTGTTCGTGCCACCAGGTTCCACAAAGGCTACTTTCAATCCAGTCTTCAGTCGGTGGATCAACATACTTTTCGCCACATGTATATGCGCCACATAAGGGGCATTTTCCTCATTTTTTCCTCATTAAGAGTCTTATTTTTAACTTTTTTTTTTAATTTAGTCGTATTTTCTTTTTGAATAATTTCTCTTCTTCCTTCTTTTTCTTAGTATTTAGTATTTTTTTAAATCTAGTCGTACGTATTTTCTTTTTGGCTAATTTCTCTTCTTCCACTTTTTTCTCAGTTTTTAGTATTTCTTTTAAATCTAGTCGTATTTTCTTTCATGTCTAATTTCTCTTCTTCCTCCTTTTTCTTAGTATTTAGTATTTTTTTAAATCTAGTCGTACGTATTTTCTTTTTGGCTAATTTCTCTTCTTCCACTTTTTTCTCAGTTTTTAGTATTTCTTTTAAATCTAGTCGTATTTTCTTTTTGTCTAATTTCTCTTCTTCCTCTTTTTTCTTAATTTTTAGTATTTCTTTTAAATCTAGTCGTATTTTCTTTTTGTCTAATTTCACTTCTTCCTCTTTTTTCTTAATTTTTAGTATTTCTTTTAAATCTAGTCGTATTTTCTTTTTGTCTAATTTCTCTTCTTCCTCTTTTTTCTTAATTTTTAGTATTTCTTTTAAATCTAGTCGTATTTTCTTTTTGTCTAATTTCTCTTCTTCCTCTTTTTTCTTAATTTTTAGTATTTCTTTTAAATCTAGTCGTATTTTCTTTTCGGCTAATTTCTCTTCTTCCTCAAGTTTACTTGTACTCTGAAACAAAACATAGCAACGCATGTACAAATATAATATGCAAGCGGGGTAAGTGTACGCATGCGCATACTTACACGACAGTTTTCTGCGCACACTTAACCCAAACCATCGAAACAGAATTGTATGAATGTCGTTGATTATTGCGTCATCATAACAACTTAAACATTGGCAAATAACAAACTAGATATTATGTTTCACTCGATAGCAAATAGGATATTTTCAAAAAGTTTACATGACTACAAAAGATTACGCGTCAAATGTGGCAAAATATCGTAAGTAAATATTTTAGCAAAAATCTTCATTTACCTGTCAGATCAAAATGGCGCGTGAGCAACTGCTGTGATACCAGCGCTTCACAGGATGTCCTGCGGGGTACTGGAAAGGGGGGTTGCCATTCCTTAGTTCTATATAGTTTTCGAGATATTTTGAATGCGCACACTGAGAAGCTGCGCACACTTAACCCACATGACTCTATACAATAACAACGATATGACCACAGTTCTAATTAAAGGACAATTATTTCCATAGACGTGTCACCAAACAAGCTGAAAAAATCCCCACAAACGTTAAATATTAAATCAAAAGTGGGCTTCAGTTTTCATTCGGGTAACCGAATCTGTGAATCCCCCGGTTTATGGGGGAACCCCCCGCCGTAATGTAGTTACGTAGATTACAGCGGCAGCCATGCCGCGAGGAGACAAATGCAATTTACGGAGTACTTATTACAGATTGATAGATAAAGCCCTCTTTAACATGAGAAAATAAAACCGGCCAAGTGCAAGTCGGACTCGCGCACGAAGGGTTCCGTACCTACTATAAAAATGGCAAAAAAATCATGTGTATTGCATTTATTTATTGCCCCCCTTAAATATTTGTTTTATTTTAATTTAATTGTTTATTTTTAAACTGAATATATAACTAAATATTCTGTGAATATTTCAAGCGTATACATGTTGCCGTTATCAATATCGAGCAAAAACGAGCACAAAATCACGTTTATTGTATGGGAGCCCCCTTAAATATTTATTTTATTCTGTTTTTAGTATTTGTTCTTATAGCGGCAACAGAAATACATCATTTGTGAAAATTTCAACTGTCTAACTATCACGGTTCATGAGATACAGCCTGGTGGCAGACAGACAGACGGACAGACAGACAGCGGAGTTTTAGTAATAGGGTCCCGATTTACCCTTTGGGTACGGAACTGGATGAAAACTGGATTGGGCACTGAAGGACAATGAGACCTTCCGCTTTGCTTCAAAAGACAACTCATGCTTTCTTTTTCTTACACATTGTGGATAAACCTGGGCCCGTAGCCAACTGACATTCGCTTAACATCGATTCGATTTCTACCCAGGTTTGTTGTCGATATATCACGTGATATTTCCATAGCATGTGTCAAATCCCATACATTTTCAGACTTATCGACTAGCGTTATCGCTAATCGAATGTAACTTAGCTAAGCCCTCTGGTCTTTTGCGGCTCTTCCAAAGTCCAAACTCCGCGTCTGCCAGAGGGAAATAGAGCATAGTATTTTGGCGGTTAGATTCAGACTACATGAGAAACTCCATACCACGCTCCAAGACAAAAATCCCCGATGTTACCACGGCCGGCCCTGATGTCTGGACATATTTGATGCACATACGACCTCCTCCGTGGTGCCGTGGGCGAAGAGCCAGCTGAAGGAGGTTGCGGGCTCGATTCCCGTCGCAGAACAAATGTTTGTATGATCTACAGATATTTGTTCCGAGTCTGGATGTTTTTTTATCTATACTTATTTTAAAGAGGAAAAATTTGTATGTTTGTCTACAGTGGCGGATTTGCAGTCTTGGCTGCTGTAGGCGCGGGGCCATTTTGCAAGTACCAGCCGCCCCTGTTTCTTCTGGATATTCTAGTATATAAAAAACTCAATTAACTACAGAATTGAAATGAGTAATAATTGATTACTGAATTCGTTCACCATCCAAATACCCGAGTGAAAAATAGCTGATTATTTTATTTATTAATTTTTTTAATATACACGCATGTTGTAATATATTCAGAATATATAATGTTTTTCTTCAAACTATTTTAAATTTATTTTCTCATATTTTACCTTTTTTTGACTTAAATTAAGCCAAAACCAAGTCAAGTTTCGACTTGTAGGCACCGGAGGGACAATCGCCCATACAACACGTACTACCAAGATCATTTCTAATTGGAGCATATTTCTACTTTAATAAGGTATTATTTTAATTTGAATAGTATTTATCTAGGTTCCCAACTATATATTAGATCAAAATACTTACCTAAAATGAAATAGAAGCGTATCGCATTCTGCATGTTTTTACGTCATAAAAGACCTGTTTTCAACATAATTGTTTCGTATTAAAAACAACAACATCTAACGTATCCTAGTCATGGGAACATAGATTATATCGTCTAGTTACAGAATAACAACACAATGAGAAAAATACAACAAGTTTTCAGTCATCATTTTTGGTATTACGGAACACGGTCAAAATCTAATCAAATTTAGAATCGTTCTATTGCTATCACTGTCGCTCTGCGTGGATAAACTTCGTCACTAAACAGGGATAGCGATATTCAGACCGAAGTTTTTGACGTGGCCGAATTGAAGTTGCGCTCAGTGTTCGCCGGCGCGGTAAATCGATCCTAACAAAGCCAAATAAGTCAAAATCAAGTCAAATGTTATGTCAATTTTATATAAAAATAATCAAAGTTTGACTTGATTTTGTCCTAATTTGGTAAAATAAAATAGACATAAGTTTGACTTAAATTTTAAGACAAAAGTATGTTTTATTTTCGACCCAGTATGTACGAAAGTGACGTATAAGTAGTAGGTATATGAAGATTATTGTTGCCGCCATAACGTGCGCGAGCCTTTACAATATTCAGGTACATTGAGTTATTTATTGAATTTTTTGTCACGATTGGCCGCCCCTAATATCTAGCCGCCCTAGGCCCGGGCCTACTGGGCCTTTGGGCAAATCCGCCACTGTTTGTCTATACTAATATTTTAAAGAGGAAAGATTTGTTTGTTTATTTTTTTGTATTGAATAGGCTCCGAAACAACTGGACCGATTTAAAAAAGCGGCCAAGTGCGAGTCGGACTTGCCCATGAAGGGTTCCGTAGCATCAACTAACATAACATAAAAGTCCTTGTAGTTTTTTGTAACATTTTTATATAGGTATGAGTTGATTGAATGAAAGGTAAATTGCGGTTTACGATTTATGACGTATTAAAAAAAACTACTTACTAGATCTCGTTTAAACCAATTTTCGGTGGAAGTTTACATGGTAATGTACATCATATATTATTTTTAGTTTTATCATTCTCTTATTTTAGAAGTTACAGGGTGGGAGGGGGTGGGGACACATTTTAGCACTTTGGAAGTGTCTCTCGCGCAAACTATTCGGTTTAGAAAAAAAATATATTAGAAACCTCAATATCATTTTTAAAGACCTACCTATCCATATAGATAACCCACATGTATGGATTTGATGAAAAAAAAAAGTTTCAGTTCTAAGTATGGGGAACCCCTAAATTTATTGTTTTAATTTCTATTTTTGTGTGAAAAAAGTGGATGTGACATAAGGACGGACAGACAGACATGACGAATCAATAAGGGTTCCGTTTTTTGCCATTTGGCTACGGAACCCCAAAAATTATTTCACTGTTGGGAAGCTACACTATCCCCGGGTGACATAGGCTACTTTTTACCCAACTGCGCAGAAGGAGGGTAATGTTTTTATAGAAAAACTACGCGTGCGAAGCAGCGAATTGGTCAGCTAGTAACGAATAAACTCAAAAACTAATTGTCAGATTTCAAAAATTCTTTCACCAATAGAACGCTACATTATCCCTAAATAATATAGGCTACTTTTTACCCGACTGTGCAGAAGAAGGATAATGTTTTTATTCACAAACTGTTACCGGAGAACCCGTTGCTTGTCATAAAATACGAGAAAAATAAGAAATTCAACAAACGAAGCAACATTTTGTGTACAATCTACGCAGCCGTCACATCTGTAAAAAGGTCCTTTTTGACAAATTAATCGGTTTTCGCGCGTGACTGTTTTAAAACGGGACGTGGGGTGCCTTTGTTTATAGAAGACTGACGCGCTCAGGGCGGGATCTAGATTAGAAAGTGAGCTAACTCAAAGCGAATCATAATGAATGAGTACACACAAAGACAGGATGTGTATCAAATGATGAATGTGATAAACAAGGAACCTGTTTTGTTACGACATTTAAGCACAGATCCGGAATAGTATTAACTGATATTGGACGTATAGTTTTATTTACTAATAATATTTATAAATAAAAAAACGACTGTGCTTTAGACCACACGATTGAACTAAAACTTCTACTGATGCCTGCCATCTGTTGTGGAATAGCTGAACTTTTTCGTAAATCGAAGCTGGTAGATTCAAAATACGGAACGTAGTAAATACTTTTTTTATCTATAGCAAAATGAACTCTATTGAACAGCATGAAGGAGTGTTTTGTTTTTGCAGGTTGTATAATTTAGGCTAATTTTGGATAAGAGTTTTGCGACAAATCAACTGGATATGAGAGAAAGAGAGAAAGAAAATGTGTGCTCGCATCTCTCTTTCTTGCCCCTACAGTAATATACGAAACGTAACTCTCTCTTTCTATCTTCACTAACTTATATCTCCCTCTGAATTTCCGTTCGCACTTTTCGTAACGCATTCACCAGCTTACTCCCTTCAGAAGTTTTACTTCAAAAATCGTATTGGTAACACTTTTATAATACCTACTCGCAAGAACTCTTCAAATGCAATTAAGTAAATGTATTTTCTTTCTTCCTTTTAAATGAGCCTCTGCATTTGACGCGCACCCTAGCGTCAGTCACCGCGAGCCAATTAGCACAATGATTGTTTATCTTCCTTCACGCCCGCGAGGCAGACGTGTCACGTTCATTTACATGTATGGGTAGTAACAACTGTGTGTTGTAGGTACATAATAGCACTATCTGTTACATCCACTCACGATACACTGAAACCTATGACCTGTGACCTATGACCGCCATAAAAAAGTTTTATCTCCACGGAAGAATAGTGTAGGTCAGAGTTTCCCAAACATTGTTCTGCCATGGCCCGGTAATTTTCACATTGCCCCTTCGTGACCCTTAATACTTGAACTTAATACTATTAAACACAAGCTAAAAATGGATTAGCTAATCAGCTAACCCCCTCCCCTCTATTAGGTAAAATAATACACATTTATTATATGTAAAAATATTTTATTAATCTATAAGTATTATTATTCTAAAGAGGAAAGATTTGTATTTTTGTATTTCTGTGTGTATGTTTGTAATGAATAAACTCAAATACTACTGCTCCGATTTCAAAAATTCTTTCACCATTGGAAAGCTACATTCATCCTGAGTAACATATGGTACTTTTTACTCAACTGCGCAAAGGAGGGCAATGTTTTTATTGAAAAACTACGCGTGCGAAGCTGCGGATTGGTCAGCTAGTACAAAATTTTTTGATATCGCCTATTTAGTCACTAAATTTTAATGCGAAGTATGGAGCTGCTGCTTATTTTTCACTAAAGAATCCAAGTTCACGGAAAATGACGAAAGTTTTATCCCAAGGTCTGGTTCCACTTCAAGTCGGTTTCTATATTTATTTTTAAGGTAAACTAATGTTAACTCAACTCACCGCACGCATATTTACGATGCGTCGATCGATAGTAGGTATTATAAAAAACAAAGCTGGGATGTTGCGACCCGGTATTTTATTTTGATGACCCAGTACCGGGTCGTGACCGAATTGGAAACTTCAAATGGGAAACGCTGGTGTAGGTATGTATACTCGTATTAGTTTAGCGTAGAATGTAAAACATTTGTAGGTGAGACCATAGAAATACCTTAGTTGTTTTACGTTCTACGTTAGGTACATTAGTTCTACGATAAACTGGCATTTTACTAAATATACCTAGGTAAATAAAAACAGACTAGGTAGGTACATACCAAACGCCGTCTTAGGCTATGCCGGGGCCCTTGGGCACAAGAATTTGGGGCCCTGTTGGAAAGTAATGTGAATGAAAAAAAAACATTTTTCTGATATCATCTTAATTCGAAGTGGTTTGTGTCGGTGACCGCTAGATGGCGTAATTAATTAGTTTTGCTTTCTAGGTACTACCTATCTTAATATTTTATCCTTTTATCAATTTGACCAACAATATTTCTTCACTGTAAATATATAAATACATAGAGTTGCCGAAAATAAAACAAAAATCCAGGCTATACCAGATAATGTACTTACCTAAGGCAATTGTACAGATCTTCATAAAAGTTTAGATGGTGACGAAATGCGGAACTACATATTTCTTCTGTGAATGCAATGCCTTGTTTTCTGTCAAACTCGGGAATACATTAGCTTGTTGCTCTCAGGGTTGTCAGAAAGTGGCTAAAAACGCCCTCATTTACTCCATAAACTTTTTCATAGTTTGTCTTTTAGGTACATATTTTTGTCGGGTTATATCTACAGAATAGAAAAAAATTGTATAGTGTAGGCTAATATATTGGCATTTTGGGGCCCCCATGACGATAGGGGCCCTAGGCATAGGCCCCGTGAGCCCTTATGGTAAAGACGGTACTGTAGGTACATACCTACTTTTACTAAAAGAAAGTTATTTTGTTTGGTGTTAATAAAAATCTGTAGGTATTACAACGAGACGCGCTCAAATTAGGTACCTGTAGGTATTTAATTTATCTATGGGTTTAAAAACCAAAATTGGTTGTCTGTAGTCGGTTTACGGACGATAATTTTACGTGATGACGAGTGGAAGACAGACAGATAGATGAGATGTTTCACAAGCGCTAAGGATGATCGTGCCTCCCTATCGCTTGTTCCGCGCTCTCGCTTGCACTCTCGGCTCAGGCGGAACTTTTTGAAGACCGACACTTTTTGGTGCGTGCAGCCGGCGTTCATCGATCTATAAGACGTTTATCACGTCAAAAACTAGTAAGGACTGATTGCCTAGATAAATAGCGTAGGTATCTGTATGACTAGCGAAATATTTTTTACATGCTATTCTTAAAATTATGAGCAAAATATTGCATTAAAAATATTTAGTTAAACTGCAAAAGGTAACCTCTTTTGCCATTGACGAAAGTCGTTGAATTTCCAGCCAGTTACTATTTTCAGTCATAGTCGAATCATCCGTACGAATAGCAGATTCATTTTATTTTGAATAGCAACATTTTAGTCTAATAAATACGGTAGGGTAAAAGAGCTACTTTAATTTATAGTACGTTTCTCATAAATTTATCGAGATAATTTATTAAAACTAATCTTCGAAAACCTGGTACAATAAATATACCTACGCACAACCACCAGTTTTGTATTTCTTAAAGTTGACCCATTTTCACAATAACAACACTCATAATTAAAAAAAAACTGGGCTGTTTTAGTTAATAGGTGTTGTGAAACTTGCTCCAGTACCTTTGTTGTTTTGTTTTGGTTTTTCTTGCTTTATGGTTACTTTGGCGAAATTCGTGTAAATTCGTTAGATATGAATTAAAATGGACGTGAAATTAAATAAATGCGAAACATGTTTAAGCAGCGATCGTCAGTTGGTGTGCTTATCGAAAATTGAGTTGTTAGTCAAGGAAATACAGCTTTCACAGGTAAGACAAATATCTATGAAATGTTTCGTATGAATTCAATAAAATGAATAAATAGGGATGACTGTAGTCGTGCGATAGTGTATATAATGTGAATGTGGAGGGAGCCACCCTGAGCATGTTGCACTTGTTGCTCTCCTCTGCCTCAGAATCCTCACTGTGGAGTCTGAAGCAGAGAAGCGCCCTCAAGAGCCCCTTCACCTGCAACCGGGAACAGCTCAATGAAGCACCTAGCTATCGGATGAAAATCCAAAATGATGAATTTCATGGGTAAGAGACGGCCTCCACTGTTCAGAAATGCATGGAGTACGACTATACAAAATATTTGCATGATCTACCTACAGTATTTGTTCTGTGGATGTACATCTATATAAAAATGGAAATTGTTTAGTTTGGGGCAAGATAGTACCATGAGAGATGTCTGGTAATTTAATTCATTTACTGACACGAAAAGAAGAAGAATAACGTAAAATATGTAGCCTGTTCTTACACAGATTTTAAAAGTAATGAATTAACTATTTTTTAATTAATTTAAAAATGTATTCTCTACAAAATTCACATAGATACATAGTTTAACTTAGGTAAGTACAGTCTACAAGAGCCAAGTTTGTCCAGTCCAAAAACATTTTCGTTTGCATGTTTTTAATGAAGGTAGCCCAGCCCTTTTGGTTTGACCAATGAGGGACATAAATTCCGTTCTTTGGGTTAGTCTTAGTGTTAAAAACAAAGTCTTAAAAAAAACGAGTGCTTTAGACCACACGACTGAAGTAAAACTTTATCTCCATCTATATATATATATATGTATAGCGGTAAAAAGAATGTTTTATGGAAATGTCAACTTTATTTCGAGGCGCGTACAGTAAGTACATAAGTTATTTTCTGCTGCTCACTGCCATCTGTTGTAGAAGAGCTGAACTTTTTCGTAAATCGAAGCTGGTAGATTCAAAATACGAAACGTCGTAAATACTTTTTTTTATCCATAGCAAAATGAACTCTATTATACAGCATGAAGGAGTGTTTTGTTTTTGCAGATTGTATAATTTAGGCTAATTTGGGATAGGAAATATGTGACAAATCAACTAGCAATAAGAGAAAGACAGAAAGAAAATGTGTGCTCGCATACAGTAATATACGAAACGTACCTATCTCTCCGTTCGCACTTTTCGTACCGCATTCGCCAGCTTACTCCCCAAGTTAAGCGTCCGTAAAGAAGTTTTACTCCAATAATAACAAAACATTAAATTATTTTTGACACTAATTAAAGAACCGATCAAGTGCGGGTTATACTTGCCCACTGTGGATTCCTATGCTAACAATTGTGCTAATACATGCAGATTTATGGATCCTGATTATGTATTGTGACATCCAAAATGATGTGTGAAAATTTCAATTGGATTCTTGTCTTCTATCTGTTACTGAGATGGATAGAACCATGTAACACACAGATAATGTAGGTTTCTATTTCTATGGTGGGTGGGAAAAGATCTGCACTGATGTCCCGCACTGAGGTGTATTGTGCATTACCCCCCTTCTAACCTGACCCAGCCATCCTAACTCCTTGAAGTAACGGAGCAGGATTTTGGGGTTGATGGATGCAGCTTTCCAAGATCCCCGTGGATGTTGTTGTGGTGTTAGCAGATAAGGATTCGATGAGCAGACTGCAGGCCCGTCCTCAGCCTGATATCGCTCGTGGCCGTACAGTGAAGCATATCATGCTCCACCGTCTCTTCTTCCTGAAGACATGCGCGACAAAGCACACTATCCATGGCCCCGGTCTTCAAGAGGCGATGGTTAAGTTTGCAGTGTCCTGTGATGATTCCCACCATCATCCTTAGATCTTATGTAATGTAGGCTTAGTAACAGAGTCCCCTTAAATCCCTTCGGATACTGAACCCTAAAGAAATAAGTTCTTTCTTTCTTGTATTTGCCCCTGGTCAGTGCTAGCAAAATCCACCCTTACGGTGGCCAGGCTTCGCTCTTGGCGCCTGTACATAAATAGATATAAGCCTGAGAGTCTGGTAAACAATTATAGAGATGCTTGTTGCTAGGGCTAGGCCTGTATCGAGAAAACATACTAACAACTTTTCTTTTAATATTTGTCTGTATATACTTAATCGAAATAATCTGTACTACGGTAGAAGACCCTCTAGCACAGGTATTTTATACTTAAGTCCCAAGCCCATGAAATGTATCCTAGATTAAGCGCGATCACTGTACATAATTACGGATTTAAACTGGTATTTATCGCGTATGTACCTTTTTTATTTGTTATCCCAACTTGCAACAGAGTCGATCGTCGGGATAACAAATAAAAAGGTACAAAAAGGTTTTTTTTGTCAACTTATACTGTCCCACTGCTGGGCAAAAGTCTCCCCCAACTCCTTCCATATATCTCTATCCTGTGCGACACTACCACTCCTGCTCGAAGGCAACAAGATCGTCTCGCCAACGCTTTCTTGGCCGACCTGGAGCTGGATTAGGCCACCCATCGGGGTGCATTCTGCTAACGTGTCCCGCCCAATCCCATTTGAGCCTAGCTGTCTTTTCTCCAACCTGTTTTTCCTGTCGTTTCTCACTCGATCAGTCCGTTTGAATCCGAGAACGCTGCGTTCCATTGCCCTCTGGCATATCTTGAGTTTGGACTGCTGTGACTCGGTCAGCGACCATGTCCTTAGGTTAGGACGAGCAGGTACACATGTCGATGAGCTGGCGCTTAAGTGTAAGAGGAAGGTCACCCTTCATGTGCTCCTTCATGAACCTTCAAATACCCATTTAAAACAGTAATTTTGTATCATGATTTTCAGGTACTCGACTCAGACGGTGCAGTTTGCTGGGAATGTCACAGAAACATGGTGAAGTTCTGCAGATTCAGAGCACAAGTGAAGCAAGCTCAAGAAGTGTTGAGAAATGTTGAGGTAAGATAGATGGATGACGCTCTATTGTACACACGGCTACACATCAAGCTATAGATTTCTAGTATAAGCTGACCTCGCATTGTGTAGGCTTTTTGTAGAATAAGAGGTCAGCTTATACTGGAAATTTATAGCTTGATGTGTAGCCGTGTGTACATCACACTTAAATTAAGAACAATTTAAAAAAACCAAATAACAAGAGACGCAAAAGTACAGACCAGTCAGGGGACCGTAATGTTTGTTAATAAACACTATAGACATAGAAAAATCTTACTTAAAAACTGTCGTTAGTAAGTACACAAAAAGATGAATTGTTATGTTAGTTTTCCATAAATAAATATAATAATACTGACGATATTCAAGTGCCGTTTTCTCAAAACATAAAAAAGACTACTCGAAAAAATATGTTCTATTATCAAATTTTAAAGAAAAACGACTAAATTTAGGTGATTAATTCGATATAAAAATTCGCCTACTTTTTACTTAAAAAACTTTCGTGATTGATTTCAACCATTATTATAAATACGGGATTTATCACGTACCGTCTTATCGGTGTTTCGACCGACAATGTTTATGTTCAGTGCGAGGCGAGACGTTATTCGGAGCGGATCGCACTAACCCTGATGAAGGTTCACGAATTGAACCGAAACATTGTCGGTCGATACACCGATAAGACGGTACGTGATAAATCCCGTATTTATAATAATGATTTCTGCCTACTCTTGCAATCGACATCCAAAAATAAAGGCCGATTTGATACCTATCTCTTTCGGAAACGGCTGCGGGTTTTGGGTTAGAAAGGGACAACAAGAGATATCTCGAGACGTCACCAATACAGTAAGCATTATGCAATAGCACAACACAAGTTTAATAAAGTGTTTGTTTTTACATACCAAAATAAATTGTACATGTCTATGGTAAACATTTCACAAATTTATTTATTATGCTCATCAAAATAACCCCTTTCATTTTTGTGCGTATATTATCAAACTCCCTATATAAAATAAGACCGCCCATTATGAATGAATGAATGAATGAAAATTCTTTATTATACCTTACAAGCTAGACACAACAGATTTATAGAAAAAAACAAATAAAAGTAAGCATAATGGGCGGTCTTATCGCTTAACAAAGCGATCTCTTCCAGACAACCTTTGGATGGAGAGGATCATTGCTTAATGGAAGATTGGCCGAGGTGTAAAAAGAATAAACTTAATAATAGAAAAATAAATTAGTTATATACATACATATTAGGTACATTATATACATGTTTTTTTATTAATATACATACATCTATATATATGTTGATATCTATATATATAAAAGAAAGTCGTGTTAGTTATACTATTTATAACTCAAGAACGGCAGAACCGATTTGGCTGAAAATTGGTGGGGAGGTAGCTAAGAACCAGGAGAAGGACATAGGATACTTTTTATCCCGTTCCCGTCGTTCCCGTGGGACGTGACATAAAACGTCAAAGAGAATACAAGTCACTATAAAACGTCGTATAACAAAAACGCATCTGACATGGAATAACAAAACAGCTATGACAGCAAATGACAGCTGAACGTAATCTTGTCTATGGTTAAGTATGGTTGTATAATGATGGCCGGGGACAACAATTGACAATTCTACCCGGGTGACGTTTAATGACAGCCCGCGTTATATGCATGTCAAGGCGGTACGAAGTTCGGCGGGCCCACTTGTATTACCAACATGTACTTAGTACTAACCATATATGGGCTTAATACGTCTGAAATATTTTTTTATTAAATTTAATTATACCTAGTCAGGTCATAAATTCTGTCACATGTTTAATATAAAATAATTGAAACAAGTTTATTCATTATGTAACCATTTATATACCAAAATGAACTTAACAAAACATAGATTCTTATGACACTAAAGTTTATTCAAAATGACCTCCGTGATTTTGAATACAGGCCTTCAATCTGCGCGGCCAGTCGTCTATCGCAGCACGAACGAGGTCCATGTCAATATCGGCGGCTGCCTTAATCAAGGATGTCTTGAGTGACTCCAAATTGGGATGAGGTTTTGAGCGCGCCTTTTCCTCCAAGTGTTGCCAGATCTTGTAATCTAACGGATTCAAATCTGGACTGGAGGAGGGCCAGTCTTCGTGCCGGATGAAGTCGATTTCACTCGCCGCCAGCCAGTCTTGTGTGCTCTTCGCTCTATGAGCTGGCGCCGAATCTTGTTGGAATACCCAGTGCCTGTTATTGAACATGGTATGAGAAACAGGTTCCACAAGGTTCGTCAGGACTGTATTTTGATACACAACTGCATTCGTTTTTACACCTTTCTCACAAAAATGTATCTCTGTTAAGCCCCAATAAAAAACTCCCAACCATACCATGAGCGAGGATGGAAAATGACCTCGTTGGACACGCGGAATACGGTTGCTCGCTTCTTCACTACTGTGTGCGTACACCTTATCAGTTTGTTTGTTGTAGCTCTCTTCCACGGTAAAAATTTTTTCATCCGAAAAAAGAATTTCCCGATATTTTTTTCCCGCGTACCGCTTCAACAAAGCGCGGCATTTCTTCAGTCTCAAGTCCATTAGACGAGCATTCAAACGATGTCCTGTTTTTCTTCGATATGCCCGAAGCCTTAAGTCTTCATTTAACACCCTTTTCACCGTGGTTCTGCATAACCCCATCTGAAGGGCCAACAGTTTCTGCTTACGTTTGGGATTTCTTTGAATTCGCGCCTTCACAGCTTTTATCACTGCTGGAGTCCTAACAGACCGAGGGCGACCACTTCTTGACCTGTCATCTACACTAGAGTCTTCATTGTATCGTTTGATGGTGCGATAAAAGAATCTTTTGGTTATATTCAAATGTTTCAGTATGTCAAAAATTTGAATTGGCGCGTAACCGCAACGATGCAACGCAATAACTGCAACACGGTCTTATTTAAGCGTCCACTCCATATTTAAAAATGAGTAAAATTCTAAAAAGTATACATTTTTATTTTCATGAACAATTCGAAATTCGAATTCTATAAACTTTTTTGTGGCCAGCATTCTAAAAGAAAAGTTTTTACTGTGTGACAATACTTATGACCTGACTAGGTACATTATCCTGTTTTTCATTTTGTTGTATCTAGCTGAAGAGTTCTCTTTCATCCATTTTCAGAATCAAAATTATACATCATTTAGTGTTTTAACACAGTCCACGAAAAAAAACTATGATAACGAATATATCTACTTAGATCCTCTTCAACACACAAACACAGAAAATAATAAAGTGAAAGCTGAACCAAATTTAATAAAACAAAAAGCTGATAACATAGATTTTGATGATAAAGACAATTCTGATACAGATTATAATGAAAAAGCTCCTAAGGTGTTTGCAGATAACTTAAAAATTAAAGAATTTGGCAAGGAAGTAAAGAGTTTCAACAAAAATGCAAGAGCTTTGAAGCGAGACAAGAAACGATTAAAGGATAGCAATTTAAAAAATAAACAATTCCAAGTTAAGAAACACGAAAGAGAGTCAGATAACAATATGACAAAAAATCGAAGAATAGTTTTAAATGAAGAATGCAAGAACATAGATAAAACAGAATGTTTAAAAGATGTAGATGAAGAGATTTTGAATGTTAAGTTTGAAACTATTCTATTCACCGAAGATGAAATGTTAAAGTGCAGAGAAGAGAAGAGAAATCATGCGAATTTTAAGAAGATACCATTTAAATGTGATTCCTGTGTCACCGGCTTCACTAAGAAAGAAAATTATGACTTACATCTCCTAAAGAAACATGATGAGGTGTGTAGATTTTTTTCTTTATCAATATTAATTTAAGTGATACAGAATCACACTAATATTATAAATGTGAATGTTTGTTTATTTGTTACTCAATCACGTCGTACGGCTGAACCGATTTTTATGAACTTTGGTATATACATAGATTATAACCTGGATTACCACATAGGCTACCTTTTATCCCATAAATCAGTTCACATGGGATAAAAATGGGGTGTCCAGTCAAGTTGCAACAGCGAGTTTAGCTTTACTTCCAGGTTACCTACACATTTGGTAGTGTAACGCGTACAAAGTCGCGGGCAACAGCTAGTCATTAATATATTTTTGTTAAATTGTTGTACAATAAATATCTTAAATAAGTTAGCACAGTTTGGAGCAGTTGAACTATCTATAGATCGTTTGCAACGGTCTTTAGATGATTCAACTGTTCCTTCTGTATATTATAGTTTTGTAAATAGTTGTATATTCTTTCTGTTACTAAATGTATTTAGTCAGCAAGCGAGTATTGGGGCTCAAGTGGAGTTGGGCAGGACACTTGGCCAGACGTAGTGACGACAGGTGGACTAAGGCACTAACAGAGTGGAGGTCGAAAACTGGCCATCGAAATAGGGGACGTCCACCAGCGAGATGGATCGACGACATCCATAAGACCGTGGGTGGTACGTGGTTCAGACTGGCACAGGATCGGGAAGAATAGCAGAAACAAAGAGAGGCCTATGCCCAGCAGTGGCTCGACACGGGTTGAGAATGAATGACATGACTAAATATGTATTTAATTTAAAACATAAAGCCTACCCATACCATATAGGAGATTACAAAGATAAATGCTGGATATTTCGCACAGCGCTATCTAGCCCCAAACTAAGCAAAGCATGTTCACACGGCTATACATCAAGCTATAAGGCTTTTATTTCTTACTAGGTACACAATAATTAGATTTTATTTTTATCTGTAAGAACCCCTCAAGAGGTGAAGGCCTCCTCCAAAGATAGCCATTTGTCTCTGTCTTGGGCTACTTCGAGCCAGTGCGGGCCAGCCGTTTTCTTCAAATCATCTTCCCAGCGTGCGACGGGTCTTCCTTTGCAGCGTTTGCCTTGCGGGCCCCTCCACGACGTGACCCTTTTTGTCCATCTCTGGTCCTGCGCTCGCACCACATGGCCAGCCCATTTCCATTTCAATTTGCGAGCGTAGCACAATGCGTTTGTTACTTTTGTTATATTTCTTATTTTTGTGTGTTGTATTTTGTGAATTTTTCTGATATTTAGCATGCTACGCTCCATTGCTCGCTGGCAGCTGTTGATTTTATTTTTTATTTTAGATGTGTATTTCCATGTCTGGCAGGCGTAAGTTAAACACGGTAGAAGGCATGAGACCATGACTTTGCTTTTCAAATATATCGGCATGTTGCTTTTAAAGACATCAAGCTATACAATTTTAATATAAGCTGACCTCTCATTCTACGAAAAGCCTACACAATGCGAGGTCAGCTTATACTGGAATTGTATAGCTTTGATGTGTAGCCGTGTGTACTGTGGTATCCAGTTGACTGATAGTCTTATTTTATAATAGGTGTTTTGTTATGTGCGACATTAAATGAAAACACGGATAGGACTAATGGCTTGTATTGTTGTAAAATAGGGGTTTTTTTTTCAAAATTGCCACAGAAAATTTTAAATTTTCATAAAACCTTATTAATCATTATTCCTTATTATCTTATTACCTTATTATCAAGACCCAAAGTATAACTGAAACAGTCTGTATCAAATAGGTAAACAAATCATATTCATTCATGACGTAAGTAGGTACCTGTTAAACTGACTAAGCGGCATCGTCGCCGATGTGATGTTAAAAAAATGTCTAAAATTGTTTATTGGAAATGTATCGATTACTGGATAAATATTTAAGCTACCGGTATAAAACCCACATCTAAAATATGTTAATACGATTCCGGATGTGTTTTATATTAATGTTGTACATGACAACCTCCTTGGCGCAGTGGACGAATAGTCTGAGACGCAGGAGGTAGCGGGTACGATTCCCGCCGCGGAACAAATGTTTGCATGATCTACAGATATTTGTTCCGGGTCTAGATGTTTTTCTATATAATATAAGTATGTATTTACAAAAAAAAAATGTATATAAGTATTCTATCTGTTATCTGGTTCTCATAGTACACACCATAGTTCTCATAGACACATCAAGCTATAAATTTCCAGTATAAGCTGACCTCGCATTGTGTAGGCTTTTCGTAGAATGAGAGGTCAGCTTATACTGGAAATGTATAGCCGTGTGTACAAGCTCTGCTTAGTTTAGGGCTAGATAGCGCTGTGTGAAATTTCCAGCAGTTATTAATTTATAACGAAACAGGTTGTATAGAAAAATATCCAAAAATATTTGTTCCAGTTGACTATTCACCCACTGCGCCAAGGAGGACCTCCCTTTAATATTAATTAAAACACCTTTAAATTATTACAGAGTATAGGAGTACATATTTGCTCGGTCTGCCGAACTCGTTTCTCGTCTAAAACAGCTCTCAGCAGACATCAAACCAAGCATTACCTCCAGTACAGCTGCCGACTCTGCTTATATAAGGTAAGCATATACATGGGGCATACTAAAAGTTATGCACGTCTATAAACTCGGAAACTTTGTTGTTGTTGGATCCCTCATGAACTGACAGCGGAGCAGAAGCGGGCTCGCGTAATGGTGCTCACAGATGCTACTGAAGTACGACCACGGACATTCTAATGCTGTTTATGACATTGTCACAGGAGACGAAACTTGGATTTATTGTTTTGAACCCGAAAAAAAAACAGCAATATTGTGAATGGGTGTTTGAAAATGAGAAAAGTCTAACAAAAGTGAGGCAGGCGAGAAAAGTTGGTAAAAAAATGATCGCGTTTTTTTTCTCAGCTACGGGTCCCATCTGCACAATTCCACTTGAAGATCAAAAGAGTGTTAATGCCGAGTGGTATTCTACCATTTGTTTACCCAGGGTGTTAGAAAAAGATCGCGAAAGACGACCAAAATGCCGCGTTCTCCTACATCATGGCAACGCTTCTTCACACACGGCCAACAAAACAAAGTCATTTTTAGCTTCCGAAAATGTACAACTCATCACCCATCCTGCACATAGCCCCGACCTAGCACCCTGTGATTTCTGTGTTTTCCCCAAAATCAAAGATTTGATGAGAGTTTTCACTTTTACCAACTCCGAAGAGGCAGTGATAGCGTTAAATCAGCACGTAGAAAACATGCCTTCAGATATGTGGTCCTCCTGGTTTAAAAAATGGTTCGATCGCATGTAAAAATGTTTAAAATGTAAAGGAGAGTATTTTGAAAAGAAATAAACATAATATTTTGGTTATAACATGTTGTTTTTCTAAGTTATGCAAAACTTTACCTACGTACAACCCGTTTTGTTATGTACGACATTAATTTAAAACACACATCCGGAATCGTAGTATCTGATTTTAGAGGCGGGTTTAATACCGGTAGCTTGAATATTTATCTAGTAATCAATACATTTCCAATAAACAATTTTTAACGTAAATCGGCCTAGGTGGTTTTATAAGCTGGCTATACACGCGACTTCATTAAGATTCCACGCCAATACTCCAAATGTCCAACACTCGCAAGTTCAAGTCTAGTTGCAACAGCGAGTTTAGCTTTATTTCTAGGCTACCTACACATTTAGTAACGCGTACGAGGTCGCGGGCAACAGCCAGTGTATTACAAAAATTGACAAATTTAAAAACGCAATTAATCAAAATCTTTATAAAAAAGCCTACTATAACATATCGGATTATTTAGATGATAGAGAAGCTTGGGATTGAAATTGCTCCAACTCGTTCGAAATGTTACAATTTAAACGTAATTTATTACCTGTATTGTAATGTATCCTAAAAAGATCATTAAAAAAAACAACCAGCCTTGTTCCTTGCCTTTCTTTCCTGGCTTAGTCGCGGAGGAACAGGCAGTAAAAATGACGTTTCAAAGTGATTCTTGTGTTTTTAATTTTATTTTAATTTGGCGGCAGCTGCAGGCATTTCTGCCAAGGCGAGACTGAAAACCAGCGTAGCTGAGCCCTCAACCTATTTACCGCCACCTTCTACCTATGTGCTACCTACAATGTTTCTATTGTTATTTACTAGTGGACCCGCCGAACTTCGTACCGCCTTGACATGCATATAAAGCGGGCTGTCAATATACGTCACCCTGGTAGAATTGTCAATTGTTGTCCCCGGCCATCATTATGTATGAGAAAATGAATGACTCCCACAAATAATTCAATACCAAAATTAGCCAAATCGCTCCACCCGTTCTCGAGATTTAGCGAGACTAACGAACAGAAATAATTTTTTTATATTATAGACAATATCTCGGGATAACTGCGACCGAAGCATCTGTTTCAAACGATATTCAACCTCTGACGATATTTGCAGCACGCATTCTATCAATTCTGTCAAGGTTACTTTATATAAAAGCGCTAAGGTTAGATTATAAATAATTTTATATGGTGGTTAAGTATTCTTAAATTTTCTTAATATTTTTCTTTCTTTAGAACCTTCTCCAGACAATAAGAAATACAACAAAAAAAGAATTAGCGAAATCGGTCCAGCCGTTCACGCGTGATGGCGTGACCAAGGGAAATAGGGATTCATTTTTATACATAGAGATTTACTTAATTAGAACGGATTAACCAACTACACTAATTAATTTAAAAGAATTCAAAACATTATTTTTTTTTAATGATGATGCCAAGCGCTTGAACACTACCTTTTTTTTTTTTTATCTTATAGGCTTGCGTTTGACCACGATCTCGCCTGATGGTAAGCGATGATGCAGTCTACGATGGTACACGCTTGCCTAGAGGAAACCTATTCACTCGCGACTTAAAGATACCCAGGTTGTAGCTATCTGGAAACACAGACACTGGCAAGTCGTTCCACTCTTTGGCGGTGCGCATAATAAAGGTCGAAGAGAACCGCTTTGTGCGAATGGAAGGTATTTCTACCATATAGCGGTGGCGCACTGCAGAGCGTCTGGTTGTCCGTTGATAGAAAGGAGATGGTGGGATCAGGTTGAAAAGTTCCGCCGCACACTCCCCGAAATGTACTCGATAAAAAACCGAGAGGCTAGCAACCTTTCGTCGATGCTCCAGGCTGAGGAGCCTTGCATCAACTAGCTCATCGTTGCCTATGAGCTTCTTGGCTCTTCTCTCAATTGATTCTAGAGCTTCAAGTTGGTACTTCGCTGATCCGTCCCAGAGGTGAGAACAGTACTCCAAACACGAACGGACTTGTGCTTGGTACCTCACCTGATGGTAAGTGATGGTGTGATCGAAGATGGAGTACGCTTGTCTAGAAAGAACCTATTCACTCTGGACTTGAAGACTCCGAGATTATACTGGATAGATTAATTACATAAACCATACATTGTTTAAAATTAAATTAAAATAATACACATTAATACAAATTCATTTCTATAATTTCTGTGTTGTCTGTACACACGGCTACACATCAAGCTATACATTTCTAGTATAAGTTGACCTCTTATTCTACGAAAAGTCTACACAATGCGAGGTCAGCTTATACTAGAATTTAGCTTGATGTGTAGCCTAATAGTGCATTCTGTTGCATACTAGGTGTGTGTAAATAAATGCCTTTTATTTAATTATTTACTAGCTGACCCGCCGAACTTCGTACCGCCCCTGGACATGCATATGACACGGGCTGCCAATGTACGTCGCCGGTACATTTCATTTTAAACTATTCTTTCTATTTGATTTCTGAACGACGGGGGACACATCAAAGGAAAACACATTGTTTTTTTTTTTTATTTACTTCCGAGCATTTTCATATTTATTCACCTTTTAAACCTTCTCTGGACTTCCACAAATAATTCAATACCAAAATTAGCCAAATCGGTCCAGCCGTTCTCGAGTTTTAGCGAGGCTAACGAACAGCAATTCATTTTTATATATATATATATATATGTAGATTTAATGAATAAAAAGATGTTTATTTTTGAACCTTGATGCAAAGAGTGAATGCCTCACCCTCTCTTTGTTCAGGGTTCTGTTCTGTTTACCAGGTGTCCTCGGAGACGGCTGCCATGAACCACTGCCGGCACAAGCACGCTGATGATGAAGAGGATAGAATCCATTGCAAGCAGTGCGCGTTCGTCGGCAGGTGAAACTGTGACGCATAATTTTTTTTTTTGAGAAAAAGTTCCTTATCGTACGGTACGGACTTGACTAAGAAATGTGTAAGAGTTTTCTTCGACCCTTTCTTTCGTGTAGACGGTTATCCATAGCTCGTATGATATTAAATATTTCTTATTATAATATTAAATATACATGTATATTATATATATTACTGGCACATAGGCATAACAGCTAAGTCCTATAGTATGGCAACGTATCCACATAGAGATCAAGACAACATAATACCTTGTGTTGAATTCTATGTGGATATCCATGGGCTGCAGTAGCCACTTAACATCTGGTGGAGTGCATGCGTTTTTCATATAAGTAGTATAAAAAAAAATCAATGAAATATATAATATTTTTACTTCTAATATATAAAATTCTCGTGTCACGTCACAGTGTTTGTAACAAACATCCCAAACGGCTTGACCGATTTTTATGTTTTTTTTTGTGTATATCCTGTAGGTGTGAGAATATTTGTAATGCAAACATTTGTCCCGCGGCGGGATTCGAACCCGCTACCTCCTGCGTCTCAGCCGGCTATTCGCTCACTGCGCCACGGAGGTCGTCTTGTATTATATGAATGAATATGTATTTATTTCAAAAAAAGGGTTTTTTAAAGTGCAGTTATATAACTAGTTATAATCTAGGATACCTAGGGTGTTGTATCTTGTGGTTCTGAACTACAACCTTATTCTCTACATCAAATACTTTGGTACCTTGCTCTAACTAAGTTTAAATAAACGTGTGCTTAGACGCAAAGGATCTCTGCTTTGGCTCGATAGAATAGGATGGGCATGACAATGTAGGTAGGTATGACTGACTACAGATACTATAGGTATCATATAGCCAGACTGAGGCTTATACTGTCATGGATATGTACATCATTATATTGCTTCTTCAGGAGCAAGGAAAAAAAACATCAAGAAAAACTAAAGCCCGTGTTTTTAAATTAACGATCAATCCATTTCATCATCATATCAGCCGTAGGACGTCCACTGCTGGACAAATGCCTCCCTCATTGATCTCCAGGAACTGCGGTTGGAAGCGGCCTGCAACCAACGCCGACCTGCGGTTCTTACCAAGTCGTCTGCCCATCTTGTAGGTGGACGTCCTACGCTGCGCTTGCCGGTCCGTGGCCTGCATTCGAGAACTTTCCGGCCCCATCGGCCATCTGTCTGTCCATTTAACGCGCCGGCGAACCCCGAGCGCAACTTCAATTCGGCCGCGTCAAAAACTTCGGCCAGAATATCGCTATCCCTGTTTAGTGACGAAGTTTAGCCACGCAGAGCGACAGTGATGGCAATAGAACGATTCTAAATTTGATTAGATTTTGACCGTGTTCCGTAATACCAAAAATGATGACTGAAAACTTGTTGTATTTTTCTCATTGTGTTGTTATTCTGTAACTAGACGATATAATCTATGTTCCCATGACTAGGATACGTAAGATGTTGTTGTTTTTAATACGAAACAATTAGGTTGAAAACAGGTCTTTTATGACGTAAAAACATGCAGAATGCGATACGCTTCTATTTCATTTTAGGTAAGTATTTTGATCTAATATATGGTTGGGAACCTAGATAAATACTATTCAAATTAAAATAATACCTTATTAAGGTAGAAATATGTTCCAATTAGAAATGATCTTGGTAGTACGTGTTGTATGGGCGATTGTCCCTCCGGTCTCCCATTAATGTATGTCAATCCATTTAATTTTATTTTATTATTTTATGAACTTGTGTTGGTGTGAAAGTGTAATCAAACATTATTGCAACACTCAGTACAAATAAATAATCGAATCATGTAAGTGTTTTAGATATATACATTATATTTATACATTGTTTCCAGATCATCAAAAGAGTTGACGGATCATATGAGAGCTGTGCATTTGTTTGCGTGCGCCGAGTGCGGCCTCAAATTTAAAGGAAGGAACACGCTTAGGGCACACACAATGTAAGTATTTCATGTATACCAGTGACATAATTACTGATTAAAACGGGTATTTATCGCGTATGTACCTCTTTTCTTTGTTATCCCGGCGTTTCGGCTGTGTTGCAGCATAATAACTAGTGTTTCGCCCCGAACTGAGATCTCGCGAATCTTGCAAAAAACAAAAAAAATATATTATTCATAATCTTTGACTAATAAAATAGTACCACGAAATGCACGACCAGATACTGACCTACAGTTTCATTCAAATTACAGGTAACGGGAGTTCATGTTAATTTGTTATTCATTTTAGGGGTAGAAATTGCAGTTATTCTGGATATCACACTTGCCTATATTTGTGTCAATAAAGCTACACGAATACCAAATTTCGGCATTGTGGGGTCACTGGTGTACCTATCCTGGGAATTTTGTCAAAGTTTTGTGTTTATTATGGCTAATAACTCAAAAATAACAAGGAATATACTTAAAATAAAAACGGAGTCGAAATGTACTAATGAAGACATTTCCTTTGTACTATGTGAACCAGTTATCTGGTTCCAATAGTACAAGCTCTGCTTAGTTAGGTTTAATTATTTAACTAAACTTTGATAGACATAATTCAACATATTCATATGATGGGAGAAGCCACTGGCGCCTTGAAACACAGTTCTTTTACTAGTTGGGAAGCCTATGGATTCAAATTGACTGTCATACTTAATATTGGCGGTTATTGGCTAACTGGGGCCACTCTTTCTGTAATGCATCCAGTTCATCCCTCCATCTCCGCCTGGGTCTACCACGAGGTTGCCGCCCATTTGGAACCCATTCTGTAGTGGCTTTCGCCCATCGTTCCTCTGGCATACGACAAACGTGTCCTGCCCAGTCCCACTTCAATTTTGCGGATGTCAGAGACACGTCAGCTATGGTAGAAATACTTCCCTTTCGCACAAAGCGGTTCTCTTCTACCTTTATGCGAACTGCCAAGGAGTGGAACGCCTTGCCAGTGTCTGTGTTTCCTGATATCTACAACCTGGGTATCTTTAAGTCGCGAGTGAATAGGTTTCCTCTAGGCAAGCGTGTACCATCGTAGACTGCATCATCGCGCGCCATCAGGCGAGATCGTTGTCAAACGCAAGCCTATCTATACTTATAATATAATAAAGAGGAAAGATTTGTATTTTTGTGTGTATGTTTGTAATGAATAAAATCAAAAACTACTGGTTCGATTTCAAAAATTCTTTCACCATTGGATAGCTACATTCACCCTGAGTGACATTGGCTATATTTATTGCTAGAAAAGATTAGGGATCCTTACTAAAACTCAAGTAACGTAACCCAAGGTGTAAAAAAGTGCCCTAAAACGTCTTTCGTCGCATGCGCTGCGGAAACTATTGATGATAGAACAAAAGTATGTTCTACATATCAATATCTACAAAAGTAATATTATAAAGAGGAAAGATTTGTTTGTTTGCATTGAATAGGCTCCGAAACCACTGGACCGATTTAAAAAAATCTTTTACTGTTGGGAAGCTACACTATCCCCGGGTGGCATATGCTACTTTTTACCCAGCTGTGCAGGAGGGTAATATTTTTATTGAAAAACAACGCGCGCGATGCTGCTGATTGGAAAACTAGGAATGTACAATTAAACAAATATTTAATTTTGTTTTTTCAGCCGAATTCACTGCGTCAAGCGTGAATTCTCGTGCGATGTATGCTCCCGCACGTTCAGCAATAAGTCCCGCTTGGAGTCGCACATGGTGAAGCACGGCGACGCGATCGCGAAGCGGCTGGCGTACTGCGCGCCGTGCCGCGTGCAGTACAAGGATATACACGTGTACCGCAACCATCTTAGGAACAGCATACGACATGCCCAGGACAGGTGATTAACTTTTGACAACCTCATGGGTATTGCTTAGGAAGTATGCTTCAATTAAATCTACTTTTTGCGTATTTGACAATGCCATGATAGGACAAATAAGATGATGCAATGACTGATATAAAAGTCCGACAGGTGCAAGAACCATGTTCGAAATTCAAAATTATTCTGAAATACAAAATGTTTTTGAATTGCTCATGGAAGCATGGAGTTCCTAAACTTCATAATCGCTACAGTATTAATACTTCATTAATGTGCAATTAGAATCTAATAAAATGTTTGTAGAAGGAATTTTGCTTTGTCCTGTTGTACGAGAATACATTTTATCAAATTTGACTAACTTCCGCTGCTCAGATTTTTTTCATCATATACAATAAAATGATCATTACAAAGGACTGCATCGATCGGCATCAAAAAAATTACCAACTTGATTCATTTTAAGGCGCTACTCACGCTTGACCAAAAAATTTTTAATGCCAAAATGTTTTTCTTTGAAAACGAGATGTTTTAAAAGAAACTGGACCTGTATCTCCTCGGTTATGGGTGCTGCAGTACTGTCCCAGTTAAAAAAACACTGTATATTCACTTTAAAAATAAATAATGAAATTAAAATATACCAAATATTTCCATAATACAACAAACGTGATTTTTTTGCCGTTGTTATAGATAATGGTACGGAACCCTTCGTGCGCGAGTCCGACTCGCACATGGCCGGTTTATATTAGTTATTTTTAAACTAGTCATTCACGTCTGATACCCTTGCTACTCTTGCTCTGAAAGTTTGACATTGTAAACTCGGTAATTGGTACGTAAATGCGTTTTACGGCCCCAGGGGCGTAAGTAAATTTGAAAATAGAATGAGGTTCATTGCATTCATAATGTACTGTACACATAAAGTGAACTAGAACTGAAGAACACCCCCCCCCCCCCCCCCCCCCCCCCGACGACGTGTCATGCCGCGAGTATTTTAGAAAATTAAAATAATGACGCTCGCCTGTGAACTTATCTACCAGGTAGCGACGTTCACCCACAGAAATATAGATAGTTTCAAACACCTCCCGGGCTCTCCGCAGCAATAAACTAGCCCACCTTTTAGTCGCACCCACTCATAAGCTGCGCAAATCGGAGAGGTCCGTGTACGTCATAGGTCCCTCTGTATATAACAGGCTGCCGGACACAATCCGAAGGGTCCGAACTTCCACAACGGTCTTTAAATCGAGGCTACGAAGGTAGCTCCTCGAAAACTCGTTTTACACTGTAAACGAATTTTATACTGTAAACGAGTTTTACACTGTAAACGAGTTTTACACTGTAAACGAGTTTTACGAACTGCCACTTCGTTAATATTAATAATAATTCATATCTACTCGCATAATTAATATACCTTTGATTTTAATCTATAACTTATCATGATTAAGTATAATATAACTGTAAATTTAAATTATTGTTTTGTAACATATACCTACCTTGGTAGTTGACCTGTAACTTGGTGTTATCAATAAAGATATTGTATTGTATTGTTCCTTATTTTAATTTGCAAAATCTTGTTTGCTATTTCAGAGTGGTATGTCCGGCTTGCAACAAGAAGTTCGCCTCCCGCGTGTACTGGAGTAAGCACTACAAGTTCTACCATCTGCGACAGTCGCGGTACTCCTGCCAGGCGTGCGACAAGGTATACTCAATAGTTTTTTAGGGTTCCGTACCTCGAAAAAAAAACGGAACTCTTATAGGATCACTTTGTTGTCCGTCTGTCTGTCTCGGGAACGCGTGGAGGTATCGAGTTGAAATTAGAACCATATGCTCAGGTCTACAGTCCCTTGAAGCTCTGACAAAATCAAACTTCTAAGTTGACGTAAAAAAACATACGGCCGATTGTGCCGCAAAATACGTATATTTCGATACTCTCAAGGAATCAAAATGTATAGGGTACTTTCCGTTGACCTAGAACTATGAAATTTGGCAAGTAATATCGTTTTATACTACAAGTACAAGGAAAAATCTGAAAACTATACATTAGTAACTAAATCATAAAAAATATAGTCTTTATTTAATGTACGTAATCAATCATCGAAACTGTCGGTATAAATTTGTACGGAACCTTTGGTGGGCGAGTCCGACTCGCACTTGTCCGGTTTTTTTATTGATGATAGTCAAGCGCTCGACCACTACCTCACCTGATGGTAAGTGAAGGTGTGATCGAAGATGGAGCACGCTTGCCTAGAAAAAACCTATTCACTCTGGACTTGATGACTCCGAGATTATACTGGTTCAGAAAAACATACGCCGGAAGTGAGTTCCACTCCTTACTTGTGCTAACAAGAAATGTTGAAGCAAATTTTTGGTACGGCAAGGTGATATGCCGACCAGGTTCGGGTGGTACTTCTCGGTACGTCTGCTTGTCCGGTGGTAGAAGGGGGAAGGAGGGATAAGGTTATGAAGATCTTGCGCACATTCACCAAAATGTATCTTTTAAAAAACTGAAAGTCTGGCTACTCGGCGTCTGTGCTCTAGACTTGTTAAATTGGCTTCCACTAGGGAGTCATCACCAATGAGTCTAGCAGCACGTCGCTCAATCGAATCAAGGGCTTCGAGCTGACACTTGGCCGAGTCATCCTAGAGATGGCAGCAGTACTCCATACATGAGCGCACTTCCATTGTCTCTGAAGCGTAAACTCGTCGATATGTGTATCCTACCTGTCCTGACCTACGGTTTTCAAACGTGGTCGCTGAAGGAATCACAGAACACCAAGCTAGGGGTTTACCAGAGAGCGATGGAACGCAGCATTTTGGTTATTAAAAGAACAGGAAATACCACACTGCGCTCGAAGACTGGTACTTGCGACCAGCATCAGCGGATGTAGGACGCAAGGCAGCCAAGTTGAAATGGGAGTGGGCGTGCCACGTGGACCCATGGAACAACATAGATGGACCAAAGAAATCACAAGACGGCAAAAGACGACGCGCTCGCCCGAGATAGCGCTAGTGCGGTGACCTAGATGTCTTCAACAGGGATTGGGTAGAGTTGGCCAGCGATCGAAAGGAGTTGGGGGATACCTTTGCCCAGCAGTGGAAAATTACAGGTCAGAAAAAAAATTATATCCCACTAATACCTATTATAAATGTGAAAGTTTGGATATTTGTTTGTTACTCAATCACGTCGTAATGGCTGAATCGATTTTGATGAAATTGTGTGTGTAGATTATGACCCTGGCTTCAAACATAGGATACTTTTTGTTGACAAACAACGCGTGCGAAACCGCTGGCGGAAGCTAATTATAAAGTAACACATACGAAATGAATGAACATTAATGAAGAATTAAAAAGGTTTTTAGGCGTCCCCTGAAATTGTCACCTGGGGTAGGTGCCCTGGTTTTATCAGCTGTCTAGAGGCTGAGCGACATCTGGCCATGGGGCATAATGTAAAATGTCTAGGATTATTTATTTATATGATATTTTTTGTTGTAGATTTTTATATCGGAATGGCGTCTGAAGATCCATAAGCAGGTTCACCACGGCTTGGCCAGAACCAGGGACCACGCATGTGCAGTGTGCGGGAAGAAATTCTACGTAAGCATTCATTATCATCATCATATAAGCCATATAGTATTCTATCAGCTATTTGGCAAGCCCACCGTCAACCGAGACACGTTTTCGGAGATCCGGAGGACGAGTCATCAACACAGATCAAACACTTCACAGATACACCGACCTCGCCGGCGAGGTCGACTAGTCCCTTCAGAACACAAGGTACAGACATATACCCGAACGTTTCTCTTCTATCCCCATTCTGGCAACGGTCCAAGCCTAAGTGGTGCCCTTGCGCTAGTTGCCTCAAAACTTACAGGGCTGAGCGCCATCTGCGCTCGCCTTAAGTTCGGTTAAGGTGCAACGGCCTCAGAGGCCAACAGCGAGATAGTTCATTCGAAAAAATACAGTTATCTGGTTCCCATAGTACAAGCTTTGCTTAGTACATTAATTACGTATTTTTTTTTATTATTTGGCCCACTAACCTGGACGTTACACGAAACAATACGAGGAAAAAATACAATTTTAGCAGACGTTGTACGTTCTTCTAGAAGTAGGCACAGCATGGAGAAATACTTTGAAATGGAAGGTACATAACTTACAACAGACAAGAAAAAAAGAAAACAAAATTATCATTATGATACACTTACTCCTAAAACTCCTGCTGCCAAAACCAACTATTGCTTTTGGCAGCAGGAGTTTTAGGAGTGTGTTGACCGATGCACCAAAGATATCGAACAGATTGAGGTGCTCGTTGTAGTACAAGCGCATGCGGTACAACGCAGAGTTTTGACCGCAGTTAGTGCGACAATTGTGGGGAAAGAATGTTTTCCGATTCTATATGTATTCGACTAGAAGGGCGAGGTACAATTAACTCTAGTTTAAATAATAGCTCAGGGGGCCTAATACGAACTTTATATTAAACATCCAAGTTTCAGGCAGTTCAGTTTACGGCCTAATACTGCCTTGTTCTATTTGGTAATATGATGTACCTAACGCTGGCCGGATTCAAGCTGGCTTGTTACAGATACGTTGTCTATGGCCGGTTTTTATGTTTCGTCCGCAACGTTCAGAAACGCTGCTGAATATTTTTCGGAATGTTACGGTTTTATTTTCTAACACATTTAGTGAGAAAAATAATTCAATTTAATAAAATGTTGATAGAATTTACCAAAGAATGAACGTAGTATTAGAAATTTCATTACAAGTATGTAATTAAGTACTTATTTCATAATATGTCAAAATCACAACGTTAATAGGTTTCCGAACGGAACGTCGTCGTTTTATGGCGGGAAGTTCCTCGTTCTTAACTTTTGCCTAACCACATGAGAATCTAAGTGATGGAATTCTGTGATAACTTTTAGTAAGTGTAGTGTAGAGCTTGTGAGTAATAGTTTAATTGGTGGTCAGCGTAAAATGGCGTAAGTATTTTAGATTTCGTCACTCGGCGTTGTATTTTTTAGGTACCTATTTCATTTACTATCTATTTAAGATACTTTTATTTATTTTAGATCGTCAGATGATAGTTCTCGGCGACGGCGTGCTACCTTCACTCTCCAAGAACTCAAACATTTCTAACTCTTCACTCATTTTTATGGAGGTTTAATAAATAAATAAATATTGCTGGACATTTAACACAGCGCTATCTAGCCCCAAACTAAGCAGAGCTTGTATTATGGGAAACAGATAACTGATATAATACTTATATATGTACATTTATTTTGTAAATACATACTTATAATAGAAACAACCAGACCCGGAACAAATATCTGTAGATTATGCAAACATTTGTTCTGCTGCGGGAATCGAACCCGCTACCTCTTCGTCTCAGTCGGCTATTCGCCCACTGCACCACGGAGGTCGTACGAGGTAATGGCCGAAAACAATATTTTTTATAATCCAAAATCCAAAACAATTCACTAAAAGCTCAATTGTCGCAGCGTAAACTGAATGGTTTGATTTGACAGATAAAACATGGATAGAAATGTCAAATGGACACTCGTATTACGGTATTTCCAGCCAATTTTCGTTCAGAAGTCGGCCAAGTGTCACGTGACCTCTGACTGGCTGCCATTACAAGTTCATATTACAAAAATGGCGCGCAGTTTAGTTTACAGCGTATATTGCCTGGAATTAAGAGTTCGTAATAGGTCCCCAGGGCATTCTATGGCGCCTTAAATAATTTTAAGTAGGAAGACAACACCCTGAAACATCTGTCCTTAGGGAGAGTGGACTGACTCTGTAGTGTTCGAGCCTTGAGCTGTATGACGTTAAGGTGCGACACTTGTTATCTGAGAAGGCAAGATGATATAGAAACTGTTTTTGAAGCCTTTCTATCCTGTTATTATGTATTGCGTATGGTGGGCTCCAGACTGGAGAGCAATATACTAGATAGCTGCGGACATAAGAAGTATTCAAATATCAGGTTCCTTGAACATTTTAGTTTTTCTGATGACAAATCCAGCCATACGTGCTCCCTTAGTAGCTATATTGTTAATATGTTCACGGAAATCCAGTTTTTGATCAAACGTAACACCCAGATCACGTATAGTCAAGACCTCTTCAATGCGGCTACCATTAATGAAGTACATGGCAAAGGTTGAATTCACTTTTCTGCTAAATTTCAAGTGAAAGAAAGCATTTAGATGCGTTGAGTGTCATTTTGTTGCGGAGGCACCATTGACTAATGCCATCAATATCAGTTTGAAGCGTAGATATGTCTTGTCCTGACTGAATAACTTTATACAATTTTAAATCGTCTGCGAACATTTCTAATCGAGAAGTGATATTATTGCAAAGATCATTGATAAACACTAGGAAGAAAAGGGGCCCAAGGTGAGAACCTTGCAGCACACCGGATACCAGACCCTTTTACCAGCCTCTATACATTTATATAACAAGTCCTTTGTTTCAGACTAAAGCAAGTCTACACAGTCACGAGGTAGTCCACGTATCATCGCGCGCCTTCATGTGCGCGCGCTGCGGAGACACCTTCCGACATCGCGCCGCCCTGCACTCGCACGCGAGACTAATGCACCGCGACACATAGACACGCGCCGCCCTGCACTCGCACACGAGACTACTGCACCGCAACACATAGACACGCGCCGCCCTGCACTCGCGCGCGAGACTACTGCACCGCGACACATAGACACGCGCCGCCCTGCACTCGCACGCGAGACTACTGCACCGCGACACGTGGACACGCGCCGCCCTGCACGGTATTGGTAAGTGTCTATGTGCACGACACATAGACACTTACCCTACGCTTATTATCAAGCACATTTCGCAAACGCAGTTCTTGACTAAATAAAAATTTATATTAAAATATGTAGATTGTTTTTTTAATGGTTATATCCAATCCTAGTTTTGAGATATCGTGCTATCAGTAAAATATATTTTAGATAGGTAGGTAATATATTACTTACTACACTAACTGACCAGCCCCGGGTTCGCACGGTTTTTTATCAATATAAATACCTACATATGGTATAGAGTATCTACTGAGTGTTTGTCCGCATTACACAAAGGTTAAATGGAAGAGATCTAGCATTAAGTTCGCCTAGGGTGTTTGATAATATACGCACAAAAATGAAAGGAGTTAGTTTGATGAGCATAATAACTAATTTGTGTAATGTGAAATTTATTTTGGCATGTAAAAATTAACACTTTATTAAAGTTGCATAATCCTTGCCATCTAACCACAGATAGGTACTGTATTTGTGACGTCTCGAGATATCTCTTGTTGTCCATTTCTAACCCAAAACCCGCAGCGATTTACCAAAGAGATATCAAACCGGGCTTTATTTTTGGATGTCGATTGCAAGAGTAGGCAGTAAGTTTTATATCGAATTAATCAATCACCTTAGTCGCTTTTATTTAAAATTTGATAATATAGCTAGTAGTTTTTTTTTTCGAGTAGCCTTTTTTATTTTGTGCAATAAAGAATTTCCATTCATTTATTCATGGGGGGGGGGGGGGGGGGGGGGCAAACCTGCGCCGGGCGACAAATTCTCCAAACAAAAAATATGTTTGAAAAACAAACTTGTTTCAAAAAGCGTTTGGTAACAAAAGTCCAAACTCTCTGTCAACAAAAGATAACTCTGTCAGCGAGCCATAGAGCAGACCGCATTTGAAACAGTGAACTGCGCTCCCAAACACAAATCGCTGACGTTGCGCACCAAGTACCTAGGCAAGTTAAAATGGGACTGAGCGGGCCATGTCTGCCGCATGTCGGAGGAGTTGTGGGCAAAACCCAAAAGTGGATCCCAAAAGACTGATAACGAGCACGCGGCAGACCACGACGCCGATGGAAAGACGAACTCTACTCGTATAGGGAAGACTAGACGACACACGCGCATGGTAGAGTGGAGTGGAAGGGAGGCCTTTGCCCTGCAGTGAGACAGTACAGGCTCCAAATAATAGTAATTAAATGATATTGATTGATTGAAAATACTTTATTGCACTTATAAAACTAGTACCTACAAAGGCAAACTTTATGCTAAAGAGCATTCTCTTCCAGATAACTTACTAAGGTTAGTGAATATATATTTATAGGGGCCTTAGTATTACGTTTTAAAATATTGTACTTATTTTTTGTCGCCTAAAATAATAATAATGGCGATAATTTCGCGCAAGACCTACATGACCCTAATCGGTCATATTGGCCTTGCGTGAAATTTTAAGAGATGTATCTACAGCCGAAGCAACAAACAGGCCAAATAATTACCTAATAAAATAAATGTTTCAACAAAATAAAATATGTTGTAGGTATTTTAACACTTTCTGTTAATAAATAGGTACCTAATTTAAATTTCCGCGTAGATACAAATATTACAAAGTACTTTTTCGTGTGGGTAAACCCAATCGATGTACCTAACTAAAGTCAGGCCATTTTAATAGGTAATTTATTTGACGTCTGTCAGTTCGGTACAACTCGTATCGGTCATTATTACAATAAATATGTAATCGTAATTGAAAAAAGTTAAGCAATTGTGCAGTTCTAACAAAACGAAAAAATATATAATTTTATGCCCGCCGTTACAAGGTTACGTTGTTGAATTTTGATGAATTGTCAAATGTTACTAAAATGACCTGACTTTAGACAGACTACTTCTGTATGAATTTGACATATTTGAAATTAGGTAGGTACAGTAATAGTATATTATTGCAAAGGCCGTGAAATAGGCAATTGCCAATCCGCCGAGGCATATTATACCTAAGTAGGTAGTGCTCTTCTCGAAAGAATGCAGGGAAATAAAACATACTTTTTATATTATTCATTTAATTTAACAAATTAATATTAAACGTTACATTAGTCATATTGGGGCACAATGAATAGTTATATTTACCTTTGTCGCTAAATATACTTAGGTATATCATCTGGGCCTTATTAAAAACAATTTTTGTATGTTTTCGCCAGTAGGTAAAAATTTTCGATTTGCTTTTGCTTTTGAATCCGGACGATTGTCGTTTAAGTACCTACCTAGTAACCCTCCGTCGTCCGAGACACGTTCTCGGAGACCCGGATAACGAAATCACTTCCGCTAATGCGGGTGAGTCATCCACATTAGACAGAGCAAACACTCCACAAATACACCGACCTCGCCGGCGAGGTCGACGAGTCCCATTAGTCGCCGCCTACACGAGGTACAAGCACGTACCCGGGCGTTTCTCTCCTATCCCCGTCCCGGCAACAGCCCAAGCCGAGGTTCGTACCTAAGTGGTGGCCTTGCGCTAGTTGCCTCATCAAAAATAAAATTATAGGGCTGAGCGCCTTCTGCGCTCGCCAAAAGCTCGGTTAAGCTGCAACGGCCTCAGAGGCCAACAGCGAGATAAGTCCATTCGAAAAAAAAAAAAAGTTTATTTCCATAATTTTTCAAATTAATGCCGTTTTTAACATGAACTGTACATTTCAGCATGGAATTAATTGCCCATAATGTAGATGGCTTTTTAGTTTTAGCAATCTCATTTAAATACGCCTAAAATACTGTTTCGGAAAAAAAATCACTTTTTTCTCTTTTTTCCAACTGATAAAATTTTCATATACTTTCATGTATTTTTCTTTTGACTTCGCTGAAAGCAGGTTTTCCGTTGCCAATTTGGCTTCTGATCTTAAATCTGGTGGAGCACAATTTAATAAATGTATGTAATTACTAAGTAAAATTACTAGGTACGTAAGTATGTAATTAACAAATCAAGACGAATTTTCAGCTTTGCCGCCAATTTTCTAGTTATCATCTGTGCCGAAAGGCAAACGCATTTAAGGCTATACAGCCACGTGCACGCAATTTGTACTAAGCAAAGGTTGTTACTTTGGTATGCCAATGAAGAATTAAAAGAGATCCAATCAAAGAGTATTTAATAACGCCAGCACGCCGTTTCATACAACATTGCTGGAGCGTTGCACAAACCGTGCGACGCCACAAAAAAAAATTGCAGGAGCGTTGTAATGTTCCAAATTCAAAAACGCTCCTGCAATCGATTTGATTTTCTTTGTCCGTAAATTCGGTAAGTACTTCGCGTATACATTTTTCGAAATTATTATATTTCCATTCCTGTTTGAGAAAAAGCTCTTTATTCGCGGGGTAGGTATATGTTCCGTAAATATGCCGCGAATACAGAAACCGTGAATATGGAATGGTAATTTATATGGGACTAAAGGGGATAGATAGGTACGTTCCTAGGCAACAAAATAAAAAATAAATTGGTTGTCTGTAAAGTCGGTTTATGGACGATATTTTTACATGATAACGAGTGGAAGAGAGATAGATGCGTCACAAGCCGAACGCTTAGGTCGGTCGTGCCTCTCTGTCGCTTGTTCCGCGCTCTCGCTTGCACGCTCGGCTCAGGCAGAACGTGACACTTTTTCGTGCGTGCAGCCGGCGTTCTTCGATTTAGAAGACGTTTATCACGTCATAAATAAATATATAAAAAAAACAATTTAATTGAAGGTTTTGACCATATTGATTTATCTTCAGGTTTAGGCAATGGTTTAAAGAATTTTGTAATTTTTTTCTTGCTGTTTTTAAAAGCTCTTTCAATTCAGACTGATATTCAGCAGGGGCATTAGCAATTTGCCTCTTAAAAATAAGACTTCGATCCATAAACGGATCAATTTTCATAAAGAAATCATACAGCCCATTTGACATTCACCTTCACTAAGATTTTTCAAATTAAATGTCACGTTTCCAGTGCTTGCTGAAGCCTCTTCTTCAATGGGCTGTGTAACATTTCCTCCAAGTCGGTTTCAGTCAAATCTTAGTCAGTAATATAAGCAACTCCTTAATGTCACTTGCCGACGCATTTACAAAGGATACAGAATGTTTTTTTATAAATATGTTTAGATCCGCGAATAAAGAAATCTTTCGCCGCGTAAAAAATGCGACCCAATTCCTGGGCCGCATTTTTTTAATCCGCGAATAGTGAAAACGCGAATGAAGGAAGAGCGATTAAGGAGCTTTTACTGTATTATGTACCTATCATTATTTAGATTTGTATTCAGTTTTACCGTAGAGAGTTTGAATTATGTAAATTCATTCATTTCTCAGACATGCCATCCATTTTGTTAGTAAACAATAATAAAGTCTTAGAATTATGTTAGTAGACAGGCAATTGCAATGAAATATAAAACAAAATTAACATAAAAATCGGTACATTCACAATAATCTAACAAATAATAACAAATTCAAATTCAGACAATTATTAGCTGGGTCAAACAAGTACATGATAATATAATTTTTGAGTCACACAAGCTGGGCGACTGGCTGGGTGCTTTAAATCCCAGCAGCCAATGATGCCGGAATTATAATTAAAATTATCTGCCACAGCGGCCAGCATCCTGTTGGAGCTGTTTCGGACGCCTCGATGAGGCAGAATCACAGAACACTATTACTTGTACCTATGTTTGTGGACCAGTCCCACAGTGTCCGCGTTTCGGCTGCGTAGGTCATCGCACTGGTTAAATAGGTACCTACTTTTGCTTTTAGGCATTGTGGGATGGGTGACGAGAGTGGTTACAAAATGGAAAAGAAATAAAACAAATAAATATTGCTGGACATTTCACACAGCGCTATCTAGCCCGAAACTAAGCAGAGCTTGTACTATGGGAACCAGTTATCTGATAGAATACATATATACATTTTTTTTGTAGATACATTTTGTAATAACTTATATAGAAAAACAACCAATATGGGTGTTAAAGTAAGTTTGTACGTTGAAAACGTTTATCGGAATGTATATATCCATGATTGAGATTACCTACGTGGCGAGTATTTTATTTTTGGACGTGATTAACTACGCGCCGAACAAAATAGAAACGTAGCAATGAGTAGTAGGTAGGTATGTAAAATATGTATGATTAAAATGTTGATGATTATGCCACATGTCTCGTAGTCTCTCAAAAATGCTCAAGATGGCTGAGCGAGCTATGGGGCTATTATTTTTAGGTAAGTTTTTTTGAAAGATAAGGTAACAAACTTCACAACACTATGGTAGGTAACTTACATCAGATTCAGTATTTATGTTATCTTTTAAAACCTAGTTGCAAAAGAAACATAGGACCCAAACTAGGACGACCTGTGATATGGCATGCCTATGCGGGGGCATAGCCGGAGTTACACTTGTACTGAAGAAGATTGAACTCTTTGTTTTGTACTTCCAAACTTACATCCTTTTTTGGGTAATTAGAAGCTGGAAATGGTTGACCAGTATATTTATCTTGGACATATTCTATCCATTGGTAAAGAGCATCAACAAACCAGAATAGAATAGAATAATTCTTTCTTGTACACCAGGAATACTTAAAATAAAACTAATTGATGTTAAATATAGTACAATGGGCGGCCTTATCGCTGAAAGCGATTTCTTCCAGGCAAACCTTTGGATTGAAAGTAAAGAGCGAAGCAGTAATGGGCAGCGGTGCACAGAGTATATTTACAAATGAAAGAAATACTTATAATCCTAATACATAAATTAATACCTAAAGATAGACTAATATACGAGGGCTGCTATTTATGTATCCGGAATAAAATAAAATAACTATCATTGACTGTTAAATATGGTTTTATTGCTTTTCAAAATATTCGCCATGATGATCAATGCACTTTTGCCTTCGGTGAAACCAGTTTTCATAGCACTTTTTCCAATCGGAAGACGGTATCTCCAAAACATGATTTTTGAATGCATCAACGGCTTCTTCTCGGGTTGAAAATCGTTGACCACGTAATTTATTCTTCACGGTTGGGAATAAAAAGAAGTCGTTGGGTGCCAAATCAGGGCTATATGGCGGATGACCCGTTAATTCCACCGTTTCACCCTCCAAATATGGGGTCGCTTCACCCGAAGTGTGACAGCTTGCATTGTCGTGATGGAGAATGATTCTGCGTTGTGGATTATTCTTCCTGATTTCTGCAAAGACTTCTGGCAAACAAATGGTCGTGTACCACTCTGAATTAACAGATTTACAATTTTCTAGGGGTACAGTAGCCACGTGTCCATCTATACCAAAAAAACAGGCGACCATTTGCTTCAAAGTGCTTTTCGCACGAGCAACTTTTGTTGGGTTCGGCTCATGTTGGAAGACCCAAACTGTTGACTGTTGCTTAGTTTCGGGATCATATGCATAAATCCAGGATTCATCACCTGTGTAGATATTATATACAGCTTTTGATGCACCACGATTGTATTTTTTTATAATTTTTTTACACCAATCGACACGAGCCTGTTTTTGATCTATTGTCAAGTTGTGCGGTATCCAACGCGAACAAACTTTTTTTGCAGCCAAGTGTTCGTGTAATATCTTATAAATACTCGTCATACTAATGCCCAAGATCGCCTCTATCTCTCGATATGTCACATGACGATCTTGCATTATTAGTTTACGCACTGCGTCGATGTTTCGTGGCACAACAACTGATTTAGGCCGACCATCTTTAATTTCGTCCGTGAGCATACGACGTCCACGATTAAACTCACTAAACCAGTGATACACAGTAGTCTTCGATGGTGCTTTATCCCCAAAAGTCGAACTGAGTTGATCGATACACTGCTGTTGAGTTAGACGACGTCGAAAATCATAAAAAATCATCGCACGAAAATTTTCTCGAGATAAATCCATTGTGATAATGACACGCAATTTTTGAAATCGCGCCACACAATGAAAACAATTGACAGACGGACGAAATAACCTGCATTCTACAGCCAAAGAGTTTCATTTTCAAACGTCATAATTTCTTTTTTAATATTATTTATGCAGTGGCCAGTTCCGGATTCTTAAATAGCAGCCTATGTATACCAAACTAATAACCTAACTAAATCAATATTCTTGCAAATCTAATAAAACGAGGACAATAAAATTATAAATAAATAAATAGGTAACTCAAATGACAAGAAAGCTAAGCATTTAGGTAATGCTGCTTTAATCTCAGCTTAAAAGTGTGCTGTGAAGGAGCCTGTTTAATTTCCACAGGCAAAGCATTCCAAAGGCGCACTTCTTCGACAGTGAATGATTTTCCGTAGAAGAAACTAGAGTGTACGGGTGTTTTGAGGGATAGTTTTTCCGATGACCTGAGAGAAAAAGTATTGGAAGAATGGAGATAAGCAAACCTTTCTTTAAGATAGCAAGGGGAGAAAGGATTGAATAGAATATAATAGAGAAGAGACAGAATATGAGAATCACGGCGAAGGCGAATAGGGAGCCACTTGAGATTGATGCGATAAGGGGAAACATGGTCATATTTGCGCAACCCAAATATAAACCTTATGCAGAAGTTCTGGAGACGCTCAAGCTTATCTAGTTGCTATCTAAATGGATCAGATACCAGATACATATCTAAATGGATCCAATTGGGATGGGCCGCGTTCGGTAAGCTGGACGACATCCCTAAATCGCTTACAACTCCACAGAGTCTGTAGACTAAATAAGATATTTAGCCAATGTGTTCTGCCCACCATGACTTACGGTGCCGAAATTTGGACGCTCACGCAAGAGGCTGTGTACAGGTTAAGAGTTGCACAGAGAGCCATGGAGCGTACCATGCTCGGCATCAATCTCTTAGATCGAGTTCCAAACGTCGAGATCCATAGAAGAACGAAGGTTCATGACGTTGGGAATCGAGTTATGGAGCTCAAATGGTCTTGGGCGGGACACTTGGCTAGACGTGGTAATGACAGGTGGAGCAGGGTAGCAACTGAATGGTGGCCGAGGAATGGCTGTAGAAGGGTAGGACGCCCGGCAGCGAGATGGGTGGACGACATCGTTAGAGTCGCGGGCCGTCAATGGGTGAGACTAGTGCAGGATCGTGGCGGATGGCACAAACTTGGGGAGGCTTATACCCAGTAGTGGGTGAAGTCAGGCTGTGAACGATGATGAAGTTTTTTGTTACAATCATCATCATCATCCTCTCAGCCCACATCCACCCACTGCTGGGTTGCGCCTTTCCGCAACTCTCGCGATGTCGTCCGACCATCTGGCTGGTGGTCTGCCAACTGGTCTGCGCCCTTCTCACGGCCACCACGCGGTTGCTGCCCTCGTCCATCTTCCGTCTTTCCTCCTTGCCAAGTGTCCATCTCCACTTCAGCTGGTTTGTCACATATGTAAAATTTTTTTTTTAGTTAGTAAGGAACATTAAAAATATTTCCTACTTTCCCGTAATATTTTTTTAAATACCCGTTTTAATCAATAATTTCCCGTAATAGGTTTAATAAAATTCCATTTTTTAATTAGGTAAATCATATATCACGGTAGTCAGGTAGTTGGTAGGTAGGTTTCGATCCTAGTAGTTTTCGATCCCAAATTGTTACTAACCTAATATTTTGTGGACCGCTTATCAGTTTTTATAAACGATAATTAAAAAAACCGTTATATCCTCGAGTTCTGCCGCCTCGTGCGGTGACGTATTAGCAATCAAAATAATTTGAGAGGTCAAGATAGTTCAATGTCGCGGTGTTAGGTTTAGCTGACTGTTGATATGCACTGATACTGGAAATTGCGACACATATACTAAGTGTACCTACTGAATTTTTCAGTATTTAATTTTTAAACATAACTATGATATGTGTTTACAATTTTTTCCGTTCACGGCTTAGGGGGCGTCCATTAATTATGTGAGGTGTTCAGGGGAGGGAGGGGGTCGAGCCGAATCTCACGTTGAGGAGGGGGGGGGATCACGGCAAATATCACGTATTTTTTTAAGTAATACTTCTTTAAGCACGCTTGACTTGGGGAGTAAGCTGGTGAATGCGTTACGAAAAGTGCGAACGGAAGTTGAGAGGGAGATATAAGTTAGTGAAGATAGAAAGAGAGAGTTACGTTTCGTATATTTTTAAACGTTAATGTGCGAGTGCGAGTTGCGTCTGTCCAGACCCAGAGAGAACATAGACTGATCGACGCAGACGTGTGGACAATTTTGTAATTGAACAATTTTATAAATTATTTTTAAAAAGAAGTTTTACTTCAGTCGTATGGTCTAAAGCACGCTCGTTTTATTTCTAGCTTACGAGAGAAGCAATCTTGAAAACTAGTCTTAAATAAAAATAATGAAGCTAATTGTGTTTTTTTTAATAATTCCAACACTTTATGAAAACAAATTTTGAAAAATCTCACCTGAGATAAGAGTAGGAGGGGAGGGGGGGTCGAACCAAATCTCGCGACATCTCATCAGGGGGGGATGGGGGGTCAAAAAACCGTCAAAAATGTCTCATGTAATTAATGCACGCCCCCTTAGTCATTGCGCACTAAAATTAAGGTCACAAAACTGTGAGCTAGGACAGCTGCAGGAACGCCTAGTCAAAATAATGTTTATATGTAACATGCATCAAAAATACAACTATATCAGAGAAAAATCTTGCACCAGCCACCTTGGCGCGGACCATGTTTATTATATAATCCGAGACGCGAGGCCGTAGGCAGTGGCCCACGTCGCTCCACGCCATACGCCACCTCTGAGCGAATCCATCCAGGTTTTTCTGGTTTACCATTTCATTTATCTACACATTTAGTCGTGACAAATTACATAATAGTTCTACGAACTTGCCGTAGATAGAACACTTATCTAGAGGCAGCCTGATAAAAAAACGAGTGACCACACGACTGAACTAAAATTTCATTTTCAAATTATCTATACTAATATAGGTATTATAAAGAGAAAATACTTGTATTTTTGTAATGAATAAACTCAAAAACTACTGGTCCGATTTCAAAAATTCTTTCACCTTTGGAAAGCTACATTCACCCTGAGTACAACATAGGCTACTTTTTACCCAACTGCGCAAAGGAGGGTAATGTTTTTATTGAAAAACTACGCGCGCGAAGCTGCGGATTGGTCAGCTAGTTAATTTATAAAATTGTTCAAGAACGCAATGAAATTACGAAAAATAATCAAACGAACTACTGACTGAGATATATATTACCCGTGCGCGATAAGTTGGGACCTGAGCGCGGTAACGTCATATTGGCGTGTTTGTACCGCCCGCAAAAGAGCGAATATAACAAGCAGCCGCCCGCGGCTTCGTCTTTGTTTTTTTTAACCTAATTTATTATGTTACTCAGGGAGGACGCTGCTTTTTATCTAATCTTTTTTACACTATTTGAATAAAATAAAAATACAATGTTTAAGTTTATACATTTATTTTATCTATTATTTACATTATCTCATCTTCGTCACTACTTAGTGGACAGGTAAACAAAACTGTTTGTTCCGTTTTACGTTTTCAAAAAACTCTAACACTTTTAGCACGAGGTTTCTTTCTCCGCTATGCAAAGGTTTACCCTTCATAATGATAACAAAAGCACTTAACAAGAACTATAACAACAAAAACTACAACAACAAAACAATGACACAAACTATAACAACAAAAACTACAACAACAAAACAATAACACAAACGAAAACTAAAAGAATTCCAGAGCGCGTCGTTACGTGACGTAGGCCAGTACGAGACTAAAAACCCTAGTAAAAAATAGTGATGCGAACGGTACAATACGGGCGCCATCGGGGAAGTGCAGGGGAAGCGGTCGGGGAGTCGCATTCCTAGCAGGTCCCAAGTTATCGCGCACGAGTAATAGGTATCTATATTTCATGCACTGGCTATGGAAGAAAGAAAGAAAATGTGCGCGCGCACCTCTCTCTCTTGCTCCTACAGTAATATACGAAACGTAGGTAACTCTCTCTCTTTCTATCTTCACTAAATTATATCTCTCTCTCAACTTTCGGACTTTTCGTAACGCATTCACCAGCTTACTCCCCAAGTCAAGCGTTCGGTCACCGATTCAGACATTACCTAAATGTTATTCTGTTCTGACGATCTCCGTGGCGCTTTGGACGAACAGCCGGCTGAGACGCAGAAGGTAGCGGGTTTGATTCCCGCCACGGAACATATGTTTGCATGATCTACAGATATTTGTTCCGGGTCTGGTTGTTTTTCTATATATTATAGTTATGTACCTATGTATTTACAAAAAAAAAGTACATACATACCTAAGTATTCCATCAGTTATCTGGCTCCCATATTACAAGCTCTGCTTTGTTTGGGGCTAGATAGCGCTGTGTGAAATATCCAGTGATATTTATTAATTTATTTATGTATTCCTATTTACTATAATAAAGGTCAATAACACAATTTAGAACAACAATAATAAATAAACACATTTTATTGATCGTAGCACAACTATTTTTGAAATAGTTCCTATTTAAGAGGGCACACACAATTTTACTAAATACTTTCACTAACCTATGTAACATATATAAAAATTGTACATATGGGTCAGTGGGGTGAACATTTAAATCCTAAACCGCAGGTGCAAAGTATGAACAGTCGCTTCACGAACGTTTTGACAAACGCGTGTGACGAGCGCGAACGGCCAATGTTCAAATGTTATAAGAAATATACTCGTAGGTAGTTATAAAAAACGTTCATAGGAAAATGTCGTCGATTTAAAAGTCAAGATGTTTCTGTTAAATCATATTTTAAGCTCATTTTGAATCGTAATTCTATATATTTTAAATTATTTTATTATAAGAGGTTCGTCTAGTCTAACTTGATAAATTTTAGACCATTTTGGAGCAATTTAATTCCTTAGCTTTCTCGTTATCTATCTAAATACTTAGTCAGATACTTTATACTACGTATTATAAATGATTTCATGCAAATCCTGCATATATTATACAGTCTCTCGAAAGATGTATCGCGACGCCGTACGATACCCAGCGACATCACACGACATATCTCGCAACACGTGTGTACACAGTAGCACAAGGTAGTATTTTTAACCGCAGTTACTCCCACATAATACTTAAAGCCACGAAATGTCTCCTCAGAACGTGTTTTCTATCTCTAATACTGCATTTACACGTGCTAACGACGGGACGAGTGTCGAAATTACTAACAAGGCAAACGCAGTATTAACGGTCGATGTTATTAGCGAGCATTACAGTTTAGGATTACCACTACAGTTTAGGATTTCCCCCACTTAGCCCATCATAATGCTGTTTTCAACACACTTGATCGTAAAGTGAGCCTTATTACATCATTCTTAGGGTCATAAACAGAACTATAATACACACGTGCATAATTATATTACATACTAGTGCATTATAGAATTATCTCTCTTACATTTGGCGCGTGCAAAAATAAACCTTGCGCGCCATTTCCCATTTTATTGTTTGTATCGCATTTGTTGCTGTGTGGTAAATAATTGTAAAAATGTCAAGTTTTAGAAGAGAAGATGAACAATTGATAGATTTAACCCCGCCAGAAATACTAAATGCAGCACAAAATGCAAATGAAAGCCTAATACCCTGTAAAATTGCCATCATAAACAATCCAATATCGTTTTGAAAATTGTACATTCACCATTTGTTTTAATAATTAAACGATTTATGCAACACATGATGTTTTTTCCTCGCAAGTGTGTTGAAAAGGTGCGTATGAGAAACTCGTGAGCAACTTGCTCACTAGACACTGATTTACTGATTCTGCTACTAGATACTGATTGGCTGCTTTACGCCCTCGCCTACGGCTCGGGCTGCAACCTACAGCCTGTTGTATAATGAGTAACTTAGCTCACTTGTATCATAATATACTATAATACGATTCCGGATGTGTTTTTTAAATTAATGTCGTACATAACAAAACAGGTTGTATATTCAAACCATATACAAACAGCTATTTACAAACTTTGTTCGTTCACAAAATACACATCTAAACCACTGTCATCTGTAAATCTTCGGTCTAACTAAAATATACAGTGTAATGCATTTGAAAACTTACAGATGTTGTAGACTGAAGCGTTAGATTACTTCTTTATTACCTATAAATACATGGAATAATAAAACACATTTACCCATTTTAGTTCTATGAAGAGAACCAGCTATTATGATACAACCAAAACACCGTGGCCTCACACACGTAGGGTTACCATATCTCAGGATTTGTCCTGAGATTTCAGAATTTTTAGAATTTTCAACGAAATACAGCTTACATTTTAAAGATATCTTTAATAAAAAGTTAAACAAACAAAATAATCTTTCTTTGGTAATAATTACTAAATTAAAATCAATACTTATTTATCCAAGTAGGTCCATAATCAGTTTTATCATACTTAATATTTGAAGATACCTTTTTAAGTAAGGTTTTTTCTTTAATCATTGCAACGCGTGAGCGAGATCCGCAGTGTTTAAAAACGATAATATTACGATTTTTTTAAATTGTTAAGTGCGATTTTTTTAAATTGTTAAGTACGGTTTGAGAGAAAATTCTCAAACTGTAAAAAATCTCAGGTATTTTCAATGGAAATCAGGCCTTTTCACCGGACTCAAAAGTCCGGTGAACACACAGCAACTTTTTTCATCTGGTAACCCTACACACACAACAACAATTTTTTTGTGCAATCCTCTGTGGGAAAAATTAGTTCAAACTAGGTTGGCGCAAACTTGGGGGCAAAGAAATCGTTGAAGTGTGTGTGTTGGACGTTGGAGGTAATGGTACTGTGCACAAATGGGCTGTGGGATTGCGCCGTGCTCCTTGTAACAAACCGATTGGACATAACTTCCTCAGTATTTTATTCTGTTTTTAGTATTTGTTGCTATAGCGGCCACAGAAATACATCATCTGTGACAATTTCAACTGTCTAACTATGTTGAATTCGGTTCATGAGCTACAGCCTGGTCACAGACGGACAGACAGACAGCGGAGCCTTAGTATTAGGGTGTCGTTTTACCCTTTGGGTACGGTACCCTAAAAAATGTTTTTTAATATCATTTCGAAAATGAAAATGATGAATATTTACATATTTATAAGTGTGAAATTGTATTGATTTTGCGGGAATACTAGGAGGTAACTAGTTCTATACACATGTGTTTAGACATTTCTGCTGTTCAGTTAGCCCACACATGTCAAGGATTTCGTGCCTAGAAATTTTAACAAATTATTGCCACAAAGGCTTGCACAAAGAAATCATTATTGCGTGTGGGTGGCACCCATTGTGTGAGTGTGGACGCAGTATTGGCTGACAAAAAACGGATATTGATGTCGCAAATGTAGACTATTTTATTTTAGTTACATATATTTTGCAATATCTTTTGTTATGAACAGACATTCTGTTATGAGTAATCTTATGTATGTACTATGTACATGGTAGTCTCTTTCTATTGTAGATGATAAGGAGGGTCAAAGACAATACTTATTCATACATCACAAAGATCATTTTTAATCATCAATATACAAGTCAGATAATAATGTCATTTAAAATGTCCATCATTTTGATATTTTCTAATGTGTACAAGAAGCTTTTAATCAACAAAATTGTTATTTTTCTAAGAGTAAATGTACATTTTTGAACCCTTCATGTACCCTTTTGCACCTCATGTACCCATGACAGTGGTCAGACATTAAGTAACAATGGTTCTCAGCAAATAATTTGTCATAAGCTTACAGCAACAACATTACCACAAATACCAATGCTACCTGCGTAATTTCAGTTAAATTATCCATTACATGTCATCTAGCCTTCTGTTTCGCAGCTGCGGTCAGCGCCTGCCCTACCAACACTCTGTCACCGGAAACCATGTCAAATTTAAATTCTTTGGGTGCCTCGAATAGTAAAATTATCGTACTTCCCATATTAAACTGACCGAACAACTCTCCTTTCTTCAACTCCACCTGCCCCAATTCGTGCTCATTTACACGATTTCGTTTTCCTTTCGTGTTCGTTCTAAGTTCAGGGTCGTTAAATATCTCTATTGAGCCGACGTTAGTGGCTCCTACTGCTGTCATACTGAAGAAGCCATGTTTCCATTCACCAACGTAGACCGCTCTCTCGTTCATTGTAAACAAGCCAGGTATTAGCTGTGCTAACCACGGGTTTACTGATAGAAGTTTACCGCAAAAGTGTCGTCTGAATGTTGCAGTCCAGTCACATGGTGTGTGGAACCTATGGTAATCTCCCGGAGCCAAATATATAATACACTGGTGAAGTATGTTCTCCTTGTCTTGTAATAAAGATTCGTAATAGTTACCTTCCTTTTTAGACCACTTGTTCTCTCCTAAAAACTCCTCTAGGCTGTACGTTACACCTTTAACTTGCTCAATCTTATCCGTATCGGCCGGTCCACAGTTTAGGACCACTCCATCGCAAGGAGACACGCACGGCGCTGGAGAAATGTACCTCGCTCCTTCTCTAAGAGGCCGAGTGAAAAATGCAGATAAGCTTTTGTAGTATGCCAGTTCTGTTACAGCAGCGTCTTCAATATTTACATTGAACATTCTAGAGTACGTACCGTACACCAAGCCCCGGAGCGAGACAGGCAGCTCACAGGCCGCTAAGCGCCCCCACAACCGACTCGTGATACGAAAAGGAAACATCTCGTAAAAACGTATCTCCACTTTTGAAAATTCGTAGTTGATGCTCGCGCGGATGTAGCACCACCCCACGTACATCACGCTGCCTAGAGGCATCCATCGCGTGAAGATAGACCGAATATTCATCCATTTCGTCTTCTGAACCTGGCTCCCGACATTCTTTGTTTGTGCGTTATGAATTGTAGATGTTTGTCGAAACGGTCGGTGCGGACGTAGGCGCTGCTTGAACAGCGGATTTATTACTGGAAGGCAGCTCCGAATGCGTGTCGGCGGAAACATTTTAGCACTCGACCGCCTCCCAATTAATAATAATTTGTTTATCTTGGAATTTGCGGATCGCAATTGATTTGCGCCGAGATAGTGGACGAGAAACTAGTGTTGTGACACAATTGTGACATGCATGTATATGTTGATTGATTGAATTCAGTCATGCATGACATGTTTAGTAGGGCTGTAAAAATAACTGGTAAAACTTGGAAGTATTTAAATCTAAATTCTACGTCAGACGATGCCTAAAATAATTTTAGCTTCCGTAGAAAAACGCACTCGTAATCGTTGACCTTGAATTTCTTAACACGAGTAAGTTTTCTAAAAATAATTGTAGAAGTGGTGACAGGACGACTCTTCTTTCGGAAACCACCGGTATTTGAGTAGTGACAGCTGCCGCCGCGCCGGTACCACAGACGGTCCAAAACCATATGAGCTGACACCTAATTCCATGCATCGTCCATTCATTTAATTTTGCTCATTCACTCTTTTTGTGCGTCACGTCAACTTGTCTTCAGAAATCGTATTGTTGACATATAAATAGCATTTATTACAACTTTTTTCCCTTTTTTTTTCGTTATTTTCCATCATTATTTTATTTATCCCATGTCCGAAAGTGGCAATGAAGGTAGTGTTGTGGACGGAGATATATCTGCAATTGCAGGCGGACCGGTTAATTCGCCAGCTCGTGTCAAAAACGCTGAACCGAAAAAATTCCCGCCCGATCCAATATTTCTTGGATTTGTGAAGATACCGTGTGTTTATCTGCCTCGCTACGATATCACACCATATCTGAGCAGCTTTAAGAAACCTACAAAATCAACTTTGAACGGAAAATTGACGAAAGCCAAATCGAAAAATGGGGATGTTCACGAGAAGCGACTATCACAGAAATGTGTCGTAAAGGTAACACAAGACGATCTGGCGAATTTGAAGGCTTCCTTGAAGGCTCCATTGAAGACTCCACCTGACTCTGACTCCGACGACTCCTGTACAGACCCAACCATGGCTTGCAAATGCAAAATTTGCAACAAGTCTTACAACAGTGAAAAAAAACTCCATACTCACCAACGGAAGAAACATATAATCTATGTAAACAGTAAGCCAATGAAGCGAGTATCATTCTCCGATCACGTTATAATCCATGAAGTAAAGGAGTACCATAAGTGCCGTAAGTGTCCTAAAATATTTGAAGACTATCGCTCTCTGAAGCTCCACACAAAGCAACAACATAAAAAACGCAAATGCTATATTTGCAATTACTGTAAGAAAAGTTTTGCCGAACGAATGATTTTCAAAGTTCATATCAAATTGCATTGTGATGTCTGCGGTCAGCTATTCTTAACTAAACCTAAATGCGTTGAACACAAACGTAATATCTGCAGAGTAATCAAACTCCATAAATGTAAGATTTGCAGTCAGTCATTCTACGGCATCATGGATTTAAAAGACCACAGCTACGAACACGATGATGCATGTTATGTGTGCGATATTTGCAAAGACCGGTTTGAAAGTAAATGCTTGATTGCCCATCATATCTCATTCCTCCATGCAAAGAAACGGCCTCGATCACTCTACACAATGCGGAAAATGGGCAATGAGAGACTTTACCTATGCAACTTCTGCAATTTAAGTTCAGTTGAACGAGATATTGTAGAGAAGCACGCAGAGAAACTCCCAGATTTAAAGAACCGAGCTATGACCGGTTACAAAGATCACTATTTCTGTGATGTTTGTATGAAAAAGTTTGCAACAGAGCACAAAATGGTACAGCACAAATGGACACACTTTTTGAAAACTACCGATAACTCTCAAACAAGGCCGAGTATCTTAAAAAGTTTACTGCATTCAAAACAAAAGACAACCTACAATGTCAATGAAGAGTTGCCATTGCATTTTCAGCCTAAATTGGTTATTGAAAAACTTAAAATAGACGAAGGCTCGACGAGCCCTCTCGAGTTTATTGATGTTGAACTGCCGGCAAATGTTGAGACAAGCATTATTAATCCTTTTAATTTAAAGAAAGCCATTGTAGATCCTAAAAGCAAAAAGACGCTTATCTCTAGACACCAGTGTGAGGTTCGTACAAGTTGGATTTTAAGTAGCATTGCTAAAAACAAAGCTTGTATTTATAGTTCAGGCAGATATCTATTAAATGTTTATCAATAAACTGCCCATAACTTGCCTAAAAGTCATGGCTTGCTAATTTTAGGCTCATCTACAGCGAAATTCAATTATCTGACAACATATTACATTGTTCGGTATTTTATTGTACAATTTATTTGCTGTACGTAGTAACTCTTTCATATTTTGGCTAATTTTGTTTTAGGGAAGACAAGACGGTTTTGTGTGCTAAAATTATGTTCCTACATATTTAGTTTTATTCATTTTATTCAATATTAACATTTAGAACATTCTATATTGTAAACTTTCCAGTCATTGTCTTAATACTGAGATCCCTAAACTTTTCCTGGCAAGAATCTATGTACTCAAAATATTAAGGATTGCCCGTTAAGTAAAAATACTCTATTGGCATCTGCAGCTGTGTGCCCCAAAACAAAATGGCATAATTCATTAAGGAGGGAAATATGCGAAATAGACATCACGCGCTGCCTTTATGCCTCCTAACTCTTTCACTTTGTTTAGTGCATATGTTGCAGAGCACAACTTAAGTAAATACTAAATAAAATACTGCTGAACATTGGAGACACCTTAAGTTTATCGAACATGTCTTCATTACATTTTAAAGTTTCAAAATGTCTAGCGCTCAAAGAAAAGTTTATGATATTTGCCATATTAACATTAAGAAGCATGTTAGCTGAGAACCAGATTTTAATGTTGTTTATAGATTGCAGTATTTTATGACTTACCTGATTAATCTTTTATTACAAGACTTGTGTCATCTGCAAACAGGATTACATCGTTTTTAAGTACAACGGACAAGTCATTAATAAAAACTAAGAAAGGTAAAGGGCCCAAAATTTACCCTTGATGGACACCTATCATACCATGATCTAAAAGACATTTAGTTCATTTCCATTTACACCATAGTGCCTTAATTTTTAGATAAATCTCATGTGATAAAATTAAATTAAAATCTGCCAATGTAGCTTTGATTCCGGGTTCTAGATGGCTATTTAATTGGAAAATTGCTCATTTCTCTCTCAGTCTAAGGTTGGTCGGTATGATGGTTTCACATGATTTAAAGTGAGTTTAAGTCATTGTCTCCAAGCTGCTTTTATTAGGACATATTTCCATTTAGTTGCCGTTTTACGCTGTGCGTTGTCTATACTTACATTAAACCAAAAATTACATCAAAACCAACATCCAAATGTTCTGTCCACAGTCACTACTTAAATTCCACAACTTGAGCTTTTCTTATATCCTTATTACTATATATTAAATAGGTCATTAGTAATAATTAATTATACTAATTATAGCAATAATTAGGTCAGTCGTAGTTTTTTATTTCTATTTGTTTTTCATTTAATACCTAGAGCACGCCAACCTAAGTTTATTACCTGTTACGGATGACTGGTAGAAATGCTGTTAGCTTTAAGTCGTCCATTTGTACATCCTACCGGCTGCGCCATGTATTATTTGTAGTTAATCTAAAGAGCGTACCCACAGCTATACAATAACATCTTGATATACCCACATCTGTTTATTTTCTTCTTCCTGCCCTTTTCCCACATTACGCGGGGTTGGCACAACATGTATTCCTCCTCCACATCTCTATCAGCCGTCATCTCCGTTGTCACTTCTTTCTTATCCTCATTCTTCAAATCCATCCATCCATTTCTTCTTCAGCCTTCCTCTACGTCTATATCCATCCACATCCACTAACACTCTTATAGTCGCATGGTTTTCTTCCCTCGGCATGACATGCCCATACCACATCTGTTTGTTCAATAAATACTAAAAACCCTTCTGCTTCGGGTATCAGCTCCGAGCTATGCGTATCTGTTAAATGGTTTATATTATAACTAGAACCCTCTTTTTCAGATATGCACAAAATACTTCTACAATAACTACTGCCTGAACCGGCACATCGCCACTCAGCACGGAGACTTCGAGAGCCTGCGCTGCAAGGTAAACTATTTCTTCTGATGCCTTCTCTATCTTCTTATTTCGTTTCAATGGCTGTTTCATCATCATCATCCACAGCCTGACTTCACCCATTGTTGGGTATAGGCCTCCCCAAGTTTGTACCATCCACCACGATCCTGCGCTAGTCTCACCCACTGACGGCCCGCGAACTTTACGATGTCGGCCACCATTCAGTCACTGTCTTGCTCCATCTGTCATCACCACGTCTCGCTGTTAAATAATGGCTGTTTGACTTCTCTAAATTTTATTAGCCCATATCTATAGATAGTGGAAGAAGCTTTCTATCAAAGAGTAGTATTTTTCAAACTATCGCGATTACTGTACATAATTACTGATTTAAACGGTTATTTATCGTGCATGCTGTTTACAACAGCCGTGGTCGCGGGCAGACTCCAGCCGCAGACCTAGCTATTTAATTATATCAAAGAGTAGTGTTCAGTGCCATGTTTTTAGAACTGCTAATAGATGGCGCTGCATCATCATGGGTCTTCAACACTTCGACCATTTTTGATTGGGTAGTGTGGGTAAGGGTCGAACTTTCGTGCTTAACCCTGGCTTCAACGTCAGAGACGACTATCTCTGAGTCACGGGGTGGTGTCCGGAGTGCCATCCTGGCTTGCAGTTTGGCCTCAGACGTTACGTGGCCGATGTTTTGGCTACGTTGGTCCTCTTGTGGTATACGCTATGGAGAGGATGGTGAGCACAGGAGTTCCCGCGGTAATGGACGCCAGGGAGTTTGAATGTCAGGTGGGCATGCGTGCAGCGGAGCGATGGCGTTGAGGTGAGCGTGGCGGCAATTGTCGGCGCGATCGTACATACGGCGCGCTAACGTTACCTGATGGCGCTGCAGCGGTGCTCTGTCATAAGCTGTCATTAAAATAAAGTGAACTATCAATGTCAATTGCCGGTGTCAACATTATTTAGGACATTATCATGACACCATTATGAGGAACTTAAAATAATAATGTATGTTTACAAACTGACAAAGTGAAATTGATAAAGAAAAATTTTGATATTATATCTTTAGTTTGGCATATAAACTATCTTTTTTGGCGACTTATCTCCAGCCAGCGCCATCTAGTACGCAAGTGGGATCTAGTTTTTAGGGTTCCGGAACAAAATGGTAAAAATGGAACCCTTATGGTTCTACTTTGTCCGTCTGTCCGTCTGTCACAGCTGATTATTTCAGCAACTACTGAAACTATCGACTTGAAATTTGGAACAGTTATAAGTAGTACTGACCCTCCTCTATTGCAAGTAAAAACATTCCAAAATACTTTCATATTGATGGCCACCAGAGCCAAAATGGTGGGAGTCAAATTTATAAATAGGCTTATGAGGTCTAATGGGGTATCATATCAAAGAGATTGATTTACAGATTTTTTTTTTAATTTGTACAGTTTTGGACTTATAATGAAAAATTATGTAAAGCCCCAACGGCCGTCAGTTCTTTGAGCTGTGCCCCGCCCACCGCCACTTCGGCTTGTTGATCTACTTGGCTAAGTCTATGACCTTGATTGATCGAGCGAAGCGAGATCTCCAATTCAACTTGGGCAAATCGGCGTTGTATGTATATAATATGTTTGTTTGTCCGAAAATAACTTTAGAAGCGTTGATCCGATCATCGTGAAATTTGATACATAGGTAGGTAGAGATGGCATAAGTTTTGGTGTGACTAAATGAGCTAAAAATGGGGGGGGGGGGGGGGGGTTATTGAGATATTGGGGTTCAAAAAGGGTAAAAACATTAAAATGAAACTATTAGGTCAAGTAGGACGTTAAAGGAAATGGCTTCATCAGTACATTCCGACCCTGTTTTTATTTTTAGTTTAGTCTTTGCAGTTTTTGCAGAATAACTGCAATTTGTACCCCGATAAAGATAATCCAATTAACATGAACTCCCGTTACCTGTAATTTGAATGAAACTGTAGGTTAAGTAATTTGGTTTGCTTTTCGTGGCACTATTTTGATCTCAGTTCGGGGTTTATAATATTTGTGTTAATTTTGTAAATATATTTTGTTTCGTTCAAGGTATGCGAGGAGACCTTCGTGTGGCCATCACTCCTCAGATCCCACAAGTGCATCCGTCTCTACCACCGAGAGATGCCGTTCGATGATGCAAGACCGGAAATCCACTTCGATAACCTCCATGAAACCCAGTACGGATTCGAAGACTTGAATATCAATGATAATGAAGATTATCTGCACACGTTAGACTTTGAGATACCAGCTCCCATTGTGGAGTTGACGGAAGGTGATGCTATACTGACTTTGAATCAAACTGAACCGGAGATGGGAATGATGGATGACAGGAACTGTCAGCTTCAAGGATTAGGTTATAAATTGGTGATGCAAGAAGTTCCCATAGAGTTCTAAGTGTCTCGAACTTTCCCGGTAAGTTAAAATAAGATCGCTGGACTTTTCACACAGAGATATCCAGCACCAAACTAAGCAGAGCTTGTACTATGGGAACCAGATAACTGATAGAATACTTATATACTGGTTTTGTAAATACATACTTATAATATACTAGCTGACAAATCCGCAGCTTCGCACGCGTAGTTTTTCAATAAAAACATTACCCTCCTTCTCCGCAGTTGGGTAAAAAGAGGCCTATGTCACCCGGGGATAGTGTAGCTTCCCAACAGTGAAAGAATTTTTTAAATCGGTCCAGTAGTTTCGGAGCCTATTCAATACAAACAAACAAATCTTTCCTCTTTATAATATTAGTATATATAAAAAAAACATCCAGATCCGTAACAAATATCTGTAGATCATGCAAACATCACACTAATATTATAAATGCGAAAGTTTGGATGTTTGTTACTTAATCACGTCATAACGGCTGCACCGATTTCGATGAAATTTGGTATGTACAGTGACGGAATGAAAAGGTTCGTCAATTTTCAAATAGATTCGTTCAACGTATCGCGAGTACATATTACCTTTTGGAACTTTGTGACAGAATAGACTGAGTTAGAGAAAGTAATGTTAACTGTTTGTTAATAAAGTTCAAAATTATTCAGATCAAAGTTGTTTGACTATTTATCTTGTCAAAAAGAATTAATTCATTCTTGCATTACTGGTGCAAGCGAAAACCGACTTAAGGATTTATGTACGCGGAAACGATTTGGAATCTTATTTAAACATTCTTAAGTGCTCACATTTCGTATATATCACAAGGAGACCGCGGGATGCCGCAGCAGGCTGTGACATACCGTGACATCCCGAAATGTGAGTGCTAAGGGTGTTAAAATAGGATTCAAAATCATTTCTGCATACATAAATCCTTTTCCATGCTATGCTGTCAGTCAGCGCCGGCCGGTGACGAACCTTTCCATTCCGTCACTGTACGTAGATAACCTGGATAAGCTGGAACACATAGGCTACTTTTTGTTAACGAACAACGCGTGCGAAGTCGCAGGCGGAAGCCAGTTTGTAATGTACAGTTGTCTACCATAGTTACATTATTTTTTGTCAATGTGAGCTGCTTAAGTTTGGGGCCTATTTCATATAAGCTACTTATCTGTATGGGAGGGGGTAGCCGGGGGGGGGGGGGGGGGGGGGGGGGGGTTCCACGCTACCACAGTCAGTGCGTTAAGTTGTTTTATTCCGTTTAGTGTAGTTGAATAGTTTGTAAGATTTATTATCCAATAATGTTTTGAGTCGAGCTTATTATGATAGCTTCACTGCAAGCGATCCTTATTTCTAAACTTTTCGGTTAAGCTACTGCCATACAAAATATTGGTAGGTTGTTTTTTTTTGTACATATGGTGTAATTATTTAATACTCTATCCCATTGCTCGACTTCTCTATTTAAGGCAAAAACAGTAGCCAACTTGCGCATAAGAATAAAATATGATCTATACACGGTGTCCTTGTTTAGACCATAGTCTTCAAACAGTTTATAGGATCAAACAAGAACATTAAAAAAAATCTAGACCTTCTCAAATAAGTCTAACTTTGTTCAAAAACTAGCCGTGACATGGGCGTGCTAGCCGTAGCCTACCTACTATTATCATTTTTGTGATGATACGGCGGCATGTTGTAGGGCGTAACGTTAAAACAGACGTTTTAAGTTCGCAACTTTTATGTTTTTCAAAGACCAATTACTTTTTTTTTAATTTGAGGTTCTAACCCCTTTGTAGACCATGATCTGAACAACGTTTGTTCTGGAAAAACAGCGATTTACAGGACACCGTGTATAAAGGCAACTAGCGCAAGGGAACCTAGGCTTGGGCCTTTGCCAGAGTGGGGATAGGAAAGAAACGCCCGGGTACATGTTTGTACCTTGTGTAGGCGGCGACTGAAGGGACTCGTCGACCTCGCCGGCGAGGTCGGTGTATCTGTGAAGTGTTTGCGGAGGTGATTTCGTCATCCAGATCTTCGAGAACGTGTCTCGTACGACGGAGGGTTTATCCGTGCGATGCCGGGGCCGGTCAGCTAGTGTATAATGAAGAAACATAGTATGGTATGTTAGTTTTCGGTTACTGTTTTCGCGTTAGAATTAATGCTTTTGTTTTCCTTTTAGAAATAGACTAAAAATCAAGATCTTCTATAAAGTATGGTCATGTTTTTGTAAATAATAATGTAAGCGGTTATCGAAAGTATTTTGTTTTATATCTGGGACGTAGTTTAAGGGGTGTAAGAATACTGCTGAATAGAGAGAAAGAGAAAGTAAAAAGAGCGCTGGCGAGGGCGGCTTGGCGAGAACTTCGCGTGGGTTCACGACGTACCATGTAATAATGTAATCTTCACCAGTCCATATAATCTTAATTTTTTTTTATTTAGCCTATGCTGTCCCACGGCTGGGCCAAAGGCCTCCTCATCTTTCCACTATCTTGTACTAAATCTCGTCAGTCTCTATAAAAAGTCCATATAATCCATCATTATTTTATTTTAAACAAAGATATAACCTAATTACTAATGTTAAATGGGTATTTATAGCGTATTTACTTATTTATTTATCATCTCGACGAATAAAAAGGTAAATATGCAATAAATACCGGTTAATATTCTTAAACTATGTACAGTGATCGCGAGAGTTTAATAAAATACTAAAGATGTCTCTTTTGCACACTGATAAACAAACATCGAATGAGATCGATTGATAACAGAGGTACAATAGGCGACCATGTCGCTGGAAACGATCTCTATTAAACAACCTAAAAAAGAGAATAAAATGTATCGTGAAATGCCAGCGCTCTTGTTCCGTGAGAGTCAAAGTTTCATGGCAAAAGTTGCACTAATAAGTATTTCTCTCCTAATATTCGTCTCTATTTCGAGTTTCTCTTACACCCGGTGGGTATCGATGCAAATTATGAATATATATATTTTTATTATGTGCTAAAAGTACCTAGATATTAAGTACTAAATTATTTATGTACCTATAAAAATCAGGAGAGATAGCATGACCACCAGAAAAGTGTCTCTCTGTGGAAGAATACTGTAAAATGACATTTTAGCGTAGACATTAGAAACGTTTATTACTTTTGAAACTGACATGGTTATGAGAACACTATTTGCACTCATCATCATCCACAGCCTAACTTCACACATTGTTGGGTATAGGCTTCCCCAAGTTTGTGCCATCCGCCACGGTCTTGCGCTAGTCACAGCTCTTTATACCCGCTTCTCGGCCACCATTCAGTCACTGCCATGCTCCATCTGTCATCACCACGTCAAGCCAAGTGTCCTTACCCAAGACCATTTGAGCTCCCTAACTCGAATACGAACGTCATGAACCTTCGTTCGTCTATGGAACTCGATCTAACAGTCTGATGGTACGCTCCATGGCCCTCTGTGCAACTCTTAACCTGTACACAGCCTCCTGCGTGAGCGTCCATGTCTCGGCACCGTAGGTCGTGGTGGGCAGAAGACATTGGTCGAATAAGCGGGTCTTCAGACACTTTGGATTTTTAGGCGACTAAAGGATGTCGTCTAGCTTGCCGAATGCAGCCCATCCCAATTGGATCCTCCTACTATTTGCATTAAAAATGGGATATTTGCCATAATTTGTGAGTTTTTGAGTATCGGGATATTTGGACGTAGTTGCATGCGCCATGATCCACGGGTAAACTGAAGTGTTTGCGAGTGGATGGTTATTGGCAGATATAACGATCTACCCTCTTTTTCAGTCTCTTGCTAGGAATGAATTCACTACTACTATTACTATACTCTTAAACTCACAAATCGTGCTAAATATCCCGTTTTTAGGGCAAGTATTAGAAATATTTAAACGGTCGTTTTTCTAATTTCTACTCTAAAATCGGCTTTTTAGTCAGGCTTGTGGAGGTTGGTGTCCATAGAGAGGATGTCGGTAGTCAGTTTCTTGTTTTGTCTCTTCTATTGAACAGGCGACATCTCGTCGTACAGAAGGTGGAGCGATGCCGGCTATTGGGTACACCATGTTCAGAAGTTTTTTTACGCACAACTACCGCGATCGACCACCCGGCCGCACTAAAGGTTATCCTGGATACAACCTTCCGTGGCCGATCTGGAAATCGTATCAACCGACTCCCGGGCTCAGGGTGGGCGGTGCAGGAAGAACTTCTGTAGGTGGGGAATGTGAGACCCTTCTCTAACCAGCTGTGTTTGTGGGCACCCCCTATTTTTATATATATAGACAATATATCTCGGGATAACTCCTACCGAAGCATCTTTTTCAAACGATATTCATTTTTTTTACATCCTCTGACGATATTTGCAGCACGCATTCTGTCAATTCTATGTCAAACGTCATAAGGTTACATTATAAAAGCGCTAAGGTTAGATTATAAATAATTTTATATGGTGGTTAAGTATTCTTAAATTTACTAATTTTGCGCGTAATGCTCCTAATTTTTTCTTTCATAAGAACCTTCTCTTGACGATAAGAAATACAACAAAAAAAGAATTGGCCAAATTGGTCCAGGCGTTGTTGAGTTATGCGCTTACCAACACATTTTGCGATTCATTTTTATATTATAGATTAAAACGATAGAAGAAGAAGACTCTAAAATGTAATTTTACTTTATTCTTCCGTAGAGAAAAACTTTCTATAGCTGTCTTATACGGCTGGTGACAATTATTTTGTAAAATAAACATAATTAATAAAATTAAAAATTTTCATAATTGATGTATCATACAGTTACTGTTTATTGTAAGGGTGATTTGCGCAACGATGCCTAATCGTATTTAGCGCCTAAATATGATTATGAAAGTTGTGAAATCATACTAATACGGCTTTAAACGTGTTTAGTTCGTTATGCAAGCCGGGCTTAGTGTACTAGGTAAGTATATACTTATTAAAGGATGTAATTTTCATAGTACATAATAATTTAGTAGGTAACTTGTATGAATGTTGTGTGTAGTTATGGTAAAAACAGAAGCCAAGCGGCGCCACACTCAAATAAAAAATAGTATTTTTACAAACACGGGATGTTATAATAAGATTCTACGTAAAAAGATTTCGGTAAGTCACACTCGCTGGCGATTTACAAACGTGTATGGAACTTCCTTTAATCACGTGAGGTTCGAACAGGAGGGGGGGGGGGGGGTGGAATAACATCACAATTGATCACGATGGGGGGGGGGGGTGTTATTATAATTCTATGTAAAAAAGATTTCGGTAAGTCACACTCACTGGCGATTTACAAGCGTGTATGGAACTTCCTTTCGTCACATGAGGTTCGAACGGGTGGGGGGGGGGGGGGGGATTATGATTGTACGTAAAAAGATCTCGGTAAGTCAATTCACTTAAGAATATTGTTAGGCGCCACGTGGCTATTGTTTTCACCTTAAGCTATTTTTACACGCGTATATGGGATCGTCCTTTAGGGCCCCCGCCCTAAAGGACGATCCCTCGAACTGTATAATGTACATGTAATCCTGAGCGAGCGAATATAAGTCTAAAAAGCAACATAGCAACAATATTTAGCGTTCAGCAGACTGTTCTGCGCGACCTTGTGGGCTTTTCAAAATCTGAATTTATAATAATTTTTCACTAAAACAGATTCTCCGATGTTATTCTTCTTCTTAGCGTGTTAAGAGTTCTACGTTTTCATTTATACTGTGTTGGACAGGTGTTTGGGCATTAGGCGAGGCGGTTATTAGGACCTCTATCGTGCAGGTGTTCGGACACAAAGGGCACATTAGCAAGTGCTGCATTGACTGTGTTGACTACATCAGATCACAGACCAATATAATTTAAATAGACTGACAGTCTCAAACAAGATAACGTAACTCTATATTTGATTACATGCTAGGACGCGAGATGTCGCTAAGAGTTACAAATCGTTAAATATATGCCAACCTTTAGCTTACTACCGCTCATAATAGTACGAAGAAAAATAGATGGCGCTATTTCCAATTACACGTGCGCGATAATATTATTGCGACGTTGTGACCTTTACGTTGTGCGAGGTTGCCGGTCTTCAGTTTCGTTAAAACTAGTCTAGCATTTTTTAGAGATTGCGCACATTATCTCAGAATTGCCAGAACATGAAAGTTTCCGTCAAAATACGGATTTTTTTAGGAAAAGAAAGGATAGATATCTTTTATTCATTACATACGTCTATGATCGTACCATTATCACTTAAATGCGGAAATACCTACATATTTGTAAAATAAGAATACGTTTTTATAGTGATGTACAGATAAGTAGAACACTTTTTGAAAGAAAATAAAATTAATTTGTAAGTACTCGCCAAATGCATACCTACTACAAGATAATACGTTCTATTAATTTGAACTGGAAACATAACTACTAAAATAATAAACACAATACGTACACAATATGTACAACAAAATATCGACTTGCTAGTCGCAACTTTTGAGAAGTGAGGTTTGGCAACACAGCATGTAACAAAATTAGGTACAAAAAGCGTGACTTTGCTTGCTTCCCGGCTGTCAATGTCAGTCAGTTCACGGTTCTCTTTCGTTCTCTTTGTTTCGGACTTAGTGTTAAATACCATCTAGGTAAAAACGATGTGCTACCTTCCCACGCCATCTGTGATTAAGCATATGAAAGTGGTAAATCATCAATATAAAATAAAATCGTTAAATCTTATTTTATGGACAATATTACTTATTCTAAAAAATATTGAAATGTTTTGGTGTGTTTTAGTGGAAGTTTATTTTTATTTGTGGGTTGCAATGGCCGCTATGAAAGTTTCCAGACTATGAGACAGCGCCATCTACAAATAATACGGGATTTTGAGCTTTTTGCGGGCTACAATTTCTTATAGTCTAACTTTTTATTAGCTGCAGTAAAATGACGTTTTGTGGGTTGCCGGTTTTTGAAGAAAAATAAATAGGGATGTAGCTAAATGAGTGAATCATAAATGAATAATCAGTTTTTTTTTTTGAGATTTAATATTAAGTTGTAATGTATTTTTTTAACCTATTATTATTACTATACTAGAGGATTGATCTTTTTTAGTGGAAGTATAGGGAGGTACATTCAAAATAAAACAAAAACGTCATAATAATGTTATTTAATTAATTTTTGTGAACTGAATCACATCCCTATTGAGATTAGGCTGGCAACATTATTTTACGGAATGACATTTAGAAACGTCATTTTACTGCAGCTAATAAAAAGTTAGACTATATATGGAAATTGACAGTTTATTGATATTACTAGTCTCTGATCAGATATAAAAAATACACGTGATGTTGGGGGGGGGGGGGGGGGGGTAGTCTTGAACATTACAACGTATCACTAAGGGGGATGGGGTGGTAAAAAAGTGGGCGAAAACACGTCACGTGATATTGACTCCTATCCCGCGAGGACACGTGAACGTGTTTGTCGCGACACCGCAATGCGTATGCCGCGTTCGCTCTATAGATACACGCGCTCGCGCGCCACACCTCGGTGAGTCTTAATGTAGGAACAACGCTGACTGATCGCTGGACACACGTTCGCAAATCGCCAGTGTAGATAACGCTAGAGCGTTATCTACACATCGCCATTAGAATGGCGGGTTCAGATATCCGGCTACGACTCGGTTTCTCCTTGAAAATGTGTTAAAAGTTTGAAACTAGTTTGACGCTTTTTCAAGGAGATACGAGTCGTAGTCGGTTACCGACGGATAAGGGAACCCGCCATAAATCTTATAATATTGAGATTAGGACCAGAGCACAATGTATTGTATATTCAAAACTTTAATAATTTAGAATGTGAAAATCCCGTTTTCGTAAAATTTTTGGGACGATTTCCAAATTGACCAAAGCAAAGGCACCACATATAAATTTGAGCAAACGATTAGTTAGGTACTCAGATGAGAGATTGATTAATTTGACAATATTTTTTATATGTTATTTTTTCAAGTGTTTTTCAAAACCTATGTTAAGTTTTGTTTTTGTTTCATTTGTAAAATAGTTTAAACACATTTAGGTACAATCAGCGACATAAAGTTGGTACCAACATAAAAAGCTTTTTATTTCTTTTTCCCCTAATTAGGTAACTAGAAATAAAACTAACCCGGCAGATTAATTTATTTATTAAAACTAAGATTTTTTTGAGACGCTTGCAATATTGTAAATTGACTAGATTTGGCAATAGGGTTCCGTTGGCACCCGCCGTATCCCTAAAAGTATTTTCTTTTAATAATGCATTTATTTCGCTATGCATGATAACATCTAAACAATAAATTAAATAAAAGCTTCTTATGAAGTGAAAACCATTGTAAATATTAAGAAATAATAAAAATATGATAATCAAGTCTACATTTTAATCCATAAGACCATATTTTGTAGTCTGTGTCCTGCGTTAGCAAGCAGTGTGTTCTCTTCGACCACACCATGGTGAGGTAGGGCTAGGTCACAGAACATTATGTACAACCCTACTCTAAAAACTATCAGGAGCCCTTCCGCAGGCAGGCAGGAGTGGCCGTAGACGTTGACCGAACGATATCGTTCGTTACAAAGACCGATAAGTATTCCGAAAAACCATTGAGAGACCGCTACATCACCAGTGGATATATGATCTGTGGAGAGGTTGTGTTTATGTCAAGTGTCAGCACAACAATGATACATTTGATGCTGCCAACTTTCCAATAAAGTAGCAAGATCTATCCTATATTATGGTCCATGTAACCCATTTTTGTGACATTAACATTTGTGCAACGTTATTTTGCTTGGTTCTTTAGATTTTGAATTATTTGTTAAAAACTATTTTATACGTTATTAAAAGCTATAACCATCTACAACTATGCAATTTATCTCCAGCTAGCTATAATGCTAGTCCGAAGTCCTCTGACTCTCTGACTGAGTTGGTAGTACTGTCGCGTTCGTATCAACAAAAATGGACGTACGTATGCTACGGCTTTATTTGTTGTAAATTAACGAAATTTGTCAATAAACGTATCTTTATCGGTGTTCTATCCAAACATTATTATATTTACGTTCATCGTTATGTGCAGTGTAGGTCCGTAGAAATCGTGTAAATTCGGGTAATTAGTCATATCCTGTGATTGTGTGTTGCATCAAATTTACGTGTTTTTCCTGCGTGTAACATGTCTGTGAGTGAGAAAGTCTCGCTTTCCGACGCCCTGAGCAATGTCGATGTATTGGATGAGCTCACTTTACCTGGTAAGTTGTTTCTACTACGTTTTACGTACTCTTGGGTGATCTTAGGTGTGGCCTAGTATTTATCTAGGCCGGTAGGTATATAACCACTTTACATGGACCTCGTCGTCGGCCCTTGTTATCCTACTGTCGGGTAGGCCCATCTTCGTTGGCGTCATCCACTATCATGCACCATTCTGACTCGCGTACCTACGACCTCCAGTATTTACTATCATGGTACTGTTTACTGTATTGCCCATCTTGCCGGCAATTCCATCTCAGGCCCACCAATCACTAAGCACAGCACCCTTGTCCACATATCATAAAAATGTATATAGACTATCTATTTACTACATAAGCATACAGTAAAATATCATTTAGAACATACAGAGAAAAAATACAATATGTAACGGAAAAGCGAAAAACATTCCGTAAAAAACAAAAATAGAAGAGAATTAATACTGTGCTACAGTAAATGGGCCTCGACTCAGTATTGTGCCCGCTGTAATGGTAGATATAAGTATTCTATAATTGTGATATTTGTGGGGTGGTGGAGGATGTATACTACCATTTAACAGAGTGTATCCGGAGTCAATCTATGAGAGAGGAGTGGTACAGAGCGCTAAAAGTCAACCAGGTCGATGTGCGCCTGTTTCAGAGTGTGGTACACATTCCCTTGTCAATACATCTATGAAAATCTGATGTATGTTCACAAAAATATTAATTTGTTTAAGAGAAATAGCGATAATCATAATTTTATTACTAGAAATAAAGATCGCGGTTGCCACTTGTAGACTCCATAAAGTTAGTAAATCGGTTAAAGAGCAAGGTGTTCACTTTTTGACAAAATTGACAATTAACAAAATTAAAAACGTAATTAAACAAAATCTTTATAAATAAAATATTGGATTATTTAGACGATAGAGAAGCTTTGGATTGAAATGGCTCCAACTCGTTCAAAATGTTACAATTTAGACGTACTTTATTTCCGGTATTGTTATGTATTCTAAAAGGATCATCAAAAAAACCAACCAGCCTTGTTTCTTGCCTTTCTTTCCTGGCTTGGTCACGAAGGAATAGGCAATTTAGACGTACTTTATTTCCGGTATTGTTATGTATTCTAAAAGGATCATCAAAAAAACCAACCAGCCTTGTTTCTTGCCTTTCTTTCCTGGCTTGGTCACGAAGGAATAGGCAGTAAAATTGACGTTTCAAAGTGATCGTTGTGATTTTAATGAATATAAGATTTTGACTTTGGTAGCTGAACAAAACATCTCACTCAGCTAACATGCTCTACCGGTCCACATAAGACCTGCTGAAGGAGGATGTTTTGTAGTTATTTGTTACTGTTATGGAACTGACGTCATCGTAAAGATCAACACAAGTTCTCTAAAAAATAGATTAAAAAAACAAGTATTCTATCAGTTCAAGATTTCGACGACCTCCATGTTGTTGTGGGGGAATAGCCGGCTGAGACACAGGAGGTTCAATTCCTGCTGCGGAACAAATTTTTGCATGATCAACAGATATTTGTTCCGGGTCTATCAGTTATCTGGTTTTCATAGCATAAGCTCTGCTTAGTTTGTGGGTAGATAGCGCTGTGTGAAATGTCCAGCAATATTTTTTATTTATTTACGCCAGTTTTCATCCCAACAGCTTTATAATGGTATGATGTTCTGTTTAATTGTCAGATGAGCAGCCGTGCATCGAGGCAGCGCCCTGCTCCATCCTCTACCAGGCTAACTTCGACACCAACTTTGAGGACCGAAATGGCTTTGTCACAGGCATTGCCAAGTATATTGAAGAGGCTACCGTGCATGCCAACTTGGTAAGTTAATGCCAAAGAGGGATTTGGAGGGTAGTTTGGAATCATATATCTTCTGAAAGCTTCTATTTCTTTAGACCCAAGTAGTCTGTACACAGAGTAATATAAACTTTTAAACATCTCACAAATACTTGTATCTAAAAGTTTTGAGATTTAACAATATATACAATATATCTTTACTGGTGGTAGAGCTTTTGTGAACGGGCTCGAGGAAGTGGGCAACACCGCCTTACCTTTATCTGCCGCCAAATAGCAGTACTTGTGCTGCTGTGTTCCGGTTAGATGGAAATGGTATGTTCCTGTAATTACTGGCACATAGGCATAGCAGCTAAGTCCTATAGTATGGCAACGTATCCACATAGAGATCAAGACAACATAATAGCTTGTTTTGAATTCTATGTGGATATCCATGAGCTGCAGTAGCCACTTAACATCTGGTGGACTGCATGTTCGTTTGCCATAAAAGTAGTATAAAAAAAATCATACTTAATTCTAGTTACTATAAGCCCTCTGCCGAAAAAGGGGTATTAAGGTCACAGCAGACGTATCAACTCGTACCATCGACGTATCGCCTTTCGCGTTGTGGTCAACCAGGCGTCAACCTAGCGTAAGCACGTAATCAAAGCAGATCAGCAGCTCCATGGGTACGGCTAGGCGACGTGACGCCGCGCTTACGGCTCGCCGCCCGCTGGTTGACGGCTAGGCAGCACCAGTTTCACCGCTCGGGTTTGTGAGCTTGTCCCGAGGCGAGGCGATTAGGTTAGTGTGCGTTGCAGTAGGGAGTTTCATACAAAGAATACTGAACGGCTTGAGTTGATGACAATCCCTTTCTTTTTTTTTATTGATGACAGCCAAGCGCTTGACCACTACCTCACCTGATGGTAAGTTAAAGTGTGATCGAAGATGGAGCACGCTTGCCTAGAAAGAACCTATTCACTCTGGACTTGAAAATTCCAAAATTATACTGGTTTGGGAAAACATACGCCGGAAGTGAGTTCCACTCCTTACTTGTGCTAACAAGAAAAGTTGAAGCAAATCGTTTGGTACGGCAAGGTGATATGCCGACCAGGTTCGGGTGGTACTTCTCGGTACGTCTGCTTGTCCGGTGGTGGAAGGGGGAAGGAGGGATAAGGTCATGACGATCTTGAGCACATTCACCAAAATGTATCTTGTAAAAAACTGAGAGTCTGGATACTCGGCGTCTGTGCTCTAGACTTTGTAAATTTGCTTCCACTATTGGCTTTCCGAGTTGATATGTGTGCTATGACCTTTATGCTGAACAATATTGCTCAGCGCTGGTACCATAAAACCTGGTTCATTAACACCACAGACTTCAGATAAGACAGCCTTAAAATCCCTTTAATTAATGTTTTATGTGAATTTATAAATGATAACAATATTAGGTTCTAAATGTCACTTCGTCACACGTCTTTCCATTTCTTTATTTTCTCGATGACAGCTCCTCGTAGTTTCTCAATAAAAACATTACTTACCCTCCTTTTGCGCAGTTGGGTAAAAAGTAGCCTATGTCACCCGGGAATAGTGTAGCTTCCCAACAGTGAAAGAATTTTTTAAATCGGTCCAGTAGTTTCGGAGCCTATTCAATGCAAACAAACAAATCTTTCCTCTTTATAATATTAGTATAGATCATAATAGACATTATCTATCTATTGTGATGTTTTATATGTTGTTTTGACTCATTGATTAAAACAATTACAATGGATATAAGTTTTTTGTTGAAGAATTACTTTCTCAAAACAAGCTATTATAAAATTCATAATCGGAACCGCATCAGATACAAATGAGCCGAAACACTAGTAGCCTACTATAATCCATTCAGAAGTTCCGTTGTTTAGCATCCGTCTCCATCATGAGACCACCTGCATGATACCATATTATTGCATTGTCACCGAAGTTACATATGTATTCCAAATCTGTTTCTTCTTCTTGTCAGTCAAAAATTCACTTGTCAATCACAATAAGGATGAATAAAAATTAGCCACTTGTGTTGCTTTGTCAGTGGCTAAGATTAAGTCGTCCTTTGTACAGGTGGTAGGAAACAGAGGACAGATAAGCATGTGAGCCGTGCTTTGAATGGGTTCCCAGCAGTCGCAGCCAGTTAATGTCCTTACATATCTCCTAATAGATATTATTTAGATATAAGCATTTATTTATTTCAACACAAGTAGCAAACACACAATCTACATACATAATAAGTTTATGAATCATGAGTCATGATTCATGACATTGACATAAGCCACAAACTGTGAAGCTCTGGAATCAATTGAGAGAAGAGCCAAGAAGCTCATAGGCAAAGATGAGCTAGTTGATGCAAGGCTCCTCAGCCTGGAGCATCGACGAAAGGTTGCTAGCCTGTCGGTTTTTTATCGAGTACATTTCGGAGAGTGTGCGGCGGAACTTTTCAACCTGATCCCACCATCTCTATTCTAACGGACAACTAGACGCTCTGCGGTGCGCCACCACTACATGGTAGAAATACCTCCCATTCGCACAAAGCGGTTCTCTTCGACCTTTATTATGCGCAGCGCCAAAGAGTGGAACGCCTTGCCAGAGTCAGTGTTTCCTGATAACTTCAAGTCGCGAGCGAATAGGTTTCTTCTAAGCAAGCGTGATCGATCGTAGTCTGCATCATCGCTTACCATCAGGCGAGATCGCGCTCAAACACAAGTCTTTAATGTAAAAAAAAAAAAAGAATTGAACTGAGCCTTAAAATAATAATTTATTTATTTAATTAGAACGGATTAACTAATTACACTTTAATATAAAAGAATTCGAAACATTAATTACATAAACCATATTAAAATCAAATTAAAATCTAAATACATAGTATCAAACGGATTAACAATAAAAACTACAATTAAATCTAAATTAAATTAAAAATCTAACAGTATAGGTACAAATTATTACCAATAAAATTAAATAAAAATAATACACATTAATATAAATAAATTCATTAAATCACACACATAAATAATAAATTTAATTGTTAAATTATAGACCTTTCATACATCAATCTCACAATACCTCAGACATACCAGCATCAATTCCTTCCATTCGTCAGCAAACACATCACATTCAGGGTTGGAAGCTAGGAGTTTGTTGAGGGCGGTAAATGTTCGAGGCAGCGGGGAGTTAGCACGGGATACAGTACGGCTCAAAAGTGCAGCAATAAGCCTGTGTCTTCTGCACCGGATATATTTATTTGGAACATAAATTATGTTGCGAAATATTTTGCAGACAGCGGTTATCTGCTCACACGCTCTCCTAGTTTTGACTTTCACACCCCTTTCTGCTGCCTGGAGAAGCCGTAATAGCTTCTTCTGATCCACCAATCCCACGGACAAAAGCCCGGCAGTAGCGAGACTTGAATTATGGTCTTCCCATCACACTGCCCCTCCTGATTACATTCCACCAGCGGAGCATCTTCCTTCCGGCTACAAGCTGCAGAGGCCAATTTGGAAGTCCCTAAACGGTTGCGCACTCAAGTTGGCCGCTGCCGAGACAATTTAGGCAAGTGGGGATACATCGACCCATTCCGGAGCCAGTGCCACTGCGGGGCCACCACACAAATAATGGCCCACCTGCTCTCATGTCCTCTATGCCCAACCACCTGCACACGGAATGACTTGTTTTGAGAAAATTATAACCTAAGTATCCTAAAAGAATGAAAACTTTTCAGAACGAGCTGCTGGAGGAAGGGAATGCGCACGCCGTGATGCTGTACACGTGGCGGTGTTGTTCGCGTGCTATTCCACAGCCCCGGTCCAACGAGCAGCCGGATCGGGTCCACATCTACGAGAGGACGGTGCACGTGTTGGCGCCGGAGGTCGACAAGCTACTCCACTTTATGTATTTTCAGGTAATCCCTTCTTTTTTTTTAAACGCTATTGTTTAATCACTATTTATCTGCATCAAAATCAAAACATTTTTTGATCGAACGAAGCGAGATCTCCATATCAAACTATTGATTAAAACGGGTATTTATCGCGTATGTACCATTTTTTATTTGTTATCCCGACGTTTCGGCTGTGTTGCAACAGTCATGGTCTCGGGTTGACTAGAGTATTTGGAGCTACCATCGGGAAGTGTGGGTAGCTGCAGCATCTACCCTCACTTGGTCTTCAGAATTAGAAATGTCCTCGTTCATATTACGACACACTACACTAACCGTATCTACGCACTGAGACGACCGATCACGACGCTCACACCTAGCAATCACCGGGTTCCAGGACGCTGAGAGTCTATAGCCATCTTCCCGATTGAAATTTGGAAATTTCTTGATTTCAATCGCTTCACGAACTATTCGCTTCTCCAAATCAATTTGGGGAAATAAATAAAAATAAATATTGCTGTACATTTCACACAGCGCTATCTAGCCCCAAACTAATCAGAGCTTGTACTATGGGAACCAGATAACTGATAGAATACTTATATACATTTTTTTTGTAAATACATACTTATAATATATAGATAAATAACCAGACCCGGAACAAATATCTGTAGATCATGCAAACATTTGTTCCGCGGCGAGAATCGAATCCGCTATCTCCTGCGTCTAAGCCGGCTACTCGCCCACTGCACCACGGAGGTCGTCAAATCGGTGTTGTATAAACGTGTGTGTATGTTTGTTTATCCGAGGATAACTTTCGAAGATTTAATCCAATTAACGTGAAATTTCATATATAGGTAGGTAATGATGGCACAATTTTGGTGTGACTGAATGAGCTAAAAATGTTGGGGGGTTGTTGAGATGTTGGGGTTCAAGAGGGGTAAAAAAAAAATGGGACTATTAGGTCAAGTGAGTGATCAAATGAAAGGTATTCATTAGTACATTTCGACCCCGTCTTTATTTTTGGTAAAATTCATGTATTTTTTGAATTTATAAGTCATAATTAAAACTGAACTTTGACAAAATTCACAGGGTACACTAGTGACCTCACAGTGCTGAAATTTAGTATGCGTGTAGGTTAAGTATCACAAATATTGGCAAAAGTCTGAAATCCAGAATAACTGCAATTTTTACACCAAAAAAGACGAACCAGTGTACATGAACTCCCGTTACCTGTAATTTGAATGAAACTGTAGGTCAAGTTTTTTAGTTCTTTATTTCGTGGCAATATTTTGATAGTCAAAAATTACGAATAATATATTTTTTGTGTTCATGGTCGACTCGCGAGATCTCAGTTCGGGGCGAACCCACTAGTTACATACTACCAATTATTTTATTTATTACTAGCTACCGCCAGCGGCTTCGCACAAAAAGTAGCCTATTTGTTAATCCAGGTTATAATCTACGTATATATGAAATTTCATCGGAATCGGTTCAGCCGTTACGACATGAAAGAGTAACAAACAAGAGTATTTGAAACTAGCTGACCAATCCGCAGCTTCGCACGCGTAGTTTTTCAATAAAAACATTACACACTTTCTGCGCAGTTTTTAGTTAGTTAGGTGCCATCAGAATCGACACCAATGTCCGAAAGATTTCTTATTTTTTCAATTCGTTCATCACGGTAAATGTTAGGAAAGTGTTTTACTAGTACACACGGCTACACATCAAGCTATACATTTCCAGTATAAGCTGACCTCTCATTCTACGAAAAGTCTACACAATGCGAGGTCAGCTTATACTGGAAATTTATAGTTTGATGTGTAGCCGTGTGTACATATATTTATGGCAAATAAATAGTTATATAACCTACAAATTCACCCAAAACACCTACACACTAGAGCGAACGAGTCAAATTTTAAAAGTAAATGGTTTACCCAAAAATAAAGATTGTCTGTATTAAAAGTCATGTACAAGAAACCGTTCAGGTATCCCACAGCAGATTTATACAAGGAGGCTGGCGTTTTGAGCGTACGTCAACTTTTTTATATTAAAAATTTCATTAAATGTGCACCAGACCTTATTGTCTGCAAATGACTCAATAACCAATAACAAAAGAGTCTATACAATTCCTATTAAACCAGTAAAAACTTCATTTGCACAGCGCTTTGGTGATTATCTTAGAGCTCACGTTTATAACAAAGTTCTACAATTCTGTTATATTAAAGGTAAATCCGTGCGAGAGGCCAAAGCTGTTATAACTAGCTGGTTATCAATGCAAACATACATAGATTCAGAAGAAATCCTTAAACACATTAAATAACATCATATTATACAACCTACATTTATTTATTTATAAGTACTATATATTAGTTTACCTTCTAATTTTTTATCTATCAGTATATTCTATTTTATAAATACATAATCATTATCCTAAAATAATTTTTATGTACACCATATTCATAATTTAAAATATAACTAGGCACTTCATCAGGCTGTTTTGTAATTTCTTATTTCATCATCATCATCATCATCATATCAGCTGTAGGACGTCCACTGCTGGACAAAGGCCTCCCTCATTTCTTATTTAAACTTGAGTTCGTTTTTGCAATTAAGTATATTATTGTAAATCGCTTAGCTTGGCCCTCGCGATACAGGCTTGGTTTAGTGTGAGGATCCACTGATCCAACATATTAAATGTTTAAATTGTTTAGTAGTGAAAAAAATACAATGGATGCCTGGAACACAACTTTTCTTCTTAGCACCAAACTGTTGTAGAAACTTAATTTCCGCGCATTCGTGATGAAAAGTTGTGTGTTATACTTTGGTGTAGGCGATTAATAACACCCTCGACTTTAGCGTCCTCGCTATAAAAATATGTATAAATACAAGTATTACTCGTGCGCGATAACTTGGGACCTGCTAGGAATGCGACTCCCCGACCGCTTCCCCTGCGCTTCCCCGATGGCGCCCGTATTGTACCGTTCGCATCACTATTTTTTACTACGGTTTTTAGTCTCGTACTGGCCTACGTCACGTAACGACGCGCTCTGGAATTCTTTTAGTTTTCGTTTGTGTTATTGTTTTGTTGTCTGGAAAAAAGAAGTCAACCATGTGGACAGGCTTCGACAAAAGTATTGGGACGATGACCTCTTACAAGAGACGAATGAATCGCAATTAATTGTAAATTTATCAGATACCTCTTCGTCAAGTGATTATAGTGAGACTGAGGACGAAGAACAACCTCTACAAGGCATAAATCCACTAAGTAGTGACGAAGATGAGATAATGTAAATAATAGATAAAATAAATGTATAAACTTAAACATTGTATTTTTATTTTTTTCAAATAGTGTAAAAAAGATTAGATAAAAAGCAGCGTCCTCCCTGAGTAACATAATAAATTAGGTTAAAAAAAACAAAGACGAAGCCGCAGGCGGCTGCTTGTTATGTTCGCTTTTTTGCGGGCGGTGCAAACACGCCAATATGACGTCACCGCGATCAGGTCCCAACTTATCGCGCACGGGTTATATGTCAAAATATCTTAGGTGCAATTGATCACTTACACCCCTTAAATAATAATGTACTATTTTTATAAATACCAGGATAAGAATGAATAGATTATGGATTCACTCGAGAGGTTATTTACAGCAACAGATAATGTACATACGTTTATAGATAAGTTTATTTAGTTATGTAAGTACCAGAACTAGGGAATGCAATCCCGATCCCGCGGGATCCAGATCTCGTCGTTCGAGATTGACGGGATTGGGCGGTAGTGGTCAGCGACGCTACACACGTCCACTCGGGGCGCAAGCGGCGCGCTGACTGACGGCCGCGAGCGGCAGGAACGCCAAACAGCGTTAGAAAACTATTCCGACTATTTCCGAATATTAGCGACAGGTGACGATAATTATTTAGTTGGTAAGATTAAAGAATAAAGATTTTTATTTTCTTTCGAGTAATATGTTATTTTAGTTAACCTCACTATCACAAACAAGCAGTTATTAGCTTTTTCAGTCATCCGAATTTAACATTTTTTTTAAACGGGATCCCGAAAATTCCGGGATCCCGCGGGATTGATATTTCTAATCCCGCGGGATCTCGAATTTGCAATCTCGAGTCGGGATTGCATTCCCTAACCAGAACCCTTTTGTATACTTTGAAACCTTTTTGCTAATAAATATTTTTTTTTTAAAGATAATTTTCAAAAAATCCATTTGATCCAAATATTTTATCAAAAACCTAGTAAGGAGCTTGCACAACGACCACGTTAGACTGATATTATAAAATGCTCTACAGTTTCATAGCTATTAGGTATATGTTATAGATCTGTTCACTATCAGCGAAGATAATACATTTCTCCTTGCCAATTAAAATAATTCAACGCTATGCGTAACAGCTATCGTAATAATCTTAACCCCCCCCCCCAGCCCCCCCCCAGCCCCCCCCCCCACAACAGTGAAAGATTTTTTTAAATCGGTCCTGTAGTTTCGGAGCCTATTCAATACAAACAAACAAATCTTTCCTCGTTATAATATTAGTATAGATAGATTTTTGAATAATATTGTTGGTGAAATTGTAAAACTGACAATTTGTATAACTGCAAGCCCTAACCGGCAGATAATATCACTTTAACGTATTGAATTTAAGGAATAAATAACGTATGACTTACCGAAAGTTATTATCGGACAAACATACATACATACATACAACGCCGAATTGTTAAAGTTGATTTGGAGATTTCGCTTCGCGCGTTCAACCTGTATTTATTGATTGTATTTTTATAGAACATCCAAGTCTATTGGTAATTTTAAAACAAAAGTGCACACCCATTATCTGTCCTTGTGTTGAAGTTGTAGCTGCTTGTTAATTCATCATAACCATTTTTAGAGTTGCTTATTTTTAATTAAATTTGTGTTATTACTAGTATTTTAGGTTTATAGTATGTAGGTATGTTTTTAATTGTATATAGATGCACCGCCGTCATGTGATACATTATAATCCTGTCCATACAAAGGTTGTCTGGAAGAGATCGCTTTTAGCTATAATACCGCCCGTTGTACTAAATCTATTTGTGAGAATTATGTTCTGTGTCTTACTTTAGTGTACAATAAAGAGTTATCTTATCTTTTATTATATATTCTTGTTTAAGCGTAAAGCGATAGAGCGCTTCTGCGGCGAAGTCCGTCGCCTCTGCCACGCGGAGAAGCGCCGGGACTTCGTCTCCGAGGCGTACCTCCTCACGCTCGGCAAGTTCGTGAACATGTTCGCCGTGCTCGACGAGCTCAAGAACATGAAGAGCTCGGTTAAGAACGACTATTCTACTTATAGACGGTAAGAAACCTGTTCACTCTAGACTTCCGTTCACTTTAGACTTCCTGTTCACTCTAAACTTCCTGTTCACTAGACTTCCTGTTCACTCTAGACTTCCGTTCACTTTAGACTTTGTTCACTCTATACTTATTGTTCACTCTAGACTTCTTGTTCACTAGACTTCCGTCCACTGTAGACTTCTGTTCACTCTAGACTTCCTGTTTACTCTAGACTTCTTATTCACTCTAGACTTTCTGTACATTCTAGACTTTCTGTTTACTCTAGACTTCATGTTCACTCCAGACTTCCTGTTCACTAGACTTCCGTCCACTCTAGACTTCTGTTAACTCTAGACTTCCTGTTCACTCTAGACTTCCTGTTTACTCTAGAATTCTTATTCACTCTAGACTTTCTGTACATTCTAGACTTTCCGTTCACTTAGACTTCATGTTCACTCTAAACTTCCTGTTCACTAGACTTCCTGTTCACTCTAGACTTCCGTCCACTCTAGACTTCTGTTCACTCTAGACTTCCTGTTCACTCTATACTTCTGGTTCACTCTAGACTTTCTGTACATTCTAGACTTCCTGTTTACTCTAGACTTAAAGACTCCTAGATTACAATACCTATTTCGATGCTGTGTTTCGGTTTGAAGGGTATGGTTGTTGGTGAAATTACAGGCACATGAGGCTTTACACCTATATCTCTCAAGTTGATGGATGAAGGTCAGTGCATTGTAGGGCACGGTTCCTAAGGTGAGCTTCGAGGCAATACTTTGTTATAGGTGATGGTCACCACTTAACATTATGTGGGCCATATGCTTGCTCCATTTTTTCTATTGTATTCTTTGCCCTTTCCAGAGCGGCGCAGTTCCTTAAAGTGATGTCAGACAGCCAGAGTCTACAGGAGTCGCAGAATCTCTCAATGTTCCTCGCGACGCAGAACAAGATCCGTGACACTGTAAAGGACGCGCTGGAGAAGATTAATGGTGAGTTACCATTCACCTCGATGCTCTTCATCATCATACCTCTACAGCAGCTATAATATTAATTACCTACATACTTATTAATCAGCGTTTAGATGCTTAAATGTATATGAAATGCTTGTCTGTTTCTGGCGCCTCCAAAATTATGGTGCGATGAGCTACTTAGATAAAAGAAAAAAAAAGAAGAAAATAAGAAAGATAAGAATATATAAAGAAGCCATGTAATCAAATGAAGCTCACTCATATAATATCGATCGAACTTCACTTGCAAGTTCGTTTGAATATTATTGACGTAACCAAGTGTTCTATTGTCCCTAAAATAAATAAATATTGCTGGATATTTCATACAGCGGTATCTAGCCCCAAACTAAGCAGAGCTTGCACTATGGGAACCAGATAATTGATAGAATACTTTTTTTTTGTAAATACATACTTATATAGAAAAACATCCAAGCCGCCCCCTTATTACCTAAGCCAAATTGGCTGTCGTGTCGCTATCGCTAGTGAGGCCATCCCTTTCACACGTACAGTACGTACTTCACGTGTGAAAGGAATGGCCTGACTAGCGATAGCGACACGACAGCCATTTGGCCGGAACAAATATATGTAGATCGTGCAAACAATTGTTCCGAGGCGGGAATCGAACCCGCTACCTCCTGCGTCTCAGTCGGCTATTCGCCCGGTCGTCAAAGAATAATACAATTATTTACATGAAATACAGAAGAAACAGTTGAATCACCTAAAGACCGTTGCAAACGATCTATAGATAGCTCAACTGCTCCAGATCACTACCAGACGGAAGTGTCCCCGTGACACTGGCTGCATTGCCCCATATATTTTTTTTATTTTTAGTCTTAGTATCTCCAGTCCTTAAATAAAAATAATGAAACACAGTTTTTTTTAAAGTCTAACGCATTTACTGTATGAATACAAATTTGGAATAACCTCACCAAGGCGTGGGAGGGGGGGGGGGGGGTTGTCAAAAATTAAAACGCCTCACGTGATTAATGTACGCCCCCTAAAGCGTTTTCGTGGTCGCGGGCAGACAGCAGCTGGAGTCTGCCCGCGACCTATAGAATAGAATAATCATTTCTTTGGTACACACAAAATGACACATGAAACAATTTTATGGAACGGTAGATACAATTGAATCCAATAAAACAGGTTCGACTCGTGTGTCTGCGTACCAAAATGGCGTTCAGCTCAGCATAATGTTGGATGTTAAGCACCCAACGCTGATTTTCAGCTAAAACCAGAAGCGAAAGTAGTGCATCAGCTACGTAGTACAAGAAATAAATAAATAAAGAAGTCAGTAACTAAATGGTGTGTGTACAGTTTTATTAAAATTTAAATATACATTTTATAAACATACTTTTCTAAAATAATATTTTATACCTATATATATATATATATAAATATATGACCCGTTGCAACATAGTCGAAAAGTCGGGATAACAAATAAAAAAATATTAAATTTACTTATTACATGGGAGGGGGGAATAAGAGATCTGCACTGACGTCCCGTGGTGTGTATTGTGCATTACCCCCCCCCCCCCCCCTCCCCCCTTCTAACCTGATCCCAGCCATCCCAACTCCTTATATATTAGTTTCATCATATCAGCCGTAGGACGTCCACTGCTGGACAAAGGCCTCCCTCATTGATCTCCAGGAACTGCGGTTCTTACCAAGTCGTCTGCCCATCTTGTGGGTGGACGTCCTACGCTGCGCTTGCCGGTCTATGGCCTCCACTCGAGTACCTTTCGGCCCCATCGGCCATCTGTTCTGCGCGCTATATGGCCTGCCCATTGCCACTTCAACGTGCTAATCCGTCGGGCTATGTCGGTGACTTGAGTTCTGCTACGTATCTCCTCATTTCTGATTCGATCCCGTAGAGAAACCCCGAGCATAGCCCTCTCCATAGCTCCTCTTCTCTGATTCGATGCCATAGAGAAACCCCGAGCATAGCCCTCTCCATAGCTCCTCATTTCTGATTCGATCCCGTAGAGAAACCCCGAGCATAGCCCTCTCCATAGCTCCTCATTTCTGATTCGATCCCGTAGAGAAACCCCGAGCATAGCCCTCTCCATAGCTCCTCATTTCTGATTCGATCCCGTAGAGAAACCCCGAGCATAGCCCTCTCCATAGCTCGTCATTTCTGATTCGATCCCGTAGAGAAACCCCGAGCATAGCCCTCTCCATAGCTCCTCATTTCTGATTCGATCCCGTAGAGAAACCCCGAGCATAGCCCTCTCCATAGCTCCTCATTTCTGATTCGATCCCGTAGAGAAACTCCGAGCATAGCCCTCTCCATAGCTCCTCATTTCTGATTCGATCCCGTAGAGAAACCCCGAGCATAGCCCTCTCCATAGCTCGTCATTTCTGATTCGATCCCGTAGAGAAACCCCGAGCATAGCCCTCTCCATAGCTCCTCATTTCTGATTCGATCCCGTAGAGAAACCCCGAGCATAGCCCTCTCCATAGCTCCTCATTTCTGATTCGATCCCGTAGAGAAACCCCGAGCATAGCCCTCTCCATAGCTCCTCATTTCTGATTCGATCCCGTAGAGAAACCCCGAGCATAGCCCTCTCCATAGCTCGTTGAGCGACTCTGTATGTTAGTTTATTACCTTGTGTATTGCAGGCTATGAGGAACTATTGGCGGATGTAGTGAATATATGTGTTCACATGTTTGAGACGAAGATGTACCTGACACCGTCCGAGAAACACATGCTTGTTAAGGTAATGTACGTCGCCGGTACATTTCATTTTAAACGTCGCCGTCGTTCATTTTAAACTATTCTTTCTATTTGATTTCTGAACGACGGGGGACACATCAAAGGAAAACACATTGTTTATTTTTAATTTAAATCCGAGCATTTTCATATTTATTCACCTTTTAAACCTTCTCTGGATTTCCACAAATAATTCAATACCAAAATTAGCCAAATCGGTCCAGCCGTTCTCGAGTTTTAGCGAGACTAACGAACAGCAATTCATGTTTATATATATAGAGATAACTGGCTGTTGCCAGCGGCGTTGCTGTTGTTCTGGGTTGCAAAAATACGTATAAAAACTTTGACATCCCATTTTTATCCCATGGGAACTGATTTAGGGGATAAAAAGTAGCCGATGTGTTAATCCATATAATCTACGTACATACCAAATATCATCGAAATCGGTTCAGCCGTTTCTAGGTAATTGAGTAACAAACATTCAAAATTACGGTACAAACTCAATTTTTTTTATTCATTAACATCACAAGGATCACTTTGAAACGTCAATTTTACTGCCTGTTCCTTCGCGACCAAGCTGGGAAAGAAAGGCAAGAAACAAGGCTGGCTGTTTTTTAATGATCCTTTTGGAGCAATTTCAATCCCCAAGCTTCCATATTTTATAGTAGGCTAGTATTTTTTTTTAACGTAATGATTAGGGGTAGGTTAGTTATTAGGCCTTTTTTATGTTATTTGTGGGGGAACAGGCTTACGGACCACCTGATGGTAAGCGGTCACCGTCGCCTATTGACACCGGCAACACCCGGGGTATTGTCGATGCGTTCCCTACACTGTACAAACCTCTTTACATTTCTCTTGAAGCGTGCCATGTCTTAGCCTAACGGGAAAACCTCAGATGGTAGCTCATTCCACAACTTGCAAGTATGGGGTAGAAGAGATCGCGTGAAGCGTGTGGTGCGCGATACCCAATTGTCGATTATATGTGTATGAGCTTTATTACGTTGTCGAGAAGTGCGGTGGTAAAATCTCGACGACGGGATGAGATCAAATATCTCCTCAGAACATTCCTCATTATACAGGCGGTAGAATACACTGAGCGATCCGATGTCACGGCGTTGACTCAGCGTTTCCAGCCTGTCGGCGAGTTTGGGATCACCGATGGTTCTAACGGGTAATTGGTTTCAGGTGATGGGTTTCGGCCTGTTTTTGATGGATTCCGACGCGTGCAATATCAATCGATTGGATCAGAAAAAGAAGATTCGGCTCGACCGAATCGACAGGATTTTCAAGGTATTGTTAATTCGAAACAGATCTCGCGTATGGCGCGTTCAAGTGTTACGTAGCGCAATTTTTGAAGATTGTTGACCCCCCTCCCCCCCTCATCTAACGCGCCGTAACGTTTTTCTGTACACCCCTTGCTATACGTTGCTAAACACCCAAGTGCCAAGGAATGAAAAGCCCTCATTGGTTTTAAGTTCGTTTTAGGGTTCCGTACCTGATACTCAGGTCTATAGTCCCTATTAGGTGTATAAAAATCAAGGTCCTGAGTCAACACGTTAAAAAGATATGGGCAAATTTAAATTTTTGCGAAAACGTGCAAGTACCCAAATTTGCCTTAATTTTAATTTTTTTTTTTTTTTGAATGCTCCCTTTACATGTGCTGTAAGACCTTGCTTTTAACCAAAATTGACAATTCTAGGTCAACCGGAAGTACCCTATAGTCGAAAACCAATATGGTAGTTTTCGTTGACCTAGAATCATGAAATTTGGCAAAAAGCAAGGTCTTACAGCACAAATAAAAGAATAATTCCAAAAAATAAAAAAAAAATCAATATTTAAGGTTGTCCCCCATACATACATGATACAACAAACATGATTTTTTTGTTCCGACTCGCACTAGGCCGGTTTTTTTATTTATTTTTAACCAAAAATGTGTTGTATACATTGTCCGAAATGTAATAATTAGTGTTGATTTGTAGAATTTGGAAGTGGTACCGCTGTTTGGCGACATGCAGATAGCTCCATTCAACTACATCAAGCGATCGAAACACTACGATCCCAGCAAGTGAGTAGCAAGTAGTTTCAGTTGTAAGTTTATCAATCAATAAAATCACACTAATATTATAAATGCGAAAGTTTGGACGTTTGTTTGTTACTCAATCACGCTGTAACGGCCGAATCGATTTCGATGACCTGGATCACTACATAGGCTACCATTTATCCCATAGATCAGTTTCCATGGTAAGTAAGAAAGTATCGATTAGTACTACATTTTTTTTAACAACTTATATGGGAAACGAGCATGCAGTCCACCAGATGTTAAGTGGCTACTGCAGCCCATGGATATCCACATAGAATTCAACACAAGGTATTATGTTGTCTTGATCTCTATGTGGATACGTTGCCATACTATAGGACTTAGCTGTTATGCCTATGTGCTAGTAATTACAGGAACATACCATTACCATCTAACCGGAGCACAGCAGCACAAGTACTGCTGTTTGGCTGCAGATAAAGGTAAGGCGGTGTTGCTCACTTCCTCGAGCGCGTTCACAGAAGCTCTACCGCCATTTGTCTCTACAAATGTTAATGTTTACATATGTATTTTGCACCTCAGAACAACGCGGGCGAAGCCGCTGGCAACAAATAGTAATAAATAATGTGTGCATAATGTGGGTATTATAATTTTTACTGGTTTTGAGATTAATTGTTGGTTTCGTCATCTTTACATAGCATTAAGTAGCTACCGCTGTCCGTTCGCTTAGATCTTTTTAAATGCTCAACGGATTATAATGCAGTTTTCAGCAATAGATAGAGTGCTTCAAGATGAAGGTTTATATGTATATCTATACTAATATTATAAATAGGAAAGATTTGTTTGTTTGTATTGAATAGGCACCGAAACTACTGGATCGATTTAAAAAATTCTTTCACTGTTGAGATTCTACACTATCCCCGGGTGACATAGGCTACTTTTTACCCAACTGCGCAGAAGGAGGGTAATGTTTTTATTGAAAAACAACGCGTGCGAAGCTGCGGATTGGTGAGCTAGTAATAAATACATAGTAACTGCGAAAGTAACTGTTTTACTTAGAAAACTTTCGTGATTGATTTCAATCATTATTATAAATACGGGATTTATCACGTACCGTCTTATCGGTGTTTCGACCGACAATGTTTCGGTTCAATTCGTGAACCTTCATCAGGGTGAGTGCGATCCGCTCCGAATAACGTCTCGCCTCGCACTGCGCGCCGCTGCTCTCTGCGCGCGAGTGGACGGGCGGGGTGGTGGGGATTGGGTCAACAAAAGCACAGTGCGTTGACCCGCTGTGTCATCATCATTATTAAAGTAACTGTTTGTTTGTTACCTTTCCATAACTAAACGGCTGAACGGATCGTAATGAAATTTGACAAGGAGATAGATTATATCCTGGGGAAGGACATAAGCTAGTTTTTACCCGAGTGCGCAAAAGGAGGGTAATGTTTTTATTGAAATACATCGGGCGGGTCAGCTAGTAAATGTAACGTCTGCCTAATTATCAGAACTCGTAAGTCCATAGGGGTAACTTTTACAGGAGCAACAAAAGATTTCTCACATAGTTTTGAGAGATTTATATCTAGTTACTCTTACTTTAAGGGCGCACTTTACCTGGGGAGACGATAAATCGCTTATTGAGAAACAATGTTTTGTTAAACAAATTGTGTCCTTTCAATCTGTAATTCATATATGTTATAGTTAAGGATACGTGCTAGAGCGCCTGTATTGCGAAAACACGATTCCGTAAAATTTTCTCGATAGAAAAAGAATCCAAAGATGACTCCAAATTTATCTTTAAACCGTTCTTATGCGATGAATACTAAAATTTAAATCTTGAAACTTTATACAGTAATTCTACACAATATAATTAAGAGCATCTGTGTTTTAATTTTTCAAAATACCTTTTGTTTTTACCATAAAATGAAAATACTTAAGTTTTGCACTAATGTAACCATTCGCTTCGGACGCCCGGTCCGCGATTCAGTCTGGCCTCGGCTTTCAGACGGGGTACCCGTGACGCTTATCGCTCCTAACGATAACGTAATTTATTAGTAGAATTTAATATTAAGTTGGTTTATGTAAAGACGCAGTAATGAGAAATGCGCATAACAAGAAAATGAAGGGACTGAATGATAAAAAAACCGGCAAACATATGAACCACGGCGAGATAGGACGCGCAGCGGCGCGCGGAGAAGCGGGCGTGGAATTCGAGTTTGGGCTGAGGTATAGTCAACTCTTAAAGTATAAAAAATACCCTCATTTTTTGCCTAAACTTTAATAAGTAAATCTTTTTTCAGATGGCCAATGTCGTCAAACAGTAACCCCATCTCCCCCCAAGCCGACCTGATGGTACACCTGCCTCAGATCAGGGAGGAGCACCAGAACTACATCTCGGAGCTGGCGCGGTACAGCAACGAGGTAAGGGTTTTTTTTATTTGATTTTTCCCCCGTGGCGCCCTGGGCGAATAGGCGGCTGAGACCCGTAGCCGATAGCTGACCCGCCCGCGGCTTCGTACGCGTGGTTTGTCAATAAAACATTACCCTCCTTCTCTGCAGTCGCGTAAAGTGTATCCTATATCTCAAGTCCATTCATAATCTATCTAGGTATTGTTAGTCGATAGTCTATCGATATTCACGAAAAATCAATAGTATCGATAGGTGTATCGATAATATCCATACTATCAATAGTTGTGTGCTATCGATAGATATCGACTTGTATATTATGACAAATACTATAGAAATATATGCTACTATCGACAGTACACAACTAGCAATAATATCGATACTATCAACAGTTTTGATAGTTTTTATGCAATACTATCGATACTGTCGATAATAGTCACTATTGAAGTTTTATTAATCGAGTACCTACCTACATAACCCGAACGTATTACATTAACTTTTCTATATATACTGATTCTTATGTAAGTGATGATTGTTATCTTTTTGAGAATAAATTATTATTAAACCTAATACTATCGATAGTATTGGACTATTGCCTCATATCACGCTATTGATAGTATCGATACTATCGATAGAACAATCGATAGTGTAACTGATTTATGACGTCAACTATCGATAGGGATACCATCGATATTTCGGCAACACTAATTGTTAGCCCTCACGGAATAATAAAACACGTCGGCTATTCAACTGGATATATTTTGTCGCTTTCTTCACACTAGTTCACTCCACGACGACTAAACGAAAACTGAACAAAATATTCACTGTGTCAAACTCACCGCCTTCTAGTGTAAAACAGTTTCTGATATAATAGACCGAAAACGACTTCGTTGTCGGTTGTTTCCGATGGATGGACTGTGTGAAGAGAAGGATACTGCGTGAAGAGATGGATTGACTGTGTGAAGAGATGGATGGACTGTGTGAAGAGGTTGATGTATTGTGTGAAGAGATGGATGAACTGTGCGAAGAGATGGATGGAATGTGTGAAGAGATGGATGGAATGTGTGAAGAGATGGATGTATTGTGTGAAGAGATGGATAAATTGTATGAAGAGATGTATGGAATGTGTGAAGAGATGGATGGAATGTGTGAAGAGATGGATGGATTGTGTGAAGAGATGGATGGACTGTGTGAAGACGCTTACGTGGGCATCAACCAAGGCTGCAAAGCTGAGATGGGAGTTGGCGGGTGATGTCTCCCGTGTGCAACCCGATAGGTGGGCCAAGGTCACAAGTATATGGATTCCTAAAGACGGAAAGTGACGCTGAGGAAGGCCTAAAAAGCGCTGGAGCGATGACTGGGACGTCTTCCAAAGAGACTGGCGGGATTTGGCTCTAGACCGTGATAAATGGAAGGAAGAGGCCTTTGCCCATCAGTGAGACAGTACGGTCTAGTAAAAAAAAAGTATTGTAACAGATATCTGGTTCCCATAATACAAGCTTGACTTAGTTTGAGACTGGATAGGGCTGTGTTAAAGTACAGCGATAACACCGCCCACTGTACCGTTATTTATTGTTTATTTCCTTTGTTACTGTATGTTTGTTTGGTGTGCAATAAACATTAATTAATTCATTTTATAGAAATACAATCAGACTCGGAATAAATATCTGTAGATCGTGCAAACATTTGTTCCGCGGCGGGAATCGAACCCGCAGCCTCCTGTGTCTCAGCCGGCTACTCGCCCACTGCGTCACAGCGGTCGTCGAAAATAGATTACTAAAAGGGCAAAGGTCAAATGTCACTTAAGGTCATAATCTATCGTAAATACAAAATAAGTACATATGGATTTATATTCATCAAACTTTCATTGGCAAGACGATCTTGTTGCCTTCGAGCAGGAGTGGTGGAGTGTCGCGCAGGATAGAGATAGATAAAAGGACTTGGAGGAGATCCAGCAGTGGGACAATATAGGTTGACAAAAAAACTTTCATTTTCCAGGTTACAACAACCTTTAAAGAAGCGGGCTCGGACGCGGAGAACCGAGCGGTCTCCGAGCTGTCCCTGCGGGGGCTTCAGCTGCTCTCCTCTTGGTGCTCCGTGCTGACGGAGCTGTGCTCGTGGAAGCTGCTGCATCCCACCGACCACGCGACCAACGCGCGCTGCCCGCCCGACGCCGAGGAGTACGAGCGGGTGAGCACAGGCACAGGCCACTCAAGTCAAATGACATTTAAAGTCAGGGTCAAATGACACTCAAAAGTCAAATGTCGCTCAAGGTCAAGGTCAAATGCCACTTAAAGTCAAGGACAAATTACACTCAAAAATCAAATGTCGCTGAAGGCCAATGTCAAATGCTACTTAAAGTCAAGGTTAAATTACACTCAAAGTCAAATGTCACGCAAGGTCAAGGACCAATGTAACATAAGGTGAAATAACACTCAAGGTGAAATGTTACTCAAGGTCAAAAGTCGTTTCTGTGTTTCCCAGGCCACCCGCTACAACTACACGTCCGAGGAGAAGTTCGCGATGATAGAAGTGATCGCGATGATCAAGGGGCTGCAGGTGCTGATGGCGCGCATGGAGACGGTGTTCGCGGACGCGGCGCGCAGGTCAATTTACGCGGAGCTGCAGGACTTCGTGCAGCTCGTGATGCGGGAGCCGCTGAGGAAGGCCATCAAGAACAAGAAGGATCTGATACGGAGGTTAGTCGAATTCAAATAAATAAATATAAATATTTTAGAAATGAAGGACTGTGTGAAGAGATGAATGGAATGTGTGAAGAGATGAATGGAATGTGTGAAGAGATGGATGTAATGTGTGAAGAGATGGATGTAATGTGTGAAGAGATGGATGGATTGTGTGAACAGATGGATGGACTGTGTGAAGAGACGGATGGATTGTGTGAAGAGATGGATGAACTGTGTGAAGAGATGGATGGACTGTGTGAAGAGATGAATGGAATGTGTGAAGAGATGGATGGAATGTGTGAAGAGATGGATGTAATGTGTGAAGAGATGGATGGATTGTGTGAACAGATGGATGGACTGTGTGAAGAGACGGATGGACTGTGTGAAGAGACGGATGGATTGTGTGAAGAGATGGATGGACTGTGTGAAGAGATGGATGGAATGTGTGAAGAGATGGATGGAATGTGTGAAGAGGTGAATGGACTGTGTGACGAGATTGATGGAATGTGTGAAGAGATGGATTGATTGTGTGAAGAATGATATGGGTAGGAAATAAGTGACAACGGAGACGACGGCTGATAGAGAGGTATGGAAGAAAAATATATGTGCCGACCCCACTTAATGTGGGGGAAGGGCAGGAATAATTAGCTCAGCTCATTAGCATCAGCTATTTTAATTATTATATTGCGTTGTATCAATATCAATGGTGAATACATCTCTCACCTTCGTTTTGCCGATGATATAGTCATTATGACCGAATCGCTCGAGGAACTCGGTACCATGCTCAGCGACCTCAGTAGGGTCTCCCAACAGGTGGGTCTTAAAATGAACATGGATAAAACAAAAATCATGTCAAATATTCATGTTGCACCCGTACCGGTAGTTGTTGGGGGCGATACTCTCGTAGTTGTCGACGAATATGTATACCTAGGACAAACTGTCCAATTAGGTAAATCCAACTTCGACAAAGAGGTCACACGAAGAATACAACTCGGATGGGCAGCGTTCGGGAAACTTCGCGATATCTTCTCATCCAAAATTCCCCAGAGCCTGAAGACTAAAGTCTTCAACCAGTGTGTGTTGCCAGTGATGACCTATGGCACTGAAACGTGGTCCTTTACTCATGGCGTCATTACCAAGCTCAAGGTCGCTCAACGAGCTATGGAGAGGGCTATGCTCGGGGTTTCTTTGCGTGACAAAGTCCGCAGAAGAACTAAAGTGGCCGACATAGCTCTCAAAATTAGTAAGTTGTAGTGGCAATGGGCAGGCCACATCGCTCGTAGAACCGATAACCACGGACTGGAAGACGCAGCGTAGGCCGGCCCCCCACAAGGTGGCCCGACGATTTAGTAAGAATCGCGGGGAGCTGTTGGGCGCAAACGGCTACCAACCGCTCGTTGTGGCGATCTAAGGGGGAGGCCTATGTTCTGCAGTGGAAGTCCTCCGGCTGATGATGATGATGTTGTATTTAAAAGTAAAATACAAGATATTTATTAAGGACAACAGTACAGACAAAACAGAAGGTAATCAAATAACAATAAAACATGTATGGAAAAAAACACATTATAAAAATGGCAGGTACCTAATAAATGTGTTTTCTTTCTTCTTCTACCTATAAAAATACAGAAAGACAGATATAATAACAAAAGAATTAGAAACGGTGGCGGTAGAGCTTCTGTGAACGCGCTCGAGGAAGTGAGCAACACCGCCTTACCTTTATCTGCAGCCAAACAGCAGTACTTGTGCTGCTGTGCTCCGGTTAGATGGTAATGGTATGTTCCTGTAATTACTGGCGCATAGGCATTACAGCTAAGTCCTATAGTATGGCAACGTATCCACATAGATATCAAGACAACATAATACCTTGTGTTGAATTCTATGTGGATATCCATGGGCTGCAGTAGCCGCTTAACATCTGGTGAACTGCATGCTCGTTTGCTATATAAGTTGTTTACAAAAAAAATAAGAGCTACATAAATATGTGGCCGTTAAAAGGATCAGTCTCAGCTTTGTGTTGGTCCACGCTTAGGCACTAAGTGCAGACCAACGCTGGTTTTCAGACTGAGCCTGTTAAAGTGATCTCACGAACAGAGAGAGAGAGCGACCGAAGAAACAAGAAAAAAGAAGATTCTAAGTCATATTGTGACATTATTTGATATCTGATTTAGCATTCAATATTTGCATGCCTTAGGGGCCGTCCATTAATAACGTGATGTTTTTTTAGCATTTTTTACCCACCCTCCCCCTTGGTGATACGCGGTGAGGTTTTAAACTACCCCAAAATCACGTGTATATATACTTACCTACAAATAATCTTAAAATTAGATTTAGAAATCGCGCGTTTGACGAAAAAATAAATACACGTGATATCTTTCTACACCCCCCTCCCCCTCATCCCCCTTGTGATATTTCGTGATTTATGCCTGCCACCCCCCCTTTAAAGCCTCACGTGATTAATGGACGGTCCCTTACTAGGGTAGAACATAAATGTGCTTTATAGACTAATGGTGACCAGCTAAAACTCGTTTCTCCTAGAATATCTGTCAAAAGTTTGACACTAGTTTGACACTTTTTCAAGGTGATACGAGTCGTAGTCGGTTACCGACGGATATAGCAACCCGCCACGAGACCTACTGATGACCCCAAATAATGTCCACACAGTCCATTCCATCCAAAGGGTGTCTGGTAGAGATCGCTATTTAGCGATAAGACCGTCAAATGTATCCATAGATTTAACGTTGTTGTTAATAATAGTCTTAATCTACTGATGTATTTACTATTTTCTAGCAAATAAACGTTATCTTATCTTATCTGCAGTATTATAGTGTCTATCCGTGAGACGTGCGGGGACTGGGCGCGCGGGTGCGAGCCGCAGCAGGACCCCGCGCTGCGAGGAAAGAAGGATGCTGAAGCTAGCTTCACTATTAAAGTGCCGAGGCGGAATGTCGGTGAGTACATAATTTTTTTTATTGCTCCTCGTATGTCCGTATATGATGTATGTACGTATATGTGCGACATTAAATGAAAACACGGGTAGGGCTAATGGTAGGCTATTGTTGTAAACAGTTTTTTTTTTCAAATTCATTACCATAGAAAATTATGATTTTCAATCAACCCTGTCTATCAAGTCCTAAAATATCAATGCAACAGTCTGTACAAAATAGGTAAACAAATCATATTCATTCATCGTGTAAGTAGGTACCTGTTAAACTGACTAAGCGGCATCGTCTCAAAGGAGCCGCCGATTTACGTTAAAAATTGTTTACTGGAAATGTAGAACTTTTTAAATTTTCGCGAACTATACTCTAACTAAAATTATAATTTTGGTATAAATCTGTGCGCGAAAAGACCCGTTTTGTCTTAAAAACATGAGTATAGTTCGCAAAAATTTAAGACAAAACGGGTCTTTTTGCAGTAATTAAAAAAAATGCTGGAAATGTATCGATAACTGGATAAATATTCAAGCTACCGGTATTAAACCCACATCTAAAATCAGTTAATACTATTCCGGATGAGTGTTTTAAATTAATGTCGTACATAACAAATTTTTGTTTTTGTGTATACTAATATATTTGTCAAAAGTAGGATAGTAGAAACAAACGGACAAGTGCGAGTCGGACTCGCCTATCGATGGTTCCGTACAAATTTGTAGAGATATTATAAATAGTTCAGGAATCGAGTCTCGCAGTTTTTCCCGAGCTATTCCCGAAATTCAGAATAACGACTACATTTTTATAATTTAATTACAAATGTATATAGGGAGATTGGTAATATACGCACAAAAATGAAAGGGGTTATTTAGATTAGCAGATTAAATAAATTTGTGAAATGTTTGCCGTAGAAATGTAAAATTTATTTTGGCAAGTAAAAATAAACACTTCATTAAACTAATGTTGTGCTATTGCATAATGCTAACCACAGATACTGTATTGGTGACGTCTCGAGATATCTCTGTCCCTTTCTAACACAAAAACCCGCAGCCATTTCCGAACGAGACATCAAATCGGCCTTTCTTTTTGGATGTCGATTGCAAGAGTAGGCAGTAAGTTTTATATCGAATTAATCACCTAAACTTAGTCGATTTTTTCTTTAAATTTGATTAATATAAATAGTAGTTACAAATTGCCATCAGATAAGAAGCAGACGGGGCCTACAGGATCCCTACTCCAATAACTCGTTCAGAAATAGCTAGACGAAGTCCAAAATTCTCACTTCTGAACACCTACAACAAAGTATGTAGAAAATGTGACATTATGGATTGCACAGCCTTTACTTGCAAAACAATTGTCAAGAAATGGCTTCTTGGACTCTCGTATGATGAAGTAGAAGACTTAATATAGTTGGTACTCCGCGCAACTTAAACTTAAACATGCACTCACACCAACCACTCACAAACACACACACACACACACACACACACACACACACACACACACACACACACTCACAAACACACACACACACACACACACACACACACACACACACACTATTTTTCACACAAATGCATATAAGCATGCAGGCAGACATTTTTCTGCCAATTGTAAAAAAAAAATATTTGATGCTTTTTTTATTACCTACACTATAATGCCTTAATATTAATGTTAACATAGCCAAACACTTTCCTTGCTGTAAAAATCGTCATGATAATGTTTTTAAATTTAGGTAACTCGAGCTCCAGAGACTCAAGATACAGGCTTTTCCTTAGCAGGAGGTATCCCTTAGCAGACTCCTACTGCATCCACGGGCAAGAGCGGAGGGGCAACATTCTATTGCCGGCGCCTGACGGCTAATGGAAATAGTATAGTGGGTTATTTATTTCGGGGCACTATTTTGATAGTCACAGATTACGAATAATATATTTTTGTTTTTGTGTGAGACTCGCGAGATCTCAGTTCGGGGCGAACCAGTACTTTTTTTGTAATTTGTTAAATCATGTTCCCCAGGTCCATCCACAACCCAACTCTACATGGTTCGTACGCAGCTAGAAGCCCTTATCTCGGACAAGTGGGGCGGCAGGCGGACTCTGCGCAAGGTAAACTCCTTAGTACTCAATTAAAAAAAAACAAAATGTTGTTATTCATTAAAATGAGAAGGATCACTTTGAAACGTCAATTTTACTGCCCTGTTCCTCCGCGACCAAGCCAGGAAAGAAACGCAAGAAACAAGGCTGGTGGTTCTCTTTAATGATCCTTTAAGAATACATTACAATACAGGAAATAAATTGCGTCTTAAATTGTAACATTTTTGACCGAGTTGGAGATGGAGCTGCGGTAACAGTGGGAAATGAGAAGCTGGAGATGGTTGACCAGTATATTTATTTTGGTCATATTCTATCCTTTGGTAAAGAACATCAACAAAAGGAGATATCTAAAAGGATCTAATTGGGCTGGGCCGCGTTCGGCAAGCTGGACGACATCCTTAAGTCGCCTAAAATTCCACAGAGTCTGAAGACCCGCTTATTTAGCCAATGTGTTCTGCCAGCCAGTACAGAGACATGGACGCTCACGCAGGAGGCTGTGTACAGGCTAAGAGTTGCACAGAGAGCCATGGAGCGTACCATGCTCGGCATCAAACTCTTAGATCGAGTTCCAAACGTCGCGATCCGTAGAAGAACGAAGGTTCATGACGTTGGGAATCGAGTTATAGAGCTCAAATGGTCTTGGGCGGGACACTTGGTAAGACGTGGTGGTGACAGGTGGAGCAGGGCAGCAACTGAATGGTGGACGACATCGTTAGAGTCGCGAGATCGTGGCGGATGGCACGAACTTGGGGAATTCTATACCCAGCTGTGGGTGAAGTCGGGCTGCGGATAATGATGATGGAGCAATATCAATCCCAAGCTTCTCTATCATCTAAATAGAATAGAATATAGTCATTTATTGCACACAACGTCCATAGGATATACAAAACATAAAAATAATAATTAGAAATATTAAGTAAAAATGCAAATTAGACCCATCATCATATCAGCCGTAGGACGTCCGCTGCTGAACAAAGGCCTCCCTCATTGATCTCTAGGAACTGCGGTTGGAAGCGGCCTGCATCCAACGCAGACCTGCGGTTTTTACCAAGTCGTCTGCCCATCTTGTAGGTGGACGTCCTACGCTGCGCTTGCCGGTCCGTGGCCTCCATTCGAGAACTTTCCGGCCCCATCGGCCATCTGCTCTGCGCGCTATATGGCCTGCCCATTACCATTTCAACGTGCATTTCAACTTTTAAGGAAGGAATTAAGGAATTATACCCATGTCAGATCAAAAATATACAAATTCAGTAAAATAATAGCAAATCAGTCAAATTTAAAATTCAAAGCTGGTCATCATAACAAAAAAAAAAAAGGAAAAGAAAATTTTAAATAAAAAAAAATCCATGAAAAATTAAGAGAGATTAAATTAATTATTAGATAATTAATTTATTTTTTGTTAAAAATAAAGAAATTAATTACCTACGTACTTTGAATTGCCAGTAATGATCCCATATCGGAAATAATCCGATATGTTATAGTAGGCTTTTTTTAAAAAGATTTTGTGTAATTACGTTTTTAAATTTGTTAATTGTCAATATTTGTACATCACTTGGGAGTTTGTTATAAAAGCGAACACCTTGCCCTTTAAACGATTTACTAACTTTATGGAGTCTACTATTGGCAACAGCGAGTTTATTTTTATTTCTAGTATTAAAAGATTTCATGCATTTATTGCTTTCACATGATGACGAAGTTGTTGCAGGTAGTATGTAGATAGTTGCACATATGAACCCTGGCATGGTACAGCAACGGGAAGACAGACCGTGTTTACCTGTCCCCCGCGTGCTTTCCCCCGGAAAGCCTAAGCAAAGCCGCGGGCGAAAGATAGTAGTGCATAGTTCAAAGTATTACAATATTTTCGTTTTTCTAGGATATGGAGGCAGGTGCACTGTCGCAGATCGAGACATTCCACACGCAGAGCTTTTACTGGCCGTATCTGCTCAATCTATCAGGTGAGTTGAAAGGTCACTTCTAAGGTCAAAGGTCAGGTGAGTGGACCCTGCGCTAAACGATTCGGATAGAATAATATATGTATGCCCATATATTTTTTTGACAATCTGCCCACTGCAACATTGTCCCACTGCTGGGCAAAGGTCTTCTCCAAGTCCTTCCTTCTATCTCTATCATGTGCGACACTCCGCCACCCCTACTCGAAGGCAACAAGATCGTCTCGCCAGTGCTTTCTTGGCCGACCCCGACCGTGTCTTCCATCAGGCCTCCAGGTTGTAGCTAGATGGAGCCAAATTACCTATACTAATATTTTAAATTCGAAAAAAACTGTCTGTATGTTTGTTACGCTTTCACGACTAAATTTCTTAACTAATTTTGACCCTGACGTGACAAGAGCCTGTAGCACAATTGGCAGTGCATCCTCGTATCAACGGGAAGGTTGCGGGTTCAAGTCCTAAGGCTTGAAAGTTTTGGAGATGGTTTTAAAAATCTTTTTTCTCCGTGCGTTCGAATGGGCGGGTCCCCGAACTTCCCGACGAGTTACACCCAATCGAGTCACAGTGTTACTCGTTGGGAAGTCTTTACCTCAACGAGTTACACTGTTACTCGTTGTAACGTTTTTTATCAGGATTATTCCAACGAGTTATGCTGTGACTCGTTTAGGTGTAACTCGTTGGGAACCCAGCTTCGGATGACACTATTTTTTTAATAACAGAATTAACAGCGCTTGATATCAATTTAAACGAACTCTTATAGCTAATGCTTAATGCCAATAACAGATTCTCATTTTGAAGTTAGAAGAAAGAAAATATAATTTTTTGAACCCACCTGACATCACACACAATAAAAACAAAGGAAACGTCAAGATTCACCCAGGCAGACAATGACTTTTACTTCCAATCCTGGACTACGCCGACGCCTGCTATCTTGACATCACTGAAGCCCAACTTGAGCGCCTTCAAAACCTCTGTATTCGGTTCATATTTGGCTTGCGCAAGTATGACCATATTTTTGATTTTCGCACAAAGCTCAAGTGGCTCTCCATCCGTCTTCGCCGGAATGCACACATACTGTCCCTTTTGTATAACATCCTTTTTAACCCTTCTTCTCCCTTCTATCTTAAGGAGCGTTTTGAGTTTCTCCACCAGGTTAATGATCGCAATTTGCGTTCTTCAGATTCCCTCCGACTTAAAACTTCTGTCCATACGATAGAGTTTTATGGTCGATCCTTCACTGTAACAGCCTTATGATTGTTGAACGATTTGCCCCTCTCTATAAGAACATCCAAGTCTATTAGTAATTTTAAAACAAAAGTGCACACCCATTATCTGTCCTTGTGTTGAAGTTGTAGCTGCTTGTTATTTCATCATAACCATTTTTAGAGTTGCTTATTTAAATTAAATTTGTGTTAATACTGGTAATTTAGGTTTATAGTATGTAGATATGTTTTTAAATTTATATAGATGCACCGCCGTCATGTGTTACATTTTGATCCTGTCCATACAAAGGTTGTCTGGAAGAGATCGCTTTTAGCGATAAGACCGCCCATTGTACTAAATATATTTGTAAGAATTATGTTCTGTATTTTATTTTGGTGTACAATAAAGAGTTATCTTATCTTATGATGGTGTTGCGTGGGGACAAAATGGTCCATGTGGCGTGTAAGCTGCTACGTACCACGGTGGATACGATGCAGCGCAGGTTTTCTGAACGGGCCTAGGTGACGAAATTAGTCACCTAGAGATTGAAAACAATATAATATTTATTTTTTAAAGGAATTTAGTAGGTACGCATTTGAAGAACGTAAGTGTCTTGTAATAATAATAATAATCCTCCTAGCCGATTTCGGCTACAGAGACTTGACTTTGTGATTATTGGCCTAGGTGTTTAGCCTGTATGTGGCTGATGTACCCTATTTTTGCGCTAAAAGTCCGGTTACAATGAACACAAGTTAAGGCGCCATTAATGTAGTTGTAATTGATATTAGCCGGCGGTCGACTTTTAAGCTGATCTCGTTTTAAGTCTAGTTCTTGCCTCCTTTCTTCTTCAAACTCGTACACTTTGTCCTGAACATGACGCCTCCATTCAGGTCGTTTTTCAGCGAGAGCCTCCCAGCGCGACGGATCGATACAACACCTCTTCATGTGCCTCTTCTGTACGTCTTTGAAACGTAGGAACTGACCTCCGCGTTTCCGCTTACCATGTTCTAGTTCACAGAAGAAAATGCGTTTCGCCCTTCGCTCATCAGACATCCGAGACAGGTGCCCGCACCAACGCAGCTGACGCCGCATCAAATATGCCTCTATGCCACAGACATTAGCCCGTCGTAGAACATCGGTATTACGGACCCGATCCGACCACTTGATGTTAAGAATGTCGCGGAGGCATTTCAGATGGAATCTGTCTAACGTGCGTATGTGTCTGCGATACAGGCACCATGTCTCTGACGAGTACAAGATGTTAGGAAGTACAATAGCCATATACACCTTAATCTTGGTACTCAATTTGATGTTATGGGAGCGAAATACCTGGACTCGTAGTTTACCAAAAGCAGCCATAGCGGAGCCAAGTCTGCTGTTGATCTCCGAGTCAAGGTCGCATTTTGTTGTTATGCTGCTTCCCAGATATCTGAATGTATCGACCTGTTTTATGGGCTTTCCATCGATTTGCAGATTCAGTGGAGCTTGGTTAACAGTGTCCATGGCCATCACCTCTGTCTTTGTAATATTAATTTTGAGGCCAAATCTACAGCACGCAGCGTCAAGCCGAGTCATCAAGTCCTGGAGTCCCTCAGAAGATTCCGCAACGAAACATAGGTCATCAGCATACATCAATTCGGTAATGAGGTCATACGATACCTTTGTGTGCGCTTTTAACCTAGCCAGGTTAAAGATACTGCCATCTGTGCGAAAACGTATGCGGATCCCTTCGGTGTTGGCTTGTAAAGTCTCCCTCACGACAACGGAAAAGTACAGAGCAAAAAGAGTGGGTGCTAATACACAGCCTTGTTTTACACCACAAGTGACAGGGAATTGCTCTGTCTGCTCACCATTGACGGTTACGCAACAAGTCATGTTGTCGTGAAGAAGTCTTATCAAGCGTATAAATTTGTCGGTGCAACCAAGTTTCGAAAGCACAATCCACAAAGCTTCGCGAGGTACACTGTCAAAAGCTTTCTCCAGATCAACAAAACAGAGAAACAGAGGTTGACACTGTTCCCTGCTTTTCTCTTGCAGTTGTCTAAGAGAGAATATGGCCTCGCATGTGCCGCGATTGGGTCTAAACCCAAATTGCGTTTCAGGCAATATACTTTCAGAGAGCTCCATAAGACGATTTAAGAGTACTCTGGCAAAAGTTTTTCCTGGAGTAGACAGAAGTGATATACCCCTATAAGAGTTGCAAACAGATCGATCACCTTTATTTTTATACAAAGAGCAAATTAGTGATACGCCAAAACTAGGAGGAACGAACTCCATTTCCCACATGCGCTGGAAAAATTGCCAAATCTTGTAGTGCAACTCATCTCCGCCATATTTTAATAGTTCTCCTGGTATGTTATCGATGCCGACAGCCTTATTGTTTTTCTGCGCTTTGATGGCGATGATAACTTCCTCAAGAGAAGGAGGCTGATCCAGATCTACGGCTTGTGGTAAGGCAGGAAGTGATGCTAAATAGTTTATGTCAGCAGAACGATCCACATTGAGTAAGCTGTTATAGTGTTCTGCCCAGCGAGTAAGAACTTCTCCTTTGCTTACCAGGAGGGTACCTGAAAGTGATTTCAGTGGTACGTTTACTCGATGTGGACTTCCTACTAACTTTTTAATCTCGTTAAAGAAATCGCCGAGTCTATTTGAATCAGCAAGCCACTGAATATAGCGAACCTTGTTCAGCCACCACTCATCTTTTGCGTTTCGAGTTAGTCTCCTTATTTGGCTTGTACTCTCCTTTATTTTTTCAGAAGCAGTTGTCTGATTTCCCTTTCGAAGGAGCTGGCGGTGTTTTTCTAGGGCGACTGTCAATGTATTATCATTTTCGTCAAACCAGTCTTCACAGACACGAGGTTTTTGGCCTAAGATCTCAGTAGCCGCATTGATGGTATTTGTAGTTAACAGTTTCCAGCCCTCGTCTAACTGTTCATCTTCGGGGTGTATGCCTGCTGTAAAGGTATTGACAGCTTCCCTGTAATTTGCCAATATTTCAGCAGACTCTAGCTTTTTCAGATGAAGACAGTTAGGCTTAGCCCTGCGAGGTCTACGGCAAGGGCTAAGACGCAAAAATAGTTTTGTAACAACAAGTCGGTGATCCGACCAACAGTTTGCGCCCCTCATTACTCTCGTTACTTTGACATCCGCTATATCCCGTTGACGGACTATAGCATAATCAATAAGATGCCAATGCTTGGACCTTGGGTGCATCCAGGTAGTTTTGTATTTATTTGGGAGTCTAAACATGGTATTGGTAATACCCAGATGAAATTGGGAACAGAGGCTTAGTAACAGTTGCCCATTACTGTTCATGTTACCAATGCCATGTCGCCCTATCACCCGAGGCCAAGCTTCAAAATCACGTCCGACGCGAGCATTAAAGTCGCCAAGAAGCAAAACTTTCTCACAGCGCCGGATTTTAGTCAGCACTTCTGACACTTCCTCATAAAATTTGTCCTTGACGTCATCACTTTTGTCGAGTGTTGGCGAATATACGCTGATAACATTTAAGTATTTATTGTTTCGAAGATGGAAACGTAAGGACATGACACGATCAGAGATAGCAACTGGATGTTCTTCCAACTTAGAGGCTAAAGTAGTTTTAATAGCAAAGCCTACTCCTGACCGTCTAGGCTCAGAAGCTGGTGTGCCTTTCCAGAAGAAAGTGTACCCACCACCACGTTCAACAAGCTCACCTTCGTCAGCTAGATGTGTTTCGCTGAGAGCGGCTATGTCGACGTCATAGCGTTTGAGCTCGCGAGCCACAATGGCGGTTTTACGTTCTGGGCAGAGGTTGTTGGGTCGGTCTAAAAGAGTACGTACATTCCACGCACCAAAAGTCATATTCATCTGCATGTTTTTAGATTTATTCTTATTGCGAGGAATGAGCGTTTGTTTGGGGCACCTTTTCTAGCCCCCTCCCCGGCTGAGCGAGGAAAGCAGTGCCTCTCTAAATAAAGCTGCTTTGTCTCAAAGAGTGCTGCCGAACCACACTGTCACCCCGATGCAGTGCTAGAGCGACCACTCTCCTCTCCTTAGGCCACCCGTGTCCAGGTATTAGACCAAGCCCAGGACTTTTTTAAACTCGGAATGACAAAGCCAAGTCAGATGCGCAGGATATATTAAGTTGCATAAGTGTGCGCGCCGTACACAGATGCACCCTCTCCTCCTTACTCCCCTTGACCCAGTGGAACGGAGAACCGCTACGACTGGAAGGGAACAGGACGCAGTATCTGGCAACGATAAAAACTCCTATCGCTACCTTCAGGCCTTCTACAGTTGCCTGGTTGCCTCGCCACTTGAGGTGGATTGCGTTGACGCCGAAGCAACGAGCACTAGCACGGGGAGTGACCGTGCCGACTCGAGGGCCGAAACACGCCGTTGCTACAACAAAGTGTTTCGGCACTCGAGCCCCCCTCTACCAGCCTAGGTTCCTAAGGTGTGGCCGCTGCATGCTATAGCGGCGACCACTAACGACGATCGAATGCGTGCCGCGCGATCTGAGGAGCCTTTTATAGGCGATGTTGCCTCGACCACTAACGACGATCGAATCTTCGTATATTCAACGGGCAGCGTAACGACGCCCCAGAGAGGTCCGCACTGTACGACGGCTCGAGCACGACTGTCTTGTACACGCTTAGTAAAGTCGCCGGGTCTACGCAAGAGTTCGTGTCGCGTCTACACACTAACCGTGTACATTTTGTAAAAACTTTCAGAGTGACCCACGTATCTGTTTACTTATGTTTTGTGCGTTCGTGAGGCTACCCATGGGTCGCATCTGTGAACCAGCGCTGCTTACCTTCCTCGGATGGTTGGCAGCAATAAGCTGAGACGGGGCCTGTTGGGCCCATACAGCACGGAAAACAACCATATCTGTACCTATCTATGCAGTATTCAGAGGCAGTTTCTGCTATGCTGCAACTAAATGCTGGAACAATATTCCACCGCCGATTTGGGAGTTGCGTAGCGTCCATGGTTTCAGAGCTAAACTGAGATTGTTCCTCTTTGATTTCCAAAGGTCTCACGGACTCCATAGAAACGATATTTCCATATTGTAGTATTCCCATTTTATCTAATCCATTATAATATTCTTCCTCTCTTCTGGCAGCCTGATTACTTAGCAGATTGGCCTTTGCTTAGCAGTGGGACTGATTATTGAACATTCTCGCCTAGTTCTCCCCAATCGTCTCAATTTTTGTTCTTGCTCTTTTTATAACTTAATATCCTTGGCCACTTTTTTATATTTTTTATTTTTTTTTAGTTTGGCATCTTATATTTATCTATATATTCATATTTTTTGTAATTGTGGTACTGTGCGGGTAGTCATCCGTGACATCCTTCTTTTAAATGGTTCCAATGGAGATCAGCGTTGTGCCGAAAGCACAACAAATGCTGAGTTGGACGCCTTTTTGTGACGTCGGTCATTTATATATAGGTAATTGTGAGGACACATTTGTTGGGTATTGCTGCTTTTGTGTGTATGAATTTGTTATATTGTTTTTTTTTTTTTTTTTTTTTTTATTATTCATTACAGAATCAACAGCACTTGTTAACAATGTAAACAATCCTTATAACTAATGATTAATGCCAATAACAGATTCTCAATTTATAGACTTATCTTTTATGAAATTAGTCACCTAGAGAAAAAGATTAAAAAACATACTATATTAATTAAATTTTAAATTTTCTAGGATTTTAGTAATTTAGTAGGTACGCATTTGAAGAACAAAAGAAGGTAGGGATGCTGTGTAAATGTGTGTACTTGAGGGGGTGAGGGAGAGAGTGTAATGTGTGTTGAGTGAATTTCTGAATATTTTATAGAACGCGCTATATATGACTAAGAACAAATATAATTTGTTTCTTAAAAGATGTTTTGCTATTAGAGAAGATGTCTATTGCCGAAAAATCCTTGTTGTAGCTATCTAGCGTGCGACAGATGACAGAATTTTGGGCATAGTTGGTACGACTGAAAGGAATATGAAAGAGGGTTGTGTGTCTCGTACGTTTAAAAGTGTGTATCTTACTTGTGTGCTGTGTATGTTTTGTACCGTCACAAATAAATGTTTTTTTCTTTCTTTCTTTCTATGTATATGTAGTTTGTATTTTGTGTTTTCCTGTTTATATAATTTTTCTTTTATAATAATTTATGATGATGATATCCGATTTCGGCCACGGCGACTGCATTCACCCAGAACAGGCATTTTTAACTCTGTTAGAGGGGACGACAATACAATTTTCAATGTAGACCTCGCTGGTCCGCCCTTCGATGCGCCCTATCCTGGCTTATATAACCGATTTAGTTTGTAAAGGTCCGACCGCATTTTGGCATGTCAAAAATAAATTTATAATCTTTATGTAAGTAGGTATGTTTGTTCTGTTCTGAATGGTCTGTCCTGTGTGTGTCAAATAATAGTAGGTTATCAAACAAGGGGATAAAACAGTGTATTGCGTCACGGGCGCTATATTGAATCCTGAGTTTAGAGAAAGATATAAGCATGACCAAGATGGAGACAGCTTTATTTACGAGGAGAATACTCTACTTTTCACACTTTCTGCGAGACCTGCGAGAATAAAAACCAAATCTAGGTTGGTGCATTCTGTGCAGAGGTTAGTTCGATTTACGAATAAGTTCTTATTGTGTGGGGTCCCTTTAGTTCAAATTTTAATACAGATGAGGCTCCAAATTCAAATCACATTATGTCCGCGAGGGCATAATGGAATTCAGTTCAACTTTACTCCCGGCTCAGCCGTAGGGATTTAATCACACAAGCACCTATAAGCATATAATTTGGTATTGTCGAGCAGGTGCTGTGAAAATGTATTTTCTTTTGACCATGAAAAAAATGTTGTCTGCGCTAGACACGACGCGCTTTGTGTTATTGCGGTGAAGGGAGGGGGCGGAGTATTCGAGGTGTAGTAATGTGTCGTTGACCAGTACACCCTACCCATACCCTACGCACGACCGCCCGAAAACTTATCTTGTCTGGATCATCACGACAAAGATCATTGGGCGGTTTTGACCCACTTTTTTTTTTCGCGCACAGTGTTCAAATCACTTTTAAAGTAAAGTATTCAATTCCACTTTTCTAAATATGTAAATTTTTTTTATGTATCTGCTGGAGGAAAAATGTTATGTAACAGTATGTATGTGACGTATGTGAGTCTAACTATAATTCTATTAGACTAAAAACTAAAGATTTTACTGTCAGCATTGTGAAAATGTATGTACAAGCATAAGAAAAATGTTTGTATCGCATAACAGATTGTATGTCTCTCTCGCTCGCACTTTCGACAGGTAGAAAATAACAGTAAGGTATCGAAGTGCGCGTGCGACGCGCCGCCTGCGCCCCACCCGCTCTGACCGCCCCGCAGTCGTACGTCATCCTTCGTTTCGATCTGTGCGTTTAAACTCGTGTTTCCGATTTTTGCATTTTATTGATTACTTGAGCGTGTTTTATGGACCCCTGATTTTGCTTGACGATTGGTTTACATTAACATGGAAAGACAAAATAGTTGCGTGTCGTGTAATCGATCTGTTTTACGTCGACGAAAACACATATTGACAGTTCTCTTTTTGGAAAGACAAAGGGATCTTGTAGATTTATTATTGCAAGAAATAATACCACGTGAGGTAAGTACACTACACTGTCATCGTATGTGTATGACTCGTCGCGTGCTCTTGATTGTACAAATGTTGCTTTGCTCAATGTAATGGCTCAATTTACTTCTTGATAAATGGAGGAATATATATTTTTTTTTTCAATTGTTTCAGATTACTTTTAATGGCTCACGGGCCATGTGCCATGCTTGTTGGTCAAGGTTAGATCGTCGTTTACGGAATCAACCCGTACAAAATGAACAAGTACAAAATATACCAGTACACGATCAGCCAGTTGAAGAGCAACCAGTGCAAGATCAAGTACAATTGCAGCCTAGTTTTGTTACGCCTAGAGGATATAAGCGAGCATCGAATACAGCGAGACATTGTATTTTTACAAACTGTAGAAATGTAGTGGCCCATAATGTTCCACTATATGCTAAGTTCCAACTCTTACACAATCACAATTTTTATATACCAGAATTAGCTCGGGTTTGCAATGCTCATTTTATGAGGAATGATTGGGTAGACTTGCTCAACACTACATCCCACGAAAACTTTGACAGTACTCATGTTGTTGGTATGATGAATTTATATAAATGGGGTATCGAACAAAGAAGCAACCTTGATTTCGAAAATATTGAAGAAATAGAGGACAATGAATTTCACTTTTGGACGGGACTAACAAAATATCAATTTAATGTTATTTTGAACCAAACGCCTTCACTGGGTGATCGATCAGTTCATCCTGCCACAGTTCTTGGAATTTTTTTAACAAAAATAAGAACCGGTGAACCAGATGAGCGATTAGCCACTAAATTCAATATGTCGAGGAGAACCCTAGAAAGGAAGTTGGCGATAGCAAGAGAATGCTTAAGTAATGATTTTGTTCCACAGCATTTGGGCTTAAATCATATTACTAGGGAAGATGTGGTGGCCAAGAATCTTGCAATTCCAAGCCATTTTTTTGGTGGTAACTATAATGAACCGGCGGCCATTCTCGTATGTGATGGAACATATATTTATCTACAAAAGAGTTCGAATTTCCTTTTCCAGCGCAAAACTTACAGTCTTCATAAGTTTCGGAACTTAGTAAAACCCTTCCTTATAGTATGTACCGACGGCTACATAGTAGATGTTACGGGGCCTTACACTGCCACTACTTCGGACGCAAGCATTATGCGTGACCTGATGCAAGAAGATTCTCCGATTCATGGGTTCTTGAGAGTTAATGATGTTTTTATATTGGATCGTGGATTTCGGGATTCGATTGATAAAATTGAGGAATGCGGGTATAATCCTCACATGCCGCCTACAAGAGTAAGAGGAGAACAACTGACGACACTAGATGCTAATAAATCTAGATTAATAACAATGATCCGGTGGGTAGTGGAAACCATTAACGGCAGATTCAAGAAAGATTTTAAAATCTTCCGCCATGTATATTTTAACGTTGCCATGAGAAACATGATGGTCGACTTCAAAATAACTGCGGCCATAATTAATGCTACTCGCCATCCATATGAGGACCATATGTATGCGGAACAATTCATAAGAATTATAAATGAACGAATGAATGAACCCAATGAGATGGCAGAATATGTGATTAACCATAATTTAAACAGGCAGAGAGTAGCGTTTGTGCGACTCGATGGCAATGATCCGGATTTTGATGACTTTCCTCGGCTTACATTTGACGAATTAATATTGTTTACGTTGGGATCATACCACTTGAGAATCGCAAGATCGTATTGCCACGAGCACATGCGTGAGGATGGTGTATACACTATCGAACTATACCGGCACCAAGAAATGATTGAAAATAAGATATTGATAAGAGGCAGAATACAGTCACGACACGTCCGTGCAAAGCAGTACTACACCTATATTTTAGTAGATCCTACCCATATTGGAAGAAATAGCATCCAACAGTATTACTGCTCGTGTATACACGGCCGTCGCACTGTCGGAAGCTGTGCACATGTTGTAAGCGTCGTATACTTTCTGTCATGGGCCAGGCATCAAGACGTGATAGACGCGCCTGCAGCCTTTTTAGATGAATTAACTATAGATTTTGATAATGCAGAATAAAAATATTATTACCGCAAAATGGATTTTATTTTCGTATTCCTGGAAATTGTTCAAAACAACTGTTTTACAAAGTATTTTTACAGTCAGGCCAATAGTTTTTACTTAGTTCATTATAAAAATGCTATAATAATAATTTAAAAATGCTATAATAATTATTTTAAAAATGCTATAATATTAATTAAAAAAATTTTTTTTGCGGTTCTCCCATATCCTGCAATAATGCGACCCATACCATTAAGTAACATATACATTTAACTACATACCTAGCCCTGTTTCGTTTTTGTGCGCCGTGGGTCATATGTCCGAACAAAATGCCCAATGACCTTTTCGTGGTTCTAGATCCGAAATTCTAATCGTACATTATGTATTGGTTCTATCTGCCGCAGACATTGTGAAATTTGTTAGCGTGTACAAGGGCCCTAAGGGGTGGAGGTGGGGGGGCGGGGGGGGATATTGTTTGAATGTGTATACTTGGGGGAGGGGTGTGATACTTGACTATAATAATTGTGTTTGTTTAGATTCGTTGTCGAAATGCTGCGATCTGTCGCAGCTGTGGTACAGAGAGTTCTATTTGGAGATGACGATGGGACGCAAAGTTAACGTAAGTTACTTAATACATTTTTAAGTTATTATCGTTTATAAAAGATCTCTATGTTTTTGAAGTAATACTTCTTTAGTCACGCTTGACTTGGGGAGTAAGCTGGTGACGAGAGCGTTACAAAAAGTGTGATCGGGCGAGGCGAACGGAAGTTGAGAGGGAAAGATTTCCTTATGGAAGAGATATTGAAGATAGAAAGAGAGAGAGAGTTACGTTTCGTATATTACTGTAGGGCAAAAGAGAGAGGTGCGAACACACATTTTCTTTCTTTCCCTCTCTCAAAGCCAGTTAAGTTTCGTATATCTCAGACACAGTGCAGAGAGAGAGCAGTGCGCGCGCACATTTTCTTTCTCTCTTCCTCTCATAGCCAGTAAATATATATATATATATATATATCTCAGGCAGTAGTTCGTTTGCGAGTTTGCTAGCGTTACGCGAACGGAACGGTGATTTCTTGATTATTTTTCGGAATTTCATTTCGTTCTTGAACAATTTTATAAATTAATATTTTGAAAAAGAAGTTTTACTTCAGTCGTGTGGTCTAAAGCACGCTCGGTTTTTTTTTAAATTTAATTTATTTATTAAGGACTAGTTGTTGCCCCTGATTTTGTATGCGTTACACTACTAAATGTGTGGGTAATCTAGAAATAAAGCTGAACTCGCTGTTGCAACTTGACTTGACACCCCATTTTTATCCCATGTGACCTGATTTATGGGATAAGAAGTAGCATTATGTGTTAATCCAGGTAATAATCTACGTACATACTAAATTTCATCGAAATCGGTTCAGCCGTTACGGCGTGATTCAGTAACAAACAAATAAATAAACAAAGATCCACACTTTCGCATTTATAATATACTAGCTATTGCCAGCGGCTTCGCACGCGTGGTTTGCCAATAAAATGTAGCCTATTTGTTAATCCAGGTTATGATCTACGTACATACCAAATTTCATCGCAATCGGTTCAGCCGCTCCGGCGTGAAAGAGTAACAAACATCCATACATACAAACTTTTGCGTTTATAATATTAGTAGGAAGTGTGATTTCCAATAAGTAATACTCATTCTTAAATTAAAATAAAATACAAGAGACGCGCTCCCCGTGCTCACTCGAATCTCCCGACTGAAACAGAATGCTGCCGGTTCGATTCCCGCCGCAGAACAAAAAGCTCCGACCGATTTCGATGAAATTTGGTATATGAATAGTGTATAAGAAGTTTAGTTCAAAATTTAAAACTAGATGGCGCTAGTCAAATCGTTCCGATTCTGAATCGCGCTGACGAAAACGCACGGCGGTAGAACCACCTCTCACGGTTGCAGTTTTTTAAGGGAATGAAAATACTGCACTGATCTTGATTAAACTACAATAATAAATTTCTAAACGTGATTATTGTTTCATTGATTTAACAAAGCAAACACTCCACAAATACACCAACCTCGCCGGCGAGGTCGACGAGTCCCTTCAGTCGCCGCCTATACGAGGTACAAGCACGGAGCGTTTCTCTCCTATCCCCGTCCCGGCAACAGCCCAAGCCGAGGTTCGTACCTAAGTGGTGCCCTTGCGCTAGTTGCCTCATCAAAAAATTACAGGGCTGAGCGCCTTCTGCGCTCGCCAAAAGCTCGATTGAGCTGCAACGGCCTCAGAGGCCAACAGCGAGATTAGTCCATTCGAAAAAAAAAAATTGATTTAACTAACTATCAGCTGCATTTTTGTGGTACTTCCTCGAGTGCATCAGGATCCCAATCTGTACGTTGTACATATAGATTGTGGCCGGGATTGAGACATAGGCTACTTTTTACTCGACTGCGCAGAAGGAGGTTAATGTTTTTATCGACAAACCATGCGTGCGCAGGCGCGGGCGACTCGCTTTTATGTTATAAGACGTTTTACAAAAAAAAATGTATATTATTTTGTATTTATTTCATTTAGGTATTGTATCAGATATCTGGTTCTCATAGTACAAGCTTTGCTTAGCTTGGGGCTAGATAGCGCTGTGTGAAATATCCAGCATGTTTGACAAGCAAGTTCTTCTTCTTCTTAGCGTGTCAAGAGTTCTACGTTTTCATTTATACTGTGTTGGACAGGTGTTTGGGCATTAGGCGAGGCGGTTATTAGGACCTCCATCGTGCAGGTGTTCGGACACAAAGGGCACATTAGCAAGTGCTGCATTGACTGCGCGCGGGATCACCGCACTCGCACTGCGTCAAGTTAGAGTCCCTGAATCCCCATTTGCACATATTCAGTCTGCAGCGGCCAACCAGGGTGCGGAGCCTGTTTAAGGACTAAAAGCGAAACAAGCAAGTTGAAACGCTTGCATGCGGATAAATTCTTCTCTGATTATAGTGTGACCATTAGAGCTGTGCACTCCCTGAGGTATCCGCGCGGCGAGACGGGGGGGATGTGTCGGCCGCTCCGTTTTATCAGTCTGCCGTCAACGCTCACGGCGGTAGGTAGCTTTTGTACCGGACGGTCTATGTCAGACGCACACGGGATAAATATTCAAAGATGGGTCGTGCGTTATCTCGTGATATGAAGAATCTATGTCAGAATAACTTTCGTTAGAATATATAATTGTTTGTAAATATAAAAAATGTTCAATAAAACAAGTCCTTTGAATTATAAGTTTAGTTCTTATTTATCACCTGCATATTTTTAATAAAATATGAGTATATTTAAGTTACATTTTAATCAACTAAGTAAGTATAATATATTACAGATAGATAGCCTCCGACCATCGTCCCGCCACAAGTCTTGCCTTAGAAATGCAAACTGATATCGTAAGATATGTCCGACATGTATTGATCTCATGTGAACTCATGCAGTTTTTTCTTTGCCTCCCACCTCGCCACGCATACCTCAGGGAGTGCACAGCACTAATGGTCACACTATAACAAAAAGTAGCCCATGTTTGAATACAGGACATAATCTATCAACACACTAAATGTCATCGAAATCAGTTCAGCCATTACGATGTGATTGATTAACAAACAAACGTACAAACTTCAACATTTATAATATTAGTGTGATGGTGTGCAATAAAATCATTATTTATTTTTCTACCATCAACAAAAACACATCTTCAAACGCTACACCGCAATAAATAAATAAATAATGCTGGAAATTTCACACAGCGCTTTCTAGCCCCAAACTAAGCTAAAGCTTGTACACACAGCTACACATCAAGGTATACATTTCCAGTATAAGCTGACCTCGCATTGTGTAGGCTTTTCGTGGAATGCGAGGTCAGCTTATACTGGAAATGTATAGCTTTGATGTGTAGCCGTGTGTACTATGGAAACCAGATAGCTGATACGTATATAAATTTTTTTAAATACTTAATTTTTTTATATATTTATATAAAAAATATCCAGACCCGGCACAAATATCTGTAGATCAGATAGAATAATAAAATAAAATAATGATAAATTAAATATTTGTAATATTTAAAAAATATTGACAGAAATGCACAGTTCGGCATCAGCATAACGAGGAGTGCAAGGATCTGATTACGATGGAAAAACGCATCCAGTTCCCCATCGAGATGTCCATGCCGTGGATCCTCACAGACCACATCCTCAAGACCAAGGAGCCAGCGATGATGGAGTAAGTTGCTGCACTCGGAACTAGATGTCGCTACTAAACTACAACGCACTTGCAGTAAAGTTAGTGATGAGTGATCGCACTCACCCTTGTCTGTTGTTGTTACCTTTGTCTGTAAGGTCGTCCCAATCTCTTCATATTTTCAGAGTCAAGGTATACAACCATTTCCTTTCGTTGTCTCGTAACTGCTAGTTAGTGTTTGTGTTATTTATCCTCTTTAGGTAGTGTAGTTTATTTATATTACCCGTGCGCGATAACTTGGGACCTGAGCACGGTGACGTCATATTGGCGTGTTTGTACCGCCCGCAAAAAAGCGAACATAACAAGCAGCCGCCCGCGGCTTCGTCTTTGTTTTTTTTAACCTAATTTATTATGTTACTCAGGGAGGACGCTGCTTTTTATCTAATCTTTTTTACACTATTTGAATAAAATAAAAATACAATGTTTAAGTTTATACATTTATTTTATCTATTATTTACATTATCTCATTTTCGTCACTACTTAGTGGATTTATGCCTTCTAGAGGTTGTTCTTCGTCCTCAGTCTCACTACACAAACAATGACACAAACTATAACAACAAAACTACAACAACAAAACAATAACACAAACGAAAACTAAAAGAATTCCAGAGCGCGTCGTTACGTGACGTAAGCCAGTACGAGACTAAAAACCCTAGTAAAAAATAGTGATGTGAACGGTACAATACGGGCGCCATCGGGGAAGTGCAGGGGAAGCGGTCGGGGAGTCGCATTCCTAGCAGGTCCCAAGTTATCGCGCACGAGTAATACTTGTATTTAAGTTTATGTTTATTAGTATAGTCAATAGGTATATTTTATTTTGTGGGTGTCTGTTTATGTCTGTAGGTACTCTTACACCGCCGTCTTTTGATTTTGTTTATCCTGTCCATCCAAAGCTTGTCTGGAAGAGATCGCTTTTAGCGATAAGATCGCCCATTTAACCTTTATTTATTGTTTATTTCCATTATTACTGTATTTTTGTTTGGTGTGCAATTAAGAGTATTTCATTCATGCATTCACCCTGATGAAGGTTCACGAATTAAACCGAAGCATTGTCGGTCGAAATAACGATAAAACGGTACGTGATAAATCCCGTATTTATAATAATGATTGAAATATATGTACTTTACTAACTTAATGTCCACTTGAAGATTGAGTTCGGTTCCCGCCGCGGAACAAATATTTTCATCATTTACAGATATATGTTCCGGGTCTGGTTGTTTCTCTATACATTATAAATATGTATATACAAAAAAATTATATAAGTATTGTATCAGTTATCTGGTACCCATAGTACAAGCTTTGCTTAGTTTGGGGCTAGATAGTTCTGTATGCAATGTCCACCTTTATTTATTATATTTATTTGGTATTTCCATCAAGTGGGGACCGGCATTCTGTCCCTCCGGCCAGCACATCTGGTATGTAGGGACACACTACATACAGAATAGCTGACTCGCGTAAGTCGTACCTAAGTAGATGCCCGCTGCTGTAGTGTGTCCGCGCCACTCGTCTCTCCCCGCTCATTCAGTACATAGTACCTGTACAGTTCTTTATTATAAATACGGGATTTGTCACGTACCGTTTTATCGGTGTTACCTGTACAGTTATTGTTATAAATCCCGTATTTAGAGTAATGATTGAAATCAATCACGAAAGTTTTCTAAGTAATACATGCACAGTTGTGGAAATATAAATTGGTATATGGAAGATGCATCTACTCATTCTAACCTCCTCATCAAGAAAGGATTAATCAGTATAATAGGGGTTGCATCTCTATGATAATATCAAACCCCTAATTTATTCTGGTTGGTAGTTGGTATTTATTCTGGTTTGTAGTTGGTATTTATTCTGGTTTGTAGTTGGTATTTATTCTGGTTTGTAGTTGGTATTTATTCTGGTTTGTAGTTGGTATTTATTCTGGTTTGTAGTTGGTATTTATTCTGGTTTGTAGTTGGTATTTATTCTGGGTGGTAGTTGGTATTTATTCTGGTTTGTAGTTGGTATTTATTCTGGTTTGTAGTTGGTATTTATTCTGGTTTGTAGTTGGTATTTATTCTGGGTGGTAGTTGGTATTTATTCTGGTTTGTAGTTGGTATTTATTCTGGTTTGTAGTTGGTATTTATTCTGGTTTGTAGTTGGTATTTATTCTGGGTGGTAGTTGGTATTTATTCTGGTTTGTAGTTGGTATTTATTCTGGTTTGTAGTTGGTATTTATTCTGGTTTGTAGTTGGTATTTATTCTGGTTTGTAGTTGGTATTTATTCTGGTTTGTAGTTGGTATTTATTCTGGTTTGTAGTTGGTATTTATTCTGGTTTGTAGTTGGTATTTATTCTGGTTTGTAGTTGGTATTTATTCTGGTTTGTAGTTGGTATTTATTCTGGGTGGTAGTTGGTATTTATTCTGGTTTGTAGTTGGTATTTATTCTGGTTTGTAGTTGGTATTTATTCTGGTTTGTAGTTGGTATTTATTCTGGTTTGTAGTTGGTATTTATTCTGGTTTGTAGTTGGTATTTATTCTGGTTTGTAGTTGGTATTTATTCTGGTTTGTAGTTGGTATTTATTCTGGTTGGTATTTGGTATTTTTTCTGGTTTGTAGTTGGTATTTATTCTGGGTGGTAGTTGGTATTTATTCTGGTTGGTATTTATATTTTTTCTGGTTTGTAGTTGGTATTTATTCTGGTTTGTAGTTGGTAATTATTCTGGTTTGTAGTTGGTATTTATTCTGGTTGGTATTTATATTTTTTCTGGTTTGTAGTTGGTATTTATTCTGGGTGGTAGTTGGTATTTATTCTGGTTTGTTGTTGGTATTTATTCTGGTTTGTAGTTGGTATTTATTCTGGGTGGTAGTTGGTATTTATTCTGGTTGGTATTTGGTATTTATTCTGGTTTGTAGTTGGTATTTATTCTGGTTTGTAGTTGGTATTTATTCTGGTTTGTAGTTGGTATTTATTCTGGGTGGTAGTTGGTATTTATTCTGGTTGGTATTTGGTATTTATTCTGGTTTGTAGTTGGTATTTATTCTGGTTTGTAGTTGGTATTTATTCTGGTTTGTAGTTGGTATTTATTCTGGTTTGTAGTTGGTATTTATTCTGGTTGGTATTTGGTATTTTTTCTGGTTTGTAGTTGGTATTTATTCTGGTTGGTAGTTGGTATTTATTCTGGTTTGTAGTTGGTATTTATTCTGGTTTGTAGTTGGTATTTATTCTGGGTGGTAGTTGGTATTTATTCTGGTTTGTAGTTGGTATTTATTCTGGTTTGTAGTTGGTATTTATTCTGGTTTGTAGTTGGTATTTATTCTGGGTGGTAGTTGGTATTTATTCGGGTTGGTATTTGGTATTTTTTCTGGTTTGTAGTTGGTATTTATTCTGGTTGGTAGTTGGTATTTATTCTGGTTTGTAGTTGGTATTTATTCTGGTTTGTAGTTGGTATTTATTCTGGTTTGTAGTTGGTATTTATTCTGGGTGGTAGTTGGTATTTATTCTGGTTGGTATTTGGTATTTTTTCTGGTTTGTAGTTGGTATTTATTCTGGTTTGTAGTTGGTATTTATTCTGGTTTGTAGTTGGTATTTATTCTGGTTTGTAGTTGGTATTTATTCTGGTTTGTAGTTGGTATTTATTCTGGTTTGTAGTTGGTATTTATTCTGGGTGGTAGTTGGTATTTATTCTGGTTTGTAGTTGGTAGTTGGTATTTATTCTGGTTGGTATTTGGTATTTATTCTGGTTTGTAGTTGGTATTTATTCTGGGTGGTAGTTTGTATTTATTCTGGTTTGTAGTTGGTAGTTGGTATTTATTCTGGTTTGTAGTTGGTATTTATTCTGGTTTGTAGTTGGTATTTATTCTGGGTGGTAGTTGGTATTTATTCTGGTTGGTATTTGGTATTTTTTCTGGTTTGTAGTTGGTATTTATTCTGGGTGGTAGTTGGTATTTATTCTGGTTTGTAGTTGGTAGTTGGTATTTATTCTGGTTGGTATATGGTATTTTTTCTGGTTTGTAGTTGGTATTTATTCTGGTTTGTATTTGGTATTTATTCTGGTTTGTAGTTGGTATTTATTCTGGTTTGTAGTTGGTATTTATTCTGGTTGGTATTTGATATTTATTCTGGTTGGTAGTTGGTATTTAGTCTGGTTTGTAGTTGGTATTTATTCTGGGTGGTAGTTGGTATTTATTCTGGTTGGTATTTGGTATTTATTCTGGTTTGTAGTTGGTATTTATTCTGGTTTGTAGTTGGTATTTATTCTGGGTGGTAGTTGGTATTTATTCTGGTTGGTATTTATTCTGGTTTGTAGTTGGTATTTATTCTGGTTTGTGGTTGGTAATGATTCTGGTTTGTAGTTGGTATTTATTCTGGTTGGTAGTTGGTATTTACTCTACGCGGACACGGTCGCTGGCGTTTTAGTTTATACTTATGTTGTTGCAGGTACGTCCTCTACCCGTTGGATTTGTACAACGACTCAGCTCAATACGCGCTCACAGTGTTCCGCAAACAGTTCCTGTACGACGAAGTGGAGGCCGAGGTGAATCTCTGCTTCGATCAGTTCGTGTACAAGCTGTCTGAGCAGGTCTATGCGCATTACAAGCAGCTCGCAGCCAGGTGAGATAATATACCTTTACAGACGACCCAGTTCGGATGGTCTCTTGTGTCACCAGCGTTATTCACAGCGGATTTCATTGGCGCTTACTCGTATTCGGAATATAATGTTGATTTGGTTGTTACAGCATGATGTTAGACAAGCGGTACCGCGCGGAGTGCGTCGCACGCAGCGCCGGCACGTCGTGCGGCGCGGGGCGGTACGCGTCTCTGCTGCGGCAGCGGCACGTCGCGCTTCTGGGCAGGCACGTCGACCTGTGCGCGCTGGTGAGTCCTACATCCTGTCAGCATGATTTTAGACAAGCGGTTGCCGCGCGGAGTGCCGGCACGTCGTGCGGCGTGTGGCGCTGCCGCTGTCGCAGCAGAGACACGTACCGAAATCGGTCGCTCTGGTAGTCAATGGAGAAGGGATATGTTACCAGTGAACGTCTTATGGCTGATATGATGCACTGTTTGCTTTAATTTGTAATTTATTTCCACAGGTAGCTCAGCGTATAAATGCCGACATGCACCGAGCGCTGGACGCGGCTGTGGCCAAGTTCGAAGCTGGAGATATCACTGGAGTTGTTGTAAGTGCAGCCTGGATATAAAGCTTTAGCAAAGAGTAAAATGGGGTATAAATTGCAGTTATTCTAAATTTCAGAGTTTTCCCAACATTTGTGTTACTGTTGTAACCTCTTCCCAGTGTTGCCAATGTAGCAACTTTGTCGCTAGAAGTGACGACCTTTGTTTAAGTCTTAGTTACAAAAAAAAAGATTTAACGGCTTATCTGACGAGTTTAGGAGTACAAACCAAAGCAGTTTTAGGGCCAGTAATATACGATACGAAGATACGTTATTCGTTAACTCGACACATAACTATACAGTGCTAAGCGATATACAATCTGTTTTGTTATGTACGACATTAATTTAAAACACACACCCGGAAACGTAATAACTGATTTTAGTATTCAATTAAAATTTATTTTATTAAAAACTGGTAGTTTGAGTATTTATCCCATAATCGATAAATTTTCAATAAACTACAAGTAATAACTACAACTTAGGGGTCTTCAAGTCGCGAGTGAATAGGTTTGTTCTAGATAAACGTGTACCATCGTGCCGCTTGGTCAGTTTAACAGGTACCTACTTAATTACATGGTGAATGAATATGATTTGTTTTCCTATTTTATATTGAAGGTTGTTTGAAAATTTGAAATTTCCTATGGTAATGAATTTGAACAACCCCATTTTACAACAATGCTAGCCATTAGACCTACCTGTGTTTTCATTTAATGTCGCACATAACAAAACACGAAGAATATTACATGTTTTTCAGGAGTTGGAGGGTCTTATCGCTGTGAACCGTCTGTGCCACAAGTTGCTGAGTCGCTACCTGACTCTGGATGACTTCGAGTCCATTCTCCGAGAGTCGGATCACGGTGTGTTAGCCCCGTAAGTATCTTCAATGCTGAACGCTTCTAATTTAAAACAACAAATTATAATGTCTTTATTCATTAACATCACAAGGATCGCTTTGTAACGTCAATTTTACTGCCTGTTCCATCGCGACCAAGCCAGGAATTAAAGGCAAGGAACAAGGCTGGTTGTTGTTTTTAATGATCCTTTTAGAATACATTACAATGGTAAATTACGTCTAAATTGTAACATTTTGAACGAGTTGGAGCAATTTCAATCCCCAAGCTTCTCTATCATCTAAATAATCTGATATTTTATAGTAGGCTTTTTTATAAAGATTTTGTTTAATTGCGTTTTTAAATTTGTTAATTGTCAATTTTTGTACATCACTTGGGAGTTTGTTATTAAACGATTTACTAACTTTATGGAGTCTACAAGAGGCAACAGCGAGTTTATAATTTTTTTTTCTAGTATTAAAGTTATATGAATATTGCATTTTTATTTAAACAAATTAAATTTTTTGTGAACATACATCAGATTTTCATAGATGTTATTGAAAAGGGAATGTCATAATATTTATTTGTTTAAACTTATTGCGTAATGATTCTCTGGGGCCCATATTATAAATTGATCGAACAGCCCTCTTCTGCAGCACAAACTCGGTGTTTATATCTTAGTACTGAAGCGCTCAAATCTAGATAGAGCGATGGAGCGCAGCATTATGGGTGTAAAGCGGATCGACCGCATTCCAAACTCCTGGCTGCGCTCGAAGACCGGCATCGCTGACGTGGCCGTCAAGGCTGCAAAGCTGAAATGGGACTGGGCGGGTCATGTCTCTCGTATGCAACCCGATAGGTGGGTTAAGAAGATAAGCATATGGACTCCTAAAGCGACGCCGAGGAAGGCCTAAAAAGCGGTGAAGCGATGACTTGGACGTCTTCCAAAGAGACTGGCGGGATATGGCTCTAGACCTGAGATAAGTGGAAGGAAGAGAAGGCCTTTTCCCAGCAGTGGGACAGTGTGGGTTAGTAAAAAAACCCTTATTTTGCACAGTTGGCTAAAAAGTAGCCTATGTCCTTTCCTAGGATATAATCTATCTCCTTGCATAATTTCATTACGATCCGTTTAGCCGTTTAGTCGTGTAAAGATAACAAACAAACCGAGTTATGTATGTATTATATATATAAACCTTCCTCTTGAATCGCTCTATTTTTTGCTGATAACTACATTAAAATCCGTTGAGTAGATTAAAAGATCTAAGGTAACAGACAGCGGAAGCGATTTCATTTTGCAGTATGTAAAGGTGTGTGATATTTTTCATATATTTTGATTTGAATTAAATGCTAGCATGATTATAACATACATAAAGTAGCGTCTTTTATATTTTGTATAGAAAATATTACGTGTTACGTACACGTATTCACGTACAACTAGGGAATGCAATCCCGACTCGAGATTGCAAATTCGAGATTCCGCGGGATTAGAAATATCAATCCCGCGGGATCCCGGAATTTTCGGGATCCCGTCTAGTTTAAAAAAATTGTTAAATTTTGATGACTGAAAAAGCTAATAACTGCTTGTTTGTGATAGTGAGGTTAACTAAAATAACATATTACTCGAAAGAAAATAAAAATCTTTATTCTTTAATCTTACCAACTAAATAATTATCGTCACCTGTCGCTAATATTCCGAAATAGTCGGAATAGTTTTCTAACGCTGTTTGGCGTTCCTGCCGCTCGCGGCCTTCAGTCAGCGCGCCGCTTGCGCCCCGAGTGGACGTGTGTAGCGTCGCTGACCACTGGCGCCCAATCCCGTCAATCTCGAACGGGATCTCGTCATATGATGCGTCGGGATTGATCCCGAAAAATTACACGAGATCGGGATTGCATTCCCTACGTACAACACACGGCCGTGTCCATGACACAGCCACACCCCATTTTTTGTTGTCAGAACAGTTTATACAATAATGTTTGTTTCTATTCTGGATAGCCTCAACGTTCACATAGCGATGAAGTCTACGCTCTAAGCTTCTGCATATTTGTTTGATAGTCTGGTTTGGTTTTCATACTAATTAAATAATAAATATGTGTTTTTAGATACGGGCGTATCAACCTGCACGTGTTCTGGGAGCTGAACTACGACTTCCTGCCTAATTACTGCTACAACGCAGCCACCGACAGGTAAATACCTACTTCTTTACACTCTACTATCTTAAATAAATACTCACTGCCAACTCTTAAGATGAGAAGTCTGCTCCTTGATCAAATGTTACTTTATAAGATATCATCACATATCATCGACAATTGGGTATCGCGCACCACACGCTTCACGCGATCTCTTCTACCCCATACTTGCAAGATGTGGAATGAGCTACCATCTGAGGTTTTCCCGTTATGCTACGACATGGCACGCTTCAAGAGAAATGTAAAGAGGTTTGTACAGTGTAGGGAACGCATCGACAATACCCCGGGTGTTGCCGGTGTCAATAGGCGACGGTGACCGCTTACCATCAGGTGGGCCGTAAGCCTGTTTCCCCACAAATAACATAAAAAAATGACATCATGGATTCGACTGTAGTAATCTTGTAAACCAAATTTACTTACACATATCCTATCGTTCTTACCCCTCGAGAGACTCGCAAACGTAATTTGTTTGCGCCTTTTCCCTGCAAAACTAACGCCGGTGAGCGCGCACCCTTAAACAGAATCATGAAACAACATAATGATCTCTTTACTGGTATCAAACTGTTTGCAACCTCATCCGGCTCTTTCAGAAGGAGTGTATCTGATGTCGTAATGTCGGATACACTATTTCTGTCTGACCTAAAGTAAAAGGTAAAACCTTGGTCTTGTATGTAATGTGTGACCTACAGATATTGTTTTGTCTTCTTTCATAAGCATGCACTTTGTGCCCTTATAATTTGTCAACCCAATCTCTGGACACCGGGGCTTATTATTATACATAAAGAACCTTTTTACTTAGAAAACTTTCGTGATTGATTTCAATCATTATTATAAATAGTTAATATATAATAGGAGATAGTGTAGCTTCCCAACAGTGAAAGAATTTTTTAAATCGGTCCAGTAGTTTCGGAGCCTATTCAATGCAAACAAACAAATCTTTCCTCTTTATAATATTACGAAGTTTTGTTGTAGATATTGATGTGTTCTTTAATATTGTAGAACATACTTTTGTTCTATCATCAATAGTTTCCGCAGCGCATGCGACGAAAGACGTTTTAGGGCACTTTTTTACACCTTGGGTTACGTTACTTAAGTTTTAGTAAGGATCCCTAATCTTTTCTAGCAATAAATATAGCCTATGTCATTTAGGGTGAATGTAGCTTTCCAATGGTGAAAGAATTTTTGAAATCGGACCAGTAGTTTTTGAGTTTATTCGTTACAAACATACACACAAAAATACAAATCTATCCTCTTTATAATATTAGTATAGATAGTACATATAGATAAGTATGTACAAACCTGGATAAGTGGGCCCTGAATAAGTGAGAAACCTCTGTTATTGATAACTACAATGCGGTCCCGACACTTTTGCATTGAAATACCTCTGTTACTGGCAATTTGAAGACCTTTGTAACTGAGATTTGATTTCTTAGATTTCTTCGATGTTGACTTCTATAACTGGGAGTTTGTAGCTTAATAGCCTGTACCTAGTCAGGTCATATGTATCGTCATACAGTAAAAACTTTTCTTTTAGAATGCTGGCCGCAAAAAAGTTTATAGAATTCGAATTGTTCATGAAAATAAAAATGTATACTTTTTAGAATTTTACTCATTTTTAAATATGGAGTGGACGCTTAAAGAAGACCGTGTTGCAGTTATTGCGTTGCATCGTTGCGGTTACGCGCCAATTCAAATTTTTGACATACTGAAAAATTTGAATATAACCAAAAGATTCGTTTATCGCATCATCATACGATACAATGAAGACTCTAGTGTAGATGACAGGTCAAGAAGTGGTCGCCCTCGGTCTGTTAGGACTCCAGCAGTGATAAAAGCTGTGAAGGCGCGAATTCAAAGAAATCTCAAACGTAAGCAGAAACTGTTGGCCCTTCAGATGGGGTTAGGCAGAACCACGGTGAAAAGGGTGTTAAATGAAGACTTAGGGCTTCGGGCATATCGAAGAAAAACAGGACATCGTTTGAATGCTCGTCTAATAGACCTGAGACTGAAGAGATGCCGCGCTTTGTTGAAGCGGTACGCGGGAAAAAAATATCGGAAAATTCTTTTTTCGGATGAAAAAAATTTTTACCATAAAAGAGAGCTACAACAAACAAAATGATAAGGTGTACGCACACAGTAGTGAAGAAGCGAGCAACCGTATTCCGCGTGTCCAACGAGGTCATTTTCCATCCTCGCTCATGGTATGGTTGGGAGTTTCTTATTGGGGCTTAACAGAGGTACATTTTTGTGACAAAGGTGTAAAAACGAATGCAGTTGTGTATCAAAATACAGTCCTGACGAACCTTGTGGAACCTGTTTCTCATACCATGTTCAATAACAGGCACTAGGTATTCCAACAAGATTCGGCGCCAGCTCATAGAGCGAAGAGCACACAAGACTGGCTGGCGGCGCGTGAAATCGACTTCATCCGGCACGAAGACTGGCCCTCTTCCAGTTCAGATTTGAATCCGTTAGAATACAAGATATGGCAACACTTGGAGGAAAAGGCGTGCTCAAAGCCTCATCCCAATTTGGAGTCACTCAAGACATCCTTGATTAAGGCAGCCGCCGATATTGACATGGACCTCGTTCGTGCTGCGATAGACGACTGGCCGCGCAGATTGAAGGCCTGTATTCAAAATCACGGAGGTCATTTTGAATAAACTTTAGTGTCATAAGAATTTATGTTTTGTTAAGTTCATTTTGACGAGACGACCTCAAAAGTCACGATACGAAGCGGACGTGCTACTCGTTTTGCCGTCAACTTAAATTCATAAAGTGTGCAAAAAGTCAATAAACCGTTTTGAAACTAGTGCCAGTTTAAAGAGCTCAATTTCTTGAGTACAGTTTACAAAGTGCAAAGAAATTGTTAAGCGTAAAAGGAAGTTATCTCCAAATAACTAAACTAAATTGAAGAACAGGTCGTGTCAACGACCTTCAAACTGTGAGTCGATAACATTTTGTGTATAGCTTAGTCACACCTACCCACTTATCGACTAATTTATTGAGCCAAGAAACTAAGGAGACGTAGCATAATTTCACTGTTTACTCTACCGACCGACTGGACGAGCGGTACGACTGCCCGATTGAAGACACTCCGAGTGGGGTGAACAAGTTCACATCCCACCGGGCTGCCGCACTTTTTGTGCAAGATAATTATTTATTTCACTCCTTGTGCGTACAAGTGTGCAAGATCAAACCTCTACAGAGCCTACTTTTTGTAAAAAAATATCAATCCCTTTTTTACAATTTCCTGCTCCACATAGCGACGTATATCTGTAGCTTTAGCATCCTGCCTAGCTAGCGACAATAACGTGCTTGTTTTAGTGCTGAATACGGCTACGCTTTATACAATGGCGCCTAAATGTGCAGGCTGCGGAAAATTTATTTCGTCGACAGCTATCGCTACTTGTAGCTTGTGCCCTTCGCTCTATCACAAGGGGTGTGTTGGACTTGCAGAGATAACAACCATAAATAAGGATTGGGTGTGCCCAGAATGTAATAGGAAGAAGATTCGAAAAGGGGACAACAGTAGTACTCCTGTTAGAAATGTCAGCGGGTCAAACGCACAAGCTGCGGATAGCGCGCCCACTGCCCTGCAATGTACTGTTGCACCGCGCGATGCCGTGCGCGCCTGTACGCCGCATCTTGAAGAACCGCAGGCCCTTAAGTACGCCGAAGATACTGGCATACGAGGGCTGCGTCAGGAGCTCTCTGAGTATATGGCGGAGTTGAGGGAGTTCCGAAAAGAGATGGCTGACTTACGGATATCGCTCGCAGGAAGCAACGCACGAATGGATAGCTTTGAGCAGAGGATCGAGGCGATTGAGAAGCGAGAGTCGACTGCGCCTGAAAGAGTTGCCGAGCTAGAGCGCATGGTTCAACAGCTCAAGCTAGAGCTGAACGATCGAGACCAGGATTCACTACAGGCTGACCTAGAAATTGGGCATCTACCAGAGGAAAAAGGTGAAAATATATTGCACACCGTGACTGTGCTTGGTGCGAAGCTGGGAGTGAAATTAGAAGATCGCGATGTCTTTGTTGAGCGAGTGGGTGTAGCACAGGGAGTGGCAAACACGGGCGAGGAGCCCCGTGCTCGTCGCGTCGTGGTACGTTTGGCGCGACGCGAGCTGCGGGACCGATTGCTTCAAGCCGCACGTGTGCGCCGCACGCTGTCCGCAGCTGACGCCGGACAAGCCACTCCTGCGGGCCATTGCGGTCGCATTTACATCAATGAGCGGCTGACGCGCACGAACAGGCAGATCTTCCACCGTGTCCGGGAGGAATGCCGCAAGCAACAGTGGCGTTTCTCTTGGACTAAAAGAGGGCGCATATATGCTCGTCAAGCAGATGGAAAACCAGCCCATCCCATACGGTCAGAAAGTGACTTCGTGCGGGTTTTTGGACAATCACTGGTTTGAATGACTCACATTTCACATCAGACGATTTTATTTATGTAGAGTGTCATCTTGAACTGCTTTTTGTAAATCATGTTGTCTGTTTATGTAAATTTTGTTATCTATTTATTCCTTCAATATTTGTACTGTATTTATGTATTGTACTGTTTTGCACATGCTCATTTTGCTCCAGAAAAATCTTTATCCTTATTAAAAATGGTTAACAAACTATTAAAAATAGCGTTGTTTAACCCAGGTTCCCTCGGCACTAACCATGATAATTTTAAGGCTTCTGTTGATCGTTATGATATTGATGTGTTAGCTATCAATGAAACATGGCTTCAGATTGGTCAAGACGAAAAAGCACCAACTCTACCGGCCTACAGACTGCGTCATACTCCCAGGCCACGCGGGGAAAGAAAACGTGGAGGTGGAGTCGGGTTTTACATTAAACGAGGTGTAAACGCGCGTACTTGGGCCCACCCAGTAGAACCAATGCACACGCTGGTAGAGCAAATGTGGATCACTTTGACAATCAGCGGGAAGAAACTGGTAATAGGAACGGCATACCGCCCTGGTTGGATGAACGTTGATCTATTTTTCGATGCCCTTACTGATTCAATAAACGCGCTTCCAAATCATGACCATCTAATATTGCTGGGTGATTTTAACGAAATTTTATTAAAATGTAAGTTCGATACTTTTCTTGCTTGCCTTGGCTTAACCCAGCTGGTTACTACACCAACACATTTTACGGAAACTTCAGAATCACTTATTGATGTAGTTTGTTCCGATTTGCGAGCAAGAAATGTCACACTTGACCACGTTGGTAGGTTGTATGGCCACTGTCTTGTAGTTTGTGAATTTAATATAAAACGTGAGAAGCCTATTTCGTCAACTGTAACTTATAGACCAATAAAAAACATATCACTAAAGAACTTTGAGGAGGATTTGCAAACTATCGGATGGAGTGCAATACAGTCTCTTGGAGACGTTAACGACATGGTTGGCGTCTTTACCCAATCAATTGTTACTCTATTCGATCTACATGCACCTGTAAAGTCCGTAACCTTTAAAGCACACTCTTACCCCTGGATTACAGATACAGTAAAACTGATGATGAAGCTACGCGACAAAGCTTCTGCGGATTATCATAAAACCAAATCTGAAACTAAAAAAACGTACTATAAAAGTCTAAAGTCGATTGTAAACCAAGCACTATTCCAAGAGAAATCAGCATATTTTAAATTTAATATAAATAATAAGATGCATTGTCCTAAACAGCTATGGAAGAATATTAAAAATACTTTATTGCCTAAAAAAGATAATGAACTGCCTCCACATTTCCAAGATCCAAATGTAATTAACGATAAATTTATGAATATTCCCGGTTCATTTGCGACAAAAATTTCACTGCTTACGTTCTATGAATTCCATAACTATAATGATGCAGTATTTTGTTTGGAACCAATAAGTCTAGCTGGAATTACAAAAATAATTAGAAGTTTAAAATCAAATGCCATAGGTAATGACTCTATTAGTTTAGAAATGCTCATTTTGACGCTTCCAGACTCGTTGGAAACAATTCAAAATATAGTAAACACATCTATTAGTACATCGACATTTCCTGAGGCATGGAAGATGGCAATAGTCTGTCCTCTGCCAAAAATACCTAACCCTGTAGAGCTTAAAGACCTTCGTCCTATTAGTATTTTACCTTGCATGTCGAAAATCTTGGAAAAAGCAGTTTGCTTTCAGTTAACAGATTTTTTGGAAAGGAACCAAGTTCTACCAGACGTACAGTCAGGTTTCAGGAAGGGACGTAGCACGGTCACCGCTTTACTGGATGTAACCGATAACATTATTTTCGCGCAAGATAGGGGCATGTGTACTCTGTTGGTACTGCTAGATTTTACTAGAGCATTCGACTCTATAAACGTTAACCTGCTTATTTCAAAGCTGGCATATTATGGCTTCGATCATAATGCTCGAAAATGGTTCACCAGCTATCTTTGCAATCGTTCTCAGCACGTTAAACTATCAAGCAGTAACGGAACGTCACGCTTTTCGCGCACAGTGCCAGTAAACAGAGGAGTGCCCCAGGGTTCTATTTTGGGCCCAATCCTCTTTATTTTATATTCAGCTGACATAAGTTCCCATATTAAACATTGTCGGTTTCATATTTATGCCGACGATATACAGGTCTACATCTCGTGTCATCCTTCCGAGATTAACAATGCAATTGATAAACTTAATACCGATCTCGCAAATATTGCGCTATGGTCTCAAAATAACAGTCTTATAATAAACCCTGATAAGACTAAATGGCAAGTATCGGCCCGAACGCAAGTGTTATACTTATGAATAAACCAATTGATCGAGTTTACAAAGCACGCAACTTAGGCCTGCAAATGGACTGTGACCTTCGATTTGAAGATCATATAGCTGACGTAGTTAAATCTTGTTTTTATAAGCTTAAAATGTTGTATAAAATGAGGCCGTACTTATCAGAAGAATTGCGTAATCAATTAGTAGAGTCACTTGTCCTTTCAAAGTTGAACTACACAGACGTGGTTTTTGGTCCACGACTTTTGGAGAGGACGGCTCGACTGATACAACGAGTACAAAATTCTTGTACTCGTTTCTGCTTCGACGTTCCGAGAAGGGGACATGTTACTCCTTTCCTTAATGCACATTCATTATTGAAGATGAGACACAGACGTAAGCTTCATTTAGCATGTCTCCTCTTTGGTGTAATGAAGCACCATGCCCCTGGTTATCTCTACAGTAAGATAAGTGAACCGTCAAACTGGAGATCCTGCGATCGCCGACAATGTTCGATGCAGCTTTCAACACAGCGACATAGAACAGTAGGCTTTCGAGGCAGTTTTCGCTACGCTGCATCGAAATGTTGGAACAACATTCCACCGCCGATAAGGAACCTGCATACTATTCACAGTTTTAGATTAAAACTAAAAAAAATATTTATTACACTTGCAAAAGGAGCAGGAACTTAACAGATTTGATACAACTGCAATATAACTCTATATACCTACCTACCTTTAACATTTACATATATGAAATTATGAATTGGTTTGATCATATTTAATACGTTTAATTTCTTACTTTTAAATATTTAACTAGTTTATATATTTAATATGACTTTGTTTATTTTTCTTGTTATTGTAAAACTTTTTCCGTTTGAAACTTCTTTTTGTTTTTATGTACTTTTTAAAATCGCGTCCGCTATGTATTTATTTTTAATTATTTGTCTCTCTTGGTCCTAAAGGTCTCAACGGAAGACCAGCGCAGGTTCTAACGTCCTGCACACGCTGAGTTGAGACCTTTTTTTGCAACCAATTTGTGTACCTAGTTTTAAGTTTTTATGTTGTTTTTATTGATATACTGTTTTATTCTTGTTGTTATTTTTGTATAATGTGTGTTGCAAAATAAAATATTTGATTTGATTTGATTTTGATTTGATTTTGGTATATAAATGGTTACATAATGAATAAACTTGTTTCAATTATTTTATATTAAACATGTGACAGAATTTCTGACCTGACTAGGTATAAGAGGGACATTTTATCAGGTTTAGACAAGTTATGACGCGTCTGTTTAAAAACAAGTCTAATCCCTTCCATGCTTGTTGTACGGGACCCTCTACAAATAAGACAACTCTCATGTTAACCTGGCTGTTTGAGAAACTGGGTAACTGTAAGGCTTTAAGTTATCAAAAAGTATATAGATCCTTTCAGATCCCATTTATCCAGGTTTCTCTGTATTTACAAAAAAAGTACAATATTCCAGTAATTACATTATATCAGTTATCTGGTTCCCATAGTACAAGCTATGTTCCAATAATATTGATCGTGCGAAGCGAGATCTCCAAATCAACTTGGACAAATCGGCGTTGTATGTATGTATGTATGTTTGTTTGTTTGTCCGAGGATAACTTTCGAAGCGTTTATCCGATCATCGTGAAATTTGATACAGAGGTACGTAGTGATGGCACCATTTTGGTGTGACTGAATGAGCTAAAAATGTGGGAGGGTTGTTGAGATATTGGGATTCAAGGGGGGTAAAAAAAACAAAATGGGACTATGCGGTCAAGTGGCATGTCAAATAAAAGGTCTAGTTAAAACTTTGTAGATTTTAAGTTATTAGCCATAGTAAAAACTTAATTTTGACAAAATTCACAGGGTCCACTAGTGACCCCACCAGTGCTGGAATTTGGTATGCGTGTAGCTTTAGTGACACAAATATAGGCAAAAGTCTTAAATCTAGAATAACTGCAATTTCTACCCCAAAAAAGACATTAACTTATCATGAACTCCCGTTACCTGTAACTTGAACGAAACTGTAGGTCAAGTTACTGGTTATTGTATTTCGTGGCACTATTTTGATAGTCAAAAGATTACGAATAATATAATTTTATTTATGTTTTTATGGGAGACTCGCGAGATCTCAGTTTGGGGCGAACCACTAGTTATATTATATCTTATATTTCGTACAGCTGTTATGTATTACGTTTTATTCCAGATTTGTAAAGTGTCGCGGCATACAATTTGCAGTGGGGGTCCAAAGGGAGAAACCACAGCAATACGGACACGCCCTCCTGTGGGGCTCCAAGCAACTCAGCCTGGCGTACTCCGCGCAATACGCGCAGTACGAAGGTAATATCGAACCTTGACACTTCATGCAAACGAACTTATTCAAAACCTTATTTATATACGAGTACACATCAGTAGCGAGGGGTTCACACAAGCCGATTCCTTTCGAGAACCTTCAGTCAGGGCTCCCGACTGTTCCGTCACCTTCAAAATTCTAGAAAATAATAACGCCTTAAAAATTGACCTTAGCAATGTATTTTGAAGCCATTTAAAATTTTAATGTAAGTAAAACTCTCTTTCGATAATCCGTCGCTTTTCGAGTACTAAATTTACAATTAATTAAAAGCCGGACTCTAAACGTATTAAGTTAGGGCATGTTTTTGCATAAAATTATTTCATTATTTATTCAAGCAGGATTATTAATTTTGCTACATCATTATTTGGCAAAGTATAAGTTTGTTTACTTTTTGATATTAAAAATGGCGCGTTAGATCCTCGGTGAGAAGAGCATGAATCATGAAATAACACTGAAAAGTGAATGCACGTGGTAAGTGCGACTTACATTTTTTTTCGAACGGGTTACATTATGATTATATTTACCCTTCGCCACTGGTACACATGCTATGGGGAGCTATGGAGAGGGCTATGCTCGGGGTTTCTTTGCTTGACAAAATTCGCAATGAGGAAATCCGCAGAAGAACTAAAGTTGCCGACATAGCTCTCAAAATTAGCAAGTTGAAGTGGCAATGGGCGAGCCACAGCGCTCGTAGAACCGATAACCGTTGGGGAAGAAAGGTTCTTGAGTGGAGACCACGGACTGGAAGATGCAGCGTAGGCCGGCCAAGGTGGACCGACGATCTAGTAAGAATCGCGGGAGTCGTTGGGCGCAAACGGCTACCAACCGCACGTTGTGGCGATCTAAGGGGGAGGCCTATGTTTAGCAGTGGACGTCATCCGGCTGTTGATAATGATGATGATGACTGGTACTCATAGTACTATTATTTAAGTTAGACGCCTCGCAAATTAGAATCGCACGTGCTACCGTCTTTGTAGGTGAGTGACGAGCTGTCGCGTGCCGCGGGACGGCCGGACATTGGTTGCATTAACATAATAATTCGGAAACACGATCGTTGCCGAGCCATCTGACTTATACCGTAGTACTGCAAGTGCGTCATAGTTTACTAACTCCATCTAGTTCCGAGTGCAGCAACTTATTCCATCATCGCTAGCTCCTTGGATTAGAGGATGTGATCTATGAGGAGTTATACCGTAGTATTGTATGTGGAATGTTGATTGGGCAGGTTTCGTGGGCGGCGTGCACCTGCACGCGCTCGTGCGGCTGCTCGGGTACCAGGGCGTGGCGGTGGTGGTGGCGGAGCTGCTGGGCGTGGCGCGCGGCCTGCTGCACGGCACGCTGGCGCAGTTCACGCGCGCGCTGCACCACGCCATGCCGCGCCACTGCAAGCTGCCGAGATACGACTACGGCTCCAACGGTACGTATTGTACAAACCCAAGAAGACGAGGAAATGTGTTAGTGTGGTGTGCCCGCTCCTTGCTTTTTATATATAACGGAGTATCCTGACTAACATACTTTTTTGAAACAGTGACGTCTGTTAAGCTGACGTGACTATTTCCAACATTAAAATCACTCATTGCAAACGATAAAACAGCTTTTATTAATATTCACAATAATTGTCTTAACAGCTAACTCTTAAGGTAAATATTAGGTGGTAGGTACTCACAGGACTTGGCTCGACGGCTCACCTTCAAAAAGTGTCGTCGGAAGCCCGGTTGCTTTTTGAGATCGATTACCAAACATGGCGTCTTGCGGTACTAAGTCAATTTAAGAAACAATTATTCACATAATCTCAAATAAATTGTTACAACTACTGATTTAGCCTGTAAATTAATGAATCATTTTTTAAACGTATTTAGAACCTTCAGATTAATTTGTTTTTAGTTTTAAGCAATCAACATCCGTTATTAATAAATCTTTGCAAATAAATGCGATGTTCAAGGCTTCAAGCGATTGTTTGCTTTAAGGTTATCTTAGTGCAAACACCCGTGAGATTCATCGCTTGCCTTTTACAAATCAGGATTTTAATTTAGCATTAATTTTCAGGTCTAGAAATCATCTAAAAACAATGACGAGTAGTTAATTATTTGTCGTTGAAAACAAAGAGAAACAATTACGTTCCGTTTAACGGAGAAAGCTGAAAGTTACATTGAGAACCGAAACAATTCGTAATTTGATTTGATATTTAATAATTTAATTAATATGGCCTTGCGCCGACATATATGTTTATTACGCGGGTGATGCAAAATATAGCGAAAATGTACAAAATTTGAGTTTGATTGTTGCGAGAGATGGAGGCTGAAAACTGTTTTGGATTTGGCTGAGAAAAGAAACAGTCACCGATAAGATGCACAATACCTGTATATCGAATAGGGTGCACTTATATTCACTGTATTTCAACCACTAAATTGAGTTCTTTATGCGAGACGATTTCTAACGCGACAGCGGTGCGGCCATTTTTATTACAAAACCGTTTTTCGTCACACTTTCGATAGATGGCGCCACTTTATAGGCGCCCACGACGGTGTTGAACGTTTAGCGCGTCCTCGCTCACACGTATAGGGACAGGTGTGCGTGGGAGAGGAATAGATATAAAGGAGATTTAAACAATAAAATTAAACGATTTGTTTAACGCAGATCGTAATGAGATGAAAATTACGATTTACTATTGAATCAGCACAACCAATATTGATGGTAGAGGTTTGCGGTTGAAGGGATAAGAAGACCGGCATTCATGGTAGATGATATAATATTCTTCGTTTATTTCACAAAGGTTTACATACCTTATGGTGTATGTATACGTGGCAGCTGCTTGCGGACTGGTTAGAATTAACCACTTTTTTCTGTCATTTCACTTCATTTTTTATTCGCAGGCGTTCTTGGGTACTACCACGCCCAGCTCACTGACATAGTGCAGTATCCCGAAGCACGCACGGAGCTGTTCCACGCATTCCGAGAGCTAGGCAACATCATACTGTTCTGTATGCTGATCGAGCAGGTACGTTATACAGTTACATACTTACGCTTCTCTAAATCCTTATTGTTTTTAATAAATAAATAAATATCGCTGGACATTTCACACAGCGCTATCTAGCCACAAACTAAGCAAAGCTTCTCATATGGGAACCAGATAACTGTTAGAATACTTATATACATTTTTTTTGGAAATACATTCTTATAATATATAGAGAAACAACCAGACCCGGAACAAATATCTGCAGAGCATGCAAACATTTGTTCCGCGGCGGGAATCGAACCCGCTACCTCCTGCGTCTCAGCCGGTCATAGAATATTTATGACGTGATATAAATCGATGAACGCCGGCTGCACGCGCGAAAAAGTGTCACGTTCCGCATGAGCCGAGCGTGCAAGCGAGAGCGCGGAACAAGCGATAGAGAGGCACGATTAGCTTAAGAGTTCGGTTTGTAACGCATCTATCTCTCTTCCACTAGTTATCACGTAAAATTATCGTCCGTAAATCGACTTTACAGACAACAAATTTTTTTTTTACCTAAATATTGTTTTACAGGCGTTAAGTCAGGAAGAAGTGACGGATTTGCTCCATGCGGCGCCGTTCCAGAATATTCTGCCGCGTCCGTTTACAGCAGGTAACTTAAATGAATAACGCTGCACATTTCACACAACACTATCTAGCCCCAAACTATGTACTATGGGTACCAGATAACTGTTACAATGCTAATGTACATTTTTATATGATTTTGTGAATCAAGTTCTATTTTTGCCTACAAGGTACATATTTGCAACCCGCATCATGCTGAGTTAGAGTCCTTTTTGCAACTGTATGTTTTTTTTATATATGTTACGCGATTACTTGAAGACGCCGGGACCGATTCGAAAAATTATTTTTTTTGTTTAAAAGGGTATACTTCCCAGGTGGTCCCATTGACACTAAGTCAGGATCTGACGATGGGATTCTAAAAAAATCGAGGGCAACCCTCATGTTTTATATGAACGCATAATGTGTTTGATATATTTTTTGTAAGTACAGTGTAAACTCCATGTAACGTCACTCGTTTTAACGACAAACCCTCTAAAGCGTCGAAATCACTCGGCTTTGGTTGGTTTAGCTTGTCTTGCATACAATGGTACACTCTGTATAGCATTACACCCACTCTCAATAATGACAACAATTTGTAATAAAAAGTTCTTTTTAAGTTGCCAAATTAGTAAAAACTGCGCAGCTGTGTATATCCTTTTGTCGTTTTATTATCCTAGACCATAATAAACTCGACTGTCGGCATCATACACACCAAACTTTCTAAGAAATCCGTTCTTTTGTTTACAAAATGGGATTGCTTGCACGTGTCTGCAGCCTGTTGTTAGTAGAAGAGATGGATTTTATCTATACGTTGACATATTCTTAGTAGCTCACAAACTTTCAAATTGTAAACATGGCTAGTAAGAGAAAATCACTGTGTATTGACGAAAAAGTTCTCTCCATTTAACGACAACTCTCTATAACGTCAAAATATGCTCAGTCCCTTGAGTGTCGTTATATAGAGTTTACACTGTATATACATTCAGATTGCTTATTTAGAAATTTCATCAAAATCGGTTCAGTAGTTTGGTTTTCTCTGTTATATAAAGTCGGTTATATTTTTGTTTAAAAGTTACTTATTTTTATTTCCTCCGCAGAGGGTGAAAAGCCAGAGACGAAACAGAAGCGTCTAGAAGCGAAGTACGTGGCGCTACAGATCGGACAAAATGTCGAGAAATTCGGAAATGCTAAGGTATATAAATAATACTGGGCATTTTACACAGAGCTGTCTAGCCCCAAACTAAGCTAAGCAGGTACTGTGGCAATCAGATAACTGATAGAATACTTATATAACTTTATGGTTTAAATACATAGTTATAATGTATTGAGAAACAACTAAACTCGGAACAAATATGTTTAGATCATACAAACATTTGTTCGGCGGCGGGAATCGAACTCGCAACTTCCGCTCAGCCGGTTATTCGCGATATGGAAGTCTTCAAGGTATACGAAATACTTATACTGTTTTTATTAGATATAGATCTCATTTTTTTTTTATTGTACACAATTAAAAAAAAAACAATAATGCTTACAAAATGGATATTTACAAAGGCGAGCTTAATCCACTCCACTCTAATCCAGTAAACAAATCCATTGAATGGATTCGTTGCCACATTTTGTTTCACTGTAGTCCATTGCTCGGATGGATTAAATTCCGAACGAGTTCTACGTTTTAAGTATCTAAAAATTATCAAAAAACCAAATGGGATAGGAACCCGCAACTGTCTTCTTGATTATGACGCGATAGCAATTACACCACGGGCTCACTGCCCTGCGTGAAACTACTGATATATTGCTCGCACGGCTCGGAATTTAAAAAAAAATAAATTAAGTTATTGTTGATAGCCAAGCGCTTGACCACTACCTCACCTGATAGTAAGTGAAGGTGTGATCGATGATGGAGCACGCTTGCCAAGAAAGAACCTGTTCACTCTGGACTTGAAGAATCCAAGAGTATACTGGTTTGGAAAAACATACTCCGGAAGTGAGTTCCACTCCTTACATGTGCTAACAAGAAAAGTTGAAGCAAATTGTTTGGTACGGCAAGGTATGTCGACCAGGTATGGGTGGTACTTTTCGGTACGTTTGCTTGTCTGGTGGTGGAAGGGGGAAGGAGGGATAAGGTCATGAAGATCTTGCACACTAAAAGACGCTTGAATTATTCGCACTTATACTTAAGTAGAAGCTGCCCGAGCTCCGTGACGTCGAGTATAACTCGAACTAAACCCGAAAGCTCTCAAATATTCTAGTAAGCGTTCGCACTGCCGCAACGCTACCGGTCACAGTTGTGGCGTCAGACTAGTATTCCTTACTCTGTGACACGGCTACGTAGTAGGTATTACCTGTTCTGTAACAACATGGTCACGTGAATCTGTTGGTTGCAGCAAGCGCAGCTGGCCCGCGAGGGGGATCTGCTGACGCGCGAGCGGCTCTGCTGCGGCCTCTCGCTGTTCTCCGTGGTGCTGCGCCGCGTGCGGGGGTACCTCGCCGCGCCCGCCTGGCCCGCGCCCCCCCACCACCACCACGCGCCCGCGCACACTGACGATACTAGCGAGTTCCACAGGTCAGTGATAGCAGTACATTGCAGCTAGCGCAGTGAGAGGGGACCTGCTGACTGTGCGAGCGGCTCTGCTACGGCCTCTCGCTGTTCTCCGTGGTGCTGCGCTGCGTGCGGGGCTACCTCGCCGCGCTCGCCTGGCCCGTGCACACTGACGATTCTAGCGAGTTCTACAGGTCAGTGCTAACACTACATTGCAGCTAGTGCAGTGCGAGGGGACTTGCTGACGCGCGTGTGTCTCTGCTGCGGCCTCTCGCTGTTCTCCGTGGTTCTGCGCTGCGTGCGGGGGTACCTCGCCGCGCCCGCCTGGTCCGCGCACACTGACGATTCTAGCGAGCTTTACAGGTCAGTGCTAACCGTACATTGCAGCTAGCGCAGCGTGAGGGGGCCTACTGAAGTGCGAGCGGCACTGCTGCGGCCTCTCGCTGTTCTCCGTGGTGCTGCGCCGCGTGCGGGTGTACCTTGCCGCGCACGCCTGGCCAGTGCACACTGACGATTCTAGCGAGTTCTACAGTTCAGTGCTAACAGTACATTGCAGCTAGCGCAGCGCGAGGGGGCCTGCTGACTGTGCGAGTCCGTGACCCCCCCCCCCCCCCCCCCTGCAATGGTTTGTTGTATTTGTCTCCGTCCCGAATAGCAGAATGACTATTAAAATATCGGAACAAGATATTATGAAGAAAAGTCCTTTTCTCATACATTGATGCAGATAATGATGGCCGACGTATATTGACAGCCCGCGTCATATGCAAGGTGTTACGAAGTTCGCCAGGTCAACTAGTGCATACTAAAAGCCGCCTAATACAATATATTTAATTTATATATCGAATAAATTGTAATGTAATAACAGCATGTCTACCTATTTAGGTACGAAAACATTTTCTGTCTTCCCGTTGCTATACCCTGCCAGGGTTCACATGTACTACCTGCAACGACTTCGTCACCATGTGAAACCAATAAATAAATAAAAATGAATGGAGTATTGAGCTGTAGGCATCAGGTGGTGATAAGCATGTGTTCTTACACTATGTGTTTGTTCCAGGCTTTGGTCGGCTCTGCAGTTCCTGTACTGCATTCCGGTTGGTGACACGCAGTTTACTGTCGAGTAAGTAAATATTTAAAACACAAACACTAGAAGCTTATAGGCAACGATGAGCTAGTTGATGCAAGGCTCCTCAGCCTGGAGCATCGACGAAAGGTTGCTAGCCTCTCGGTTTTTTATCGAGTACATTTCGGGGAGTGTGCGGCGGAACTTTTCAACCTGATCCCACCATCTCCTTTCTATCAACGGACAACCAGACGCTCTGCAGTGCGCCACCGCTATATGGTAGAAATACCTCCCATTCGCACAAAGCGGTTCTCTTCCACCTTTATTATGCGCACCGCAAAAGAGTGGAATGCCTTGCCAGTGTCTGTATTTCCTGATAGCTACAACCTGGGTATCTATATAAGTCGCGAGTGAATGGGTTTCTTCCAGGCAAGCGTGTACCATCGTAGACTGCATCATCGCAGGCGAGATCGTGGTCAAACGCAAGCAAACTATAATATATAACAAAAAATGTCGGGTATAATGTGCCAGTAAGTGTGTATTACTCAACCGCCAAGGTGTCGAGTAAGCATATTGTCCAATCATGTAAACCGTATCCTTTTTAGTCACCTTAGTACTACAAAACAAAACCATTCTGTTGTTTTGTTGTGAAACAACATATATTATCTATACTAAAGTATTGGAAATTATATTAAGGGAAGATTTGTTTGTTTGCATTGAATAGGCTCCGATACTACTGGACCGATTTAAAAAATTCTTACACTGTTGGTAAGCTACACTACCTCTCGGGTGCCATAGGCTACTTTTTACCCAACTGCGCAGAAGGAGGGTAATGTTTTTATTGAGAAACTAGGCGTGCGAAGCTGCGGTGCGGTCAGCTAGTATATTATTATTATGCATTCAATTTTATATTACCTACATTTTTGTAAATAGATAGATAGATAGATAATTCTTTATTGTTACACCAAATTAAAATAACTTAACCTAGAAAACTTAAAGACTAATACATGGTGGTACAATGGGCGGCCTTATCGCTCAAAGTGATCTCTTCCAGGCAACTAAATGTAATGTACCAGTAAATGGTAATTGGAACTTGTTCTCTAATATCTGATTTACGCCGCCGTCCTTATTTGTTCCCATAGATCCTGCACATCCAAAGGTTGCCTGGAAGAGATCTCCTTTAGCGATAAGGTTGCCCATTCTACGTATGTTTTAAAAGTGTACTTTCTGTTATATGTTTATATATATTGGTGTGCAATAAAGGAATTATCTAATCTAACCTAAATATTGACGGGATTTGGAGAACTGACTCACCGACCGTCACATGCATTTATATTGCGAATGATAAAATAAATATTGCTGGACATTTCACAGAGCGCTATCTAGCCCAAACTAAGCATAGCTTGTACTATGGTAACCAGATAACTGTTAGAATACTTATATACATTTTTTTTGTAAATACATACTTATAATATATAGAGAAACAACCAGACCCGGAACAAATATCTGTAGATCATGCAAAAATTTGTTCCGCGGCGGTAATCGAACCTGCTACCTCCTGCGTTTCGCAAGATGATTATTAACGGTTTGCTTCAATTATAAATGCGTATAAACAATTTCGTGTTTGTGCTGTTGTCCATAGAGGAGTTCCCTCTTCGGAAGCCAACCCTGAGTGCAGCAGCCATGTCATGTTGGAACTTAGAACGGGGTATCATAATTAAATGCGTATACAACATTTCGCGTCGGTGCTGTTCACCGTTGAGGAGTTCCTTCGTCTGGAGCCAATCCTGTGTGTTGAATCAGGTCATGCGTACCATAAAAATGCATTGTCATCGGAACTGAACCACATGTCAAATTTCAACTCCATATGATAAGAGGAAGTGGTGCTAATTCCGCTCGCAAGATTGCACCCTAGCAAACTGACAAACATTGCAAGCTAAATAAATGCTTGTTTTTTTATCTAGCCTATGCTGTCCCACTGCTGGGCAAAGGCCTCCCCCTCATCCCTCCACTTTTCTCGATCTTGTACCAAATCCCGCCAGTCCCTATAAAAAGCGTCCGAATCATCGCGCCACCGCTTCTTAGGCCTTCCATGGTGTCGCTTTCCATCCACAGGGATCCATCCAGTTACGACCTTAGCCCACCTATTTTTTTTAAACAACTTATATGGCAAACGAGCATGCAGTCCACCAGATGTTAAGTGGCTACTGCAGCCCATAGATATCCACATAGGATTCAACACAAGGTATTATGTTGTCTTGATCTCTATGTAGATACTTTGCCATACTATAGGACTTAGCTGTTATGCCTATGTGCCAGTAATTACAGAAACATACCATTACCATCTAACCGGAACACAGCAGCACAAGTACTGCTATTTGGCGGCAGATAAAGGTAAGGCGGTGGTGCCCACTTCCTCGAGCCTGTTCACAAAAGCTCTACCACCAGTAAAAAGTATTTGGTTGCATGCGGGAGACATAACCCGCCCAATCCCACTTCAACTTGGCAGCCTTGATACCGACGTCAGCGATGCCGGTCCTTGAGCGCAGCGAGGTGTTCCGAATCCTGTTGTAATGCTTGTAAACAGATAAAATGAAGTATTCATTCATTGATGAATATGTTTCAGGGAGTTATTCGGCGAAGGTCTACACTGGGCCGGGTGCGCGATCATCGCACTGCTAGGCCAGCAGCGACGCTTCGAGGCGCTGGACTTCTGCTACCACATCCTGCGGGTGCAGCGAGTCGATGGCAAGGACGAAGTCGTTAAAGGAATCGTAAGTATCTCAGCATTCTTTTTATTTGTAATAGCGCCATCTAGTATCGGGGCTTGGAACCTTTTTGATTTCGAAATTTGAGTAACGGAAGGCTCGTAGCAATTAATTGATCGAGCGAAGCGAAATCGGTGTTGTATGTATTACCCGTGCGCGATAAGTTGGGACCTGAGCGTGGTGACGTCATATTGGCGTGTTTGTACCGCCCGCAAAAAAGCGAACATAACGAGCAGCCGCCCGCGGCTTCGTCTTTGTTTTTTTTAACCTAATTTATTATGTTACTCAGGGAGGACGCTGCTTTTTATCTAATCTTTTTTACACTATTTGAATAAAATAAAAATACAATGTTTAAGTTTATACATTTATTTTATCTATTATTTACATTATCTCATCTTCGTCACTACTTAGTGGATTTATGCCTTCTAGAGGTTGTTCTTCGTCCTCAGTCTCACTACACAAACAATGACACAAACTATAACAACAAAAACTACAACAACAAAACAATAACACAAGCGAAAACTAAAAGAATTCCAGAGCGCGTCGTTACGTGACGTAGGCCAGTACGAGACTAAAAACCCTAGTAAAAAATAGTGATGCGAACGGTACAATACGGGCGCCATCGGGGAAGCGGTCGGGGAGTCGCATTCCTAGCAGGTCCCAAGTTATCGCGCACGAGTAATATGTATGTATGTTTGTTTGTCCGAGGATAACTTTCTAAGCGTTTATCTGATGATTGTGAAATTTGGCATATAGGTAGGTAGGGATGGCACAATTTTGGTCTGACTAAATATGCCAAAAATGTGGGGGAGTTGTTGAGGTATTGCGGTTCAAGAGGAGTAAAAAAACCAAAATGGGACTATCCGGTCAAGTGGCACGTCTAATAAAAGATCTTTGTGAGTATATTTTGACCCCGTTTTTATTTTTAGTTTAAACCTTGTGGTTTTTAAGTTATTCGCCATAATAAAAACTGAACTTTGACAAAGTTCAGTGACCCCACAGTGCTGAAATTTGGTATTCGTGTATCTTTAATGAAACAAATAGAGGGAGAAGTCTGAAATCCAGAATAACTGGAATTTCTACCCCTAAAAAGAGGTACCTATTAACATGAACTCCCGTTACCTGTAATTCGAATGAAACTGTAAGTCAAGTTAGTTATTCATTTCGTGGCACTATTTTGGTAGTGAAAGATTACAAATAATTATCGTTTTGTTGTTTTGGGAGACTCGCGAGATCTCAGTTCGGGGTTCTTAATCGCGCCATCTAGTATGAATTCTTGGAACTCTACTCCTAGGTCGGATATTCACACTTTTATTTAATAAACAAAACACGGTTACATAAGCGGGTTACCTTTAACCTATATTAGATTTGTCAGGGCACTAGGGTTCTAGTGTATAGTAGAATGGGAAAACTAACAATAGACCTCCACAACGCTATCTAGTTAACATTTTGAACACCCGACGCAAAAAGAGAGGTGATACTAGTTAAAAGCCTCTCTTTCTCTCTGTTAGTTAAACCGTCAGTCGACCGAGACACGTTCTCGGAGATCCAGATGAAAGAATCTCTTCTAAGTCATCTACATTAGTCGGAGCAAAAACTTAACAGATACACTGACCTCGCCGGCGAGGTCGACGAGTCCCTTACAATGGTACACTAGTTGCCTCTTTAAAACTTACTGGCTGAGCGCCATCTGCGCTGCAGAGGCCAACAGCGATTAAATATAATAATAATAAAAAAGGCCGCCCTCATTCTGCTTTGAACATTCGTCGAGCAAACATCTCTTACTCCGTTCGTCAGTCTGACATTTTCATTTTTCGGTTTGTTTAAATATCTGATTGTTTTTTCTGTTAAATGTAATTTTGAGATTATAATAATGCTTTCAGTTTGTTTCTGTGATGTTTTTATTAAGAAATGTTATGCCAAATACACTAGAATATTGTAAGTACAATATATTAGATTGATCACTAACTGTAAACTTCTTCTTGCAGCCTCTAAAGCGCATGGTGGACCGCATCCGCCGGTTCCAAGTCCTCAACAGTCAGATCTTCAGCGTCATCAACCGCCACCTGACGGCGGACGACGACGCGGGCCGCGTCGAGCACGTGCGCTGCTTCCCCCCGCCCGCAGCGCCCCAGCACCACATCAACTAGCTGCCGACACCGCCATCAGAAACTATACAGTTGCCGTCATTGACCATATAGTTGCCGTCATTGACCATATAGTTGCCGTCATTGACTATAAATTATCTTGACCGACCATACAATTGCCGTCATCGATCAGATGGTTGTCATCATTTACTATAAGATTGTCGTCATTAACCATATAGTTGCCGTCATTGACTATATAGTAGCAATCACTGACTGACTGGCCACCGTCGTTAACCATAGTTATCGTCATTGACTAGCTGTCGTCGTAAAGCCACCCCTGTAAACCATATAGTATCGTCACTGACTATAAGAATATAACTTTTTAAATTTCCGCGAACTATACTCATGTTTTTAAGACCAAACGGGTCTTTTCGCGCACAATTTTGAATCTGGTCAAAACCACTGGATACAACTTCACGACCCCAAAATTCTCTCCACCGAACGCCAATATTACCCAAGGATTGTTCGAGAAGCCGTCGAGATAAAGAAATATCGCAATTTTAATCGTGAGGACGGCTTTAGATTATCTGCATCGTGGAATCCAGTTATAGTTAGGTGTTCACGTCGCGATTTAGATCAACGCGTAACTTCAGATACTGTTAGTATTGTGTGTCGAAACAGATGATACGTGCGATTCAGAAAACCAAATGCGGGTAGTTGGTGACAACGTTCGCGCTGCTCGGCAATGACACCCGCCCGCTTTCAGTCTCTCGTGACCGCGGCCGATATAACTAGGCCGAAACGTCGAGATTAGTCAAAATTATGATTTTGATATAAATCTGTGCGCGAAAAGACCCGTTTTGTCTTAAAAATACAAGAATGGATGCCGTAATTGGATAGTTGCCGTCATCAACTTTATAATTGTCGCCTTTGACTAGCCGCCGACACCACCTGCCGTCATCGACTATAATAGTTGTAATCGAATTGATTTGTTTAAGCAATCCCATTATATTGCAATTCAATTCGTGTAGAACTCGTCAGGAATAAGTAAGACTAGTTTTAGATGTGCTCATTAACTGAATTATCCATCAAACTAATGCAATGTTAATGAAAAATTCCAAATTATGATCACGTATGTAACTTAATTATTATAATCTCTTCAGAATTTAGATTTAGGAGAATATAAAACGATAGCTTTAACGCGCCGGCGAACCCCGAGCCCAACTTCAATTCGGCCGCGTCAAAAACTTCGGTCTGAATATCGCTATCCCTGTTTAGTGACGAAGTTTGGCCACGCAGAGCGACAGTGATAGCAATAGAACGATTCTAAATTTGATTAGATTTCGACCGTGTTCCGTAATACCAAAAATGATGACTGAAAACTTGTTGTATTTTTCTCATTGTGTTGTTATTCTGTAACTAGACGATATAATCTATGTTCCCATGACTAGGATACGTAAGATGTTGTTGTGTGTAATACGAAACAATTAGGTTGAAAACATGTCTTTTATGACGTAAAAACATGCAGAATGCGATACGCTTCTATTTAATTTTAGGTAAGTATTTTGATCTAATATATAGTTGGGAACCTAGATAAATACTATTCAAATTAAAATAATACCTTATTAAGGTAGAAATATGCTCCAATTAGAAATGATCTTGGTAGTACGTGTTGTATGGGCGATTGTCCCTCCGGTGTCCCCTTAAGGTTATTTTTAATCTAAATTTGATGAAATATTTTTGTGAACAAACTGCCTATACTTAACACAAATACCCTAATTTAATGATAAAAGATTTGAACGAGATACAAATAATTGTTCCGCAGCACAAATAGACTTTACAGACACAACATACTTTCAGTTTTTTATAAGATTAATTGAATGTGCGCAAGATCTTTATGACCTTATCCCTCCTTCCCCGTTCCACCACCGGACAAGCAGACGTACTGAGAAGTACCACCCGTACCTGGTCGGCATACCACCTTGCCGTACCAAACGTGTTGCTTCACCCCCCCCCCCCCCCCCCAAATTAATGGACCCCCCCTTAATTTTTGACATAATTTGTTTTTAATAATTGATTACACCAACATAAGTTGAACTGTTTCTGCCCTTTTCTACTGGTAGTTTAGTAGTTTTTTTTTATTTAATCAACCAGAGAATGGATTATATTAATTAAATAATCTTGTTATCAACAATTCACATAAACACAGTTCAGATACCTGACGGAGTGATCACAAATAGACAGCCATTGCTAATTCTGTCTAAAAATCCAAGCAAGTGATTTGTAAGTTAACACGTTCCCAGCGGCACAGATGTATCTGTACTTTCCATTACTGCGTTACGGGTCGTTTTAAACCTTGTCCTAAACCAGAGATTGTGGCGGCACGAGGCATATTAAACCCCACCGCCCGTAGGAGACCAAAATCCTTTTTTTGACGCCAAATAGGACAAAGTGTACGGTTTTTTTTGTGTGCGGCGCGAGGTCTAAGAAACCCGGCATTGAGGTTGGTATACCGTAGAACTAGGAATCAATAGCACATCAGATATATAGTTATCTCTGTCCTACACTGAACCAGATGGAAGTTATGCCTTCCGCACGACAGAGACGTTTAAGTTTTTCTTACCGCTATAAAGACGAGACACGGACAGGGTGTTTCAAGCCCTGTTTCGCAGTTGTCGTGGTAGTCGTTGGTTTGTTTACAAACGTGTCACATGATCGATTTATATTTTGCAAATTATACCACGTGTTTTGTTATGTATGACATTAAATAAAAACACACGTTGGGCTATTGATGTAAAATAGGGTATTTTTTTCAAGTGAAAATTTCAAAATTTTAAACAACCTTAAAATTAGTTCTAAAATATCAATAAATAAATAAATATTGCTGGACATTTCACACAGCGCTATCTAGCCCCAAACTAAGCAGAGCTTGTACTATGCGAACCAAATAACTGATAAAATAATTATATACATTTTTTTGTAAATGCATACTTATAATATATACATAAACATCCAGACCCGGAACAAATATCTGCAGATCATGCAAACATTTGTTCCGCGGCGGGAATCGAACCCGCTACCTCCTGCGTCTCAGCCGGCTATTCGTCCACTGCACCACGGAGGTCGTCAACATGAAACAATATCGAATGAAACAGCCTGTATAAAATAGGTAACCAAATCATATTAATTCATCATGTAAGTAGGTACCAGTTAAATTGACTAAGCGGCATCGTCGCAAAGGCGCCGCCGATTTACGTTAAAAATTGTTTATTGGAAATGTATCGATTACTGGATAAATATTCAAGCTGCCGGTATTTAAGCCCACTAAAATCAGTTAATACAATTCCGCATGTGTGTTGTAGATTAATGTCGTACATAACGGAACAGGTTGTATTTAGTTATAAGTTCACAATACGCCTGTAATGCATTTTATTTATAGTACACACGGCTACACATCGAGCTATATTGTTCCAGTATAAGCTGACCTCGCATTGTGTAGACTTTTCGTAGAATGATATAATTTTATTATAATTTTTATTAGACACAGTGTAAAACCTACTTCTGAACACTTTATATTGAGCTTCTGTTACTGTAGTGGTCGCAGGTGAGGCCAGATGAAACGCACTGAATGTATTTAATACATTTATTTGAAACAAGCTGACCAATCCGCAGCTACGCACGCGTAGTTTTTCAATAAAAACATTACCCTCCTTCTGCGCAGTTAGGTAAAAAGTAGCCTATGTCACCCGGGGATAGTAGATAGATAGATAGATAGATAGATAACTCTTTATTGAATTACCACACAAACAGAAATAATAAAAAAATAAGTACTGGGTTAAAATAAATAAGGCAATACAATGGGCGGCCTTATCGCTAAAAGCGATCTCTTCCAGGCAACCTTTGGATGGAGCGAAATTTTTAAAAATTACGGAGTGCGGTGTACTTTAGCGGATACATTACATTTACACATAATATATTCTATATGTATATTCTATCATAATATATTCATAATATATTCTAAAGTAGCCTATGTCACCCGGGGATAGTGTAGCTTCCCAACAGTGAAAGAACTTTAAATCGGTCCAGTAGTTTCGGAGCCTATTCAATACAAACAAACAAACAAATCTTTCCTCTTTATAATATTAGTATAGACTACTGCTTTAATCTCATCAGTTGTTCGCAGTAGAGTTCAGAATCGATAATCCTGCCTGGTGGCAACAGCTCATAATGAATAATGCCCTTCCAATCCCACCACACACACAGCATCACCTTGTTGCGAGTTAACCCGGGTTTCGTTACAGTCTGTGAAGCCTGACCGGCCTTTGACCACGACCTTTTTAGTTCATACATATTATAATGCGAAGACTTTCCCCAACCTATTATATGCGATCGATATCATTACTCATTCGGTCAGAACACTACAACTATCAAATTAGAACTGTCATAGAAAATAAAGATATGGAAATTGTATAGTAAAAACGAGTTCTAACTAGGGAAAGTGCGTTCTATCTAAAACTGGTTTTAACTGTTACATAGTTAACCCAAACGGTTATGTGTTTGTTCGCCCCTCGATGTTATCGGAGGTAGGTTTACACTCGTTTGTATTACCCGTGCGCGATAAGTTGGGACCTGAGCGCGGTGACGTCATATTGGCGTGTTTGTACCGCCCGCAAAAAAGCGAACATAAGAAGCAGCCGCCCGCGGCGTCGTCTTTGTTTTTTTTAACCTAATTTATTATGTTACTCAGGGAGGACGCTGCTTTTTATCTAATCTTTTTTACACTATTTGAATTATAACAACACTATTGAACTATAACAACAAAAACTACAACAACAAAACAATAACACAAACGAAAACTAAAAGAATTCCAGAGCGCGTCGTTACGTGACGTAGGCCAGTACAAGACTAAAAACCCTAGTAAAAAATAGTGATGCGAACGGTACAATACGGGCGCCATCGGGGAAGTGCAGGGGAAGCGGTCGGGGAGTCGCATTCCTAGCAGGTCCCAAGTTATCGCGCACGAGTAATACTTGTAAGTTACATGTTAGTATTTGTATTTTATATAATTTAGAAAGACGTTCATATTAAAATTATGTACGTTATTTGTTGTCTTATTTTAAAAATAAGATTAGGTGTTATAAAGCTTATTCGCTCTCGTGGGTGCGCAGACGAGCGCGCGGGCGGCGGCATTCGTGACCCTGACGCTGAGCTGCTGGGCGCGCTGAACGATCGTCTTCCGCTTCTTGGAGGAGACTCCATGCGCGATCTCTGCACAGCATTTCCTGTACTGCATCATGAGGATTTCCAGTTCCTTGACATTGTGGACCAGGACTACGGAAGCCATTGGGTAGCATGTGACGGGTCTTCTTGTTTGATCCGTAAGCGATGTCCCTTGAAGCGCCTGCGCACTCTGTTGTCAGTTCCTCTTGACGATTGTCGGACTGTACACAGGTCTGATAGCCATTTTGATTGTTTCCGGAGAAAAGCGGCAGTGAACCACGCGGTGACACGGTTTTGTTATGTGCGACATTAAATGAAAACACGGGTAGGGCTAATGGCTAGTATTGTTGTAAAATAGATTTTTTTCAAGTCTATTACCATAATAATAAAGCTTTTATTAACAATCTTAAATACATATTACATATTTCTACTTAGTACTACATAATTTGTTTATGTATAGATATAAAAATTTAATAGGTTCAGATTAGACGCCGGTTTTTTGATTGTCTTGCTTTTCAGCATAGGCCTCCCCGAGTGTTCTCCACAAAGATCTATCTCTTGCTTTTCTCGTCCCAAGTCGTTCCCGCCACTTTTAATATCATCTTCCCATCTACGATACTGTCTACTTTTACTTCTCGTTTTGTATCTAGGGCACCATTCTGTCACTTTTGCACATTTTTCCGTCTTATTTCTTTAGATGCCCAGTCCATTTTAGTTGTTGGATTCGGTATTTAATATCTGTAATGTTGGTCTGTTTTCTTATAGTTGTTAATCTAACTGTCTTTTAATATTATGTTTAGTATAGGTACTTCTTTCCATTCTGTGTTGACAAGTTTCTAATGATTTTATTTGTGAAACTCCATGTCTGTCATCCATTACCATAGGAAATTTTAAATAATCAATCAGCTTTAATATCAAGTCCTAATATATGAATGAAACAATCTGTACAAAACATCAAATCATATTCATTCATCATGTAAGTAGGTGCCTGTTAGACTGACTAAGCAGCATCTACGTAAAGGCGCCGCCGATTTACGTTAAAAATTGTTTATTGGAAATGTATCGATTATTTGGTAACTATTTAAGCTGCCGTTATTTTAAACCCACCTCTGAAATCAATTAATACGATTCCGGATGTGTGTTTTAAATTAATGTCGCACATAACAAAACAGGTTGTTTAATCAGAGCGAGATCAGGGAGTATACCTACGCACAAGATAGAATAACCAACCTTGTTTCTAGCTTATTTCCTGGCTTTGAAACGACGTTTCAAAGTGATCCTTGGTCGCACATAACAAAACAGGTTGTTTAATCAGAGCGAGATCAGGGAGTATACCTACGCACAAGATAGAATAACCAACCTTGTTTCTAGCTTATTTCCTGGCTTTGAAACGACGTTTCAAAGTGATCCTTGGTCGCACATAACAAAACAGGTTGTTTAATCAGAGCTAGATCAGGGAGTATACCTACGCACAAGATAGAATAACCATCCTTGTTTCTAGCTTATTTCCTGGCTTTGAAACGACGTTTCAAAGTGATCCTTGGTCGCACATAACAAAACAGGTTGTTTAATCAGAGCTAGATCAGGGAGTATACCTACGCACAAGATAGAATAACCAACCTTGTTTCTAGCTTATTTCCTGGCTTTGAAACGACGTTTCAAAGTGATCCTTGGTCGCACATAACAAAACAGGTTGTTTAATCAGAGCTAGATCAGGGAGTATACCTACGCACAAGATAGAATAACCATCCTTGTTTCTAGCTTATTTCCTGGCTTTGAAACGACGTTTCAAAGTGATCCTTGGTCGCACATAACAAAACAGGTTGTTTAAACAGAGCTAGATCAGGGAGTATACCTACGCACAAGATAGAATAACCAACCTTGTTTCTAGCTTATTTCCTGGCTTTGAAACGACGTTTCAAAGTGATCCTTGGTCGCACATAACAAAACAGGTTGTTTAATCAGAGCGAGATCAGGGAGTATACCTACGCACAAGATAGAATAACCAACCTTGTTTCTAGCTTATTTCCTGGCTTTGAAACGACGTTTCAAAGTGATCCTTGGTCGCACATAACAAAACAGGTTGTTTAATCAGAGCTAGATCAGGGAGTATACCTACGCACAAGATAGAATAACCAACCTTGTTTCTAGCTTATTTCCTGGCTTTGAAACGACGTTTCAAAGTGATCCTTGGTCGCACATAACAAAACAGGTTGTTTAATCAGAGCGAGATCAGGGAGTATACCTACGCACAAGATAGAATAACCATCCTTGTTTCTAGCTTATTTCCTGGCTTTGAAACGACGTTTCAAAGTGATCCTTGGTCGCACATAACAAAACAGGTTGTTTAATCAGAGCTAGATCAGGGAGTATACCTACGCACAAGATAGAATAACCAACCTTGTTTCTAGCTTATTTCCTGGCTTTGAAACGACGTTTCCAAGTGATCCTTGGTCGCACATAACAAAACAGGTTGTTTAATCAGAGCAAGATCAGGGAGTATACCTACGCACAAGATAGAATAACCAACCTTGTTTCTAGCTTATTTCCTGGCTTTGAAACGACGTTTCAAAGTGATCCTTGGTCGCACATAACAAAACAGGTTGTTTAATCAGAGCTAGATCAGGGAGTATACCTACGCACAAGATAGAATAACCAACCTTGTTTCTAGCTTATTTCCTGGCTTTGAAACGACGTTTCAAAGTGATCCTTGGTCGCACATAACAAAACAGGTTGTTTAATCAGAGCTAGATCAGGGAGTATACCTACGCACAAGATAGAATAACCAACCTTGTTTCTAGCTTATTTCCTGGCTTTGAAACGACGTTTCAAAGTGATCCTTGGTCGCACATAACAAAACAGGTTGTTTAATCAGAGCTAGATCAGGGAGTATACCTACGCACAAGATAGAATAACCAACCTTGTTTCTAGCTTATTTCCTGGCTTTGAAACGACGTTTCAAAGTGATCCTTGGTCGCACATAACAAAACAGGTTGTTTAATCAGAGCTAGATCAGGGAGTATACCTACGCACAAGATAGAATAACCAACCTTGTTTCTAGCTTATTTCCTGGCTTTGAAACGACGTTTCAAAGTGATCCTTGGTCGCACATAACAAAACAGGTTGTTTAATCAGAGCGAGATCAGGGAGTATACCTACGCACAAGATAGAATAACCAACCTTGTTTCTAGCTTATTTCCTGGCTTTGAAACGACGTTTCAAAGTGATCCTTGGTCGCACATAACAAAACAGGTTGTTTAATCAGAGCGAGATCAGGGAGTATACCTACGCACAAGATAGAATAACCAACCTTGTTTCTAGCTTATTTCCTGGCTTTGAAACGACGTTTCAAAGTGATCCTTGGTCGCACATAACAAAACAGGTTGTTTAATCAGAGCGAGATCAGGGAGTATACCTACGCACAAGATAGAATAACCAACCTTGTTTCTAGCTTATTTCCTGGCTTTGAAACGACGTTTCAAAGTGATCCTTGGTCGCACATAACAAAACAGGTTGTTTAATCAGAGCTAGATCAGGGAGTATACCTACGCACAAGATAGAATAACCAACCTTGTTTCTAGCTTATTTCCTGGCTTTGAAACGACGTTTCAAAGTGATCCTTGGTCGCACATAACAAAACAGGTTGTTTAATCAGAGCGAGATCAGGGAGTATACCTACGCACAAGATAGAATAACCAACCTTGTTTCTAGCTTATTTCCTGGCTTTGAAACGACGTTTCAAAGTGATCCTTGGTCGCACATAACAAAACAGGTTGTTTAATCAGAGCGAGATCAGGGAGTATACCTACGCACAAGATAGAATAACCAACCTTGTTTCTAGCTTATTTCCTGGCTTTGAAACGACGTTTCAAAGTGATCCTTGGTCGCACATAACAAAACAGGTTGTTTAATCAGAGCGAGATCAGGGAGTATACCTACGCACAAGATAGAATAACCAACCTTGTTTCTAGCTTATTTCCTGGCTTTGAAACGACGTTTCAAAGTGATCCTTGGTCGCACATAACAAAACAGGTTGTTTAATCAGAGCTAGATCAGGGAGTATACCTACGCACAAGATAGAATAACCAACCTTGTTTCTAGCTTATTTCCTGGCTTTGAAACGACGTTTCAAAGTGATCCTTGGTCGCACATAACAAAACAGGTTGTTTAATCAGAGCGAGATCAGGGAGTATACCTACGCACAAGATAGAATAACCAACCTTGTTTCTAGCTTATTTCCTGGCTTTGAAACGACGTTTCAAAGTGATCCTTGGTCGCACATAACAAAACAGGTTGTTTAATCAGAGCGAGATCAGGGAGTATACCTACGCACAAGATAGAATAACCAACCTTGTTTCTAGCTTATTTCCTGGCTTTGAAACGACGTTTCAAAGTGATCCTTGGTCGCACATAACAAAACAGGTTGTTTAATCAGAGCTAGATCAGGGAGTATACCTACGCACAAGATAGAATAACCAACCTTGTTTCTAGCTTATTTCCTGGCTTTGAAACGACGTTTCAAAGTGATCCTTGGTCGCACATAACAAAACAGGTTGTTTAATCAGAGCTAGATCAGGGAGTATACCTACGCACAAGATAGAATAACCAACCTTGTTTCTAGCTTATTTCCTGGCTTTGAAACGACGTTTCCAAGTGATCCTTGGTCGCACATAACAAAACAGGTTGTTTAATCAGAGCAAGATCAGGGAGTATACCTACGCACAAGATAGAATAACCAACCTTGTTTCTAGCTTATTTCCTGGCTTTGAAACGACGTTTCCAAGTGATCCTTGGTCGCACATAACAAAACAGGTTGTTTAATCAGAGCAAGATCAGGGAGTATACCTACGCACAAGATAGAATAACCAACCTTGTTTCTAGCTTATTTCCTGGCTTTGAAACGACGTTTCAAAGTGATCCTTGGTCTCACATAACAAAACAGGTTGTTTAATCAGAGCTAGATCAGGGAGTATACCTACGCACAAGATAGAATAACCAACCTTGTTTCTAGCTTATTTCCTGGCTTTGAAACGACGTTTCAAAGTGATCCTTGGTCGCACATAACAAAACAGGTTGTTTAATCAGAGCTAGATCAGGGAGTATACCTACGCACAAGATAGAATAACCAACCTTGTTTCTAGCTTATTTCCTGGCTTTGAAACGACGTTTCAAAGTGATCCTTGGTCGCACATAACAAAACAGGTTGTTTAATCAGAGCTAGATCAGGGAGTATACCTACGCACAAGATAGAATAACCAACCTTGTTTCTAGCTTATTTCCTGGCTTTGAAACGACGTTTCAAAGTGATCCTTGGTCGCACATAACAAAACAGGTTGTTTAATCAGAGCTAGATCAGGGAGTATACCTACGCACAAGATAGAATAACCAACCTTGTTTCTAGCTTATTTCCTGGCTTTGAAACGACGTTTCAAAGTGATCCTTGGTCGCACATAACAAAACAGGTTGTTTAATCAGAGCGAGATCAGGGAGTATACCTACGCACAAGATAGAATAACCAACCTTGTTTCTAGCTTATTTCCTGGCTTTGAAACGACGTTTCAAAGTGATCCTTGGTCGCACATAACAAAACAGGTTGTTTAATCAGAGCGAGATCAGGGAGTATACCTACGCACAAGATAGAATAACCAACCTTGTTTCTAGCTTATTTCCTGGCTTTGAAACGACGTTTCAAAGTGATCCTTGGTCGCACATAACAAAACAGGTTGTTTAATCAGAGCGAGATCAGGGAGTATACCTACGCACAAGATAGAATAACCAACCTTGTTTCTAGCTTATTTCCTGGCTCTGAAACGACGTTTCAAAGTGATCCTTGGTCGCACATAACAAAACAGGTTGTTTAATCAGAGCGAGATCAGGGAGTATACCTACGCATAAGATAGAATAACCAACCTTGTTTCTAGCTTATTTCCTGGCTTTGAAACGACGTTTCAAAGTGATCCTTGGTCGCACATAACAAAACAGGTTGTTTAATCAGAGCGAGATCAGGGAGTATACCTACGCACAAGACAGAATAACCAACCTTGTTTCTAGCTTATTTCCTGGCTTTGAAACGACGTTTCAAAGTGATCCTTGGTCGCACATAACAAAACAGGTTGTTTAATCAGAGCGAGATCAGGGAGTATACCTACGCACAAGATAGAATAACCAACCTTGTTTCTAGCTTATTTCCTGGCTTTGAAACGACGTTTCAAAGTGATCCTTGGTCGCACATAACAAAACAGGTTGTTTAATCAAAGCTAGATCAGGGAGTATACCTACGCACAAGATAGAATAACCAACCTTGTTTCTAGCTTATTTCCTGGCTTTGAAGCGACGTTTCAAAGTGATCCTTGGTCGCACATAACAAAACAGGTTGTTTAATCAGTGCTAGATCAGGGAGTATACCTACGCACAAGATAGAATAACCAACGTTGTTTGTAGCTTATTTCCTGGCTTTGAAACGACGTTTCAAAGTGATCCTTGGTCGCACATAACAAAACAGGTTGTTTAATCAGAGCGAGATCAGGGAGTATACCTACGCACAAGATAGAATAACCAACCTTGTTTCTAGCTTATTTCCTGGCTCTGAAACGACGTTTCAAAGTGATCCTTGGTCGCACATAACAAAACAGGTTGTTTAATCAGAGCGAGATCAGGGAGTATACCTACGCACAAGATAGAATAACCAACCTTGTTTCTAGCTTATTTCCTGGCTTTGAAACGACGTTTCAAAGTGATCCTTGGTCGCACATAACAAAACAGGTTGTTTAATCAGAGCTAGATCAGGGAGTATACCTACGCACAAGATAGAATAACCAACCTTGTTTCTAGCTTATTTCCTGGCTTTGAAACGACGTTTCAAAGTGATCCTTGGTCGCACATAACAAAACAGGTTGTTTAATCAGAGCGAGATCAGGGAGTATACCTACGCACAAGATAGAATAACCAACCTTGTTTCTAGCTTATTTCCTGGCTTTGAAACGACGTTTCAAAGTGATCCTTGGTCGCACATAACAAAACAGGTTGTTTAATCAGAGCGAGATCAGGGAGTATACCTACGCACAAGATAGAATAACCAACCTTGTTTCTAGCTTATTTCCTGGCTTTGAAACGACGTTTCAAAGTGATCCTTGGTCGCACATAACAAAACAGGTTGTTTAATCAGAGCGAGATCAGGGAGTATACCTACGCACAAGATAGAATAACCAACCTTGTTTCTAGCTTATTTCCTGGCTTTGAAACGTCGTTTCAAAGTGATCCTTGGTCGCACATAACAAAACAGGTTGTTTAATCAGAGCGAGATCAGGGAGTATACCTACGCACAAGATAGAATAACCAACCTTGTTTCTAGCTTAATTCCTGGCTTTGAAGCGACGTTTCAAAGTGATCCTTGGTCGCACATAACAAAACAGGTTGTTTAATCAGAGCTAGATCAGGGAGTATACCTACGCACAAGATAGAATAACCAACCTTGTTTCTAGCTTATTTCCTGGCTTTGAAACGACGTTTCAAAGTGATCCTTGGTCGCACATAACAAAACAGGTTGTTTAATCAGAGCGAGATCAGGGAGTATACCTACGCACAAGATAGAATAACCAACCTTGTTTCTAGCTTATTTCCTGGCTTTGAAACGACGTTTCAAAGTGATCCTTGGTCGCACATAACAAAACAGGTTGTTTAATCAGAGCGAGATCAGGGAGTATACCTACGCACAAGATAGAATAACCAACCTTGTTTCTAGCTTATTTCCTGGCTTTGAAACGACGTTTCAAAGTGATCCTTGGTCGCACATAACAAAACAGGTTGTTTAATCAGAGCGAGATCAGGGAGTATACCTACGCACAATATAGAATAACCAACCTTGTTTCTAGCTTATTTCCTGGCTTTGAAACGACGTTTCAAAGTGATCCTTGGTCGCACATAACAAAACAGGTTGTTTAATCAGAGCGAGATCAGGGAGTATACCTACGCACAAGATAGAATAACCAACCTTGTTTCTAGCTTATTTCCTGGCTTTGAAACGACGTTTCAAAGTGATCCTTGGTCGCACATAACAAAACAGGTTGTTTAATCAGAGCGAGATCAGGGAGTATACCTACGCACAAGATAGAATAACCAACCTTGTTTCTAGCTTATTTCCTGGCTTTGAAACGACGTTTCAAAGTGATCCTTGGTCGCACATAACAAAACAGGTTGTTTAATCAGAGCGAGATCAGGGAGTATACCTACGCACAAGATAGAATAACCAACCTTGTTTCTAGCTTATTTCCTGGCTTTGAAACGACGTTTCAAAGTGATCCTTGGTCGCACATAACAAAACAGGTTGTTTAATCAGAGCGAGATCAGGGAGTATACCTACGCACAAGATAGAATAACCAACCTTGTTTCTAGCTTATTTCCTGGCTTTGAAACGACGTTTCAAAGTGATCCTTGGTCGCACATAACAAAACAGGTTGTTTAATCAGAGCGAGATCAGGGAGTATACCTACGCACAAGATAGAATAACCAACCTTGTTTCTAGCTTATTTCCTGGCTTTGAAACGACGTTTCAAAGTGATCCTTGGTCGCACATAACAAAACAGGTTGTTTAATCAGAGCGAGATCAGGGAGTATACCTACGCACAAGATAGAATAACCAACCTTGTTTCTAGCTTATTTCCTGGCTTTGAAACGACGTTTCAAAGTGATCCTTGGTCGCACATAACAAAACAGGTTGTTTAATCAGAGCGAGATCAGGGAGTATACCTACGCACAAGATAGAATAACCATCCTTGTTTCTAGCTTATTTCCTGGCTTTGAAACGACGTTTCAAAGTGATCCTTGGTCGCACATAACAAAACAGGTTGTTTAATCAGAGCGAGATCAGGGAGTATACCTACGCACAAGATAGAATAACCAACCTTGTTTCTAGCTTATTTCCTGGCTTTGAAACGACGTTTCAAAGTGATCCTTGGTCGCACATAACAAAACAGGTTGTTTAATCAGAGCGAGATCAGGGAGTATACCTACGCACAAGATAGGATAACCAACCTTGTTTCTAGCTTATTTCCTGGCTTTGAAACGACGTTTCAAAGTGATCCTTGGTCGCACATAACAAAACAGGTTGTTTAATCAGAGCGAGATCAGGGAGTATACCTACGCACAAGATAGAATAACCAACCTTGTTTCTAGCTTATTTCCTGGCTTTGAAACGACGTTTCAAAGTGATCCTTGGTCGCACATAACAAAACAGGTTGTTTAATCAGAGCGAGATCAGGGAGTATACCTACGCACAAGATAGAATAACCAACCTTGTTTCTAGCTTATTTCCTGGCTTTGAAACGACGTTTCAAAGTGATCCTTGGTCGCACATAACAAAACAGGTTGTTTAATCAGAGCGAGATCAGGGAGTATACCTACGCACAAGATAGAATAACCAACCTTGTTTCTAGCTTATTTCCTGGCTTTGAAACGACGTTTCAAAGTGATCCTTGGTCGCACATAACAAAACAGGTTGTTTAATCAGAGCGAGATCAGGGAGTATACCTACGCACAAGATAGAATAACCAACCTTGTTTCTAGCTTATTTCCTGGCTTTGAAACGACGTTTCAAAGTGATCCTTGGTCGCACATAACAAAACAGGTTGTTTAATCAGAGCGAGATCAGGGAGTATACCTACGCACAAGATAGAATAACCAACCTTGTTTCTAGCTTATTTCCTGGCTTTGAAACGACGTTTCAAAGTGATCCTTGGTCGCACATAACAAAACAGGTTGTTTAATCAGAGCGAGATCAGGGAGTATACCTACGCACAAGATAGAATAACCAACCTTGTTTCTAGCTTATTTCCTGGCTTTGAAACGACGTTTCAACGTGATCCTTGGTCGCACATAACAAAACAGGTTGTTTAATCAGAGCTAGATCAGGGAGTATACCTACGCACAAGATAGAATAACCAACCTTGTTTCTAGCTTATTTCCTGGCTTTGAAACGACGTTTCAAAGTGATCCTTGTGGTTTTAATGAATATTGAATTTTAGCTAGACGTGGTATTTCGATGTGCGCCTCATGAGGTCGGCTCGCGGTCGCTCAGCGTGCTATGGAGAGTGCTATGCTTGCTGTTCCTCTACGAGATACCTACAATCACAAATGAGGAGATCCGTAGACGAAGCAAAGTCACCGGCAGCACAAAGGATTACCAAGCTGAAGGCAGTGGGCAGGGCAGAGTTCAAACTGACGGCCGTTGGGGCAGATAGGTTCTCGGGTGGAGATTAACTCGACGAATAAGATCTTCCACCTACCTTTTTAACTTAGGATCCTAAAACCGACAGCCTCAGCCAGTTTTCCACTAAGCAATGATATTCTTCATTTAAAGGTTGTCTGGAAGGGATCGCTTTTTTAAGCGATAAGACCGCCCATTATGCTTACATTATCTATAAAAACGGCAAAAAAATCACGTTTGTTGTATGGGAGCCCCCCTTAAATACTTGTTTTATTTTAATTATTTATTTTTAAAGTGAATATACAACTAAATATTATGTGAATATTTCAAGCGTCTACCTGTTGCCGTTTTCAATATCGAGCAAAAAAATCACGTTTGTTGTATGGGAGCCCCCTTAAATATTTATATTATTCTGTAATATTTGTTGTTATAGCGGTATGAGAAATACATACATCATTCTGTGAAAATTTCAACTGTGTAACTATCACGGTTCATGAGATACAGCCTGGTGATAGACGGACAGACAGACAGCGGAGCCTCAGTAATAGGGTGCCGTTTTACCCTTTGGTTATGGAACCCTAGAAACGAATGATAACACAATCGAGGGATACCGTTTGGTGTTGGAGCTACATATCTATCAACTCCATACCAAATGTAATAACACCACAGAGGGCTTAGCAAAGTTACATTCGATTAGCGAAGACGCTAGTCGATAAGTCCGAAAATGTATGGGATTGACACATGCTATGGAAATATCACGATGACGATCATAGACGACCTCAATGGCGTAGTGGGTGAATAGCCGGCTGAGACGCAGGAGGTTGCGGGTTCGATTCCCGCCGCGGAACAAATGTTTGCATGATCTACAGTTATTCGCCGGTCTGGATGTTTTTATATATATCACTAGTTGTATGCCCGCAATTTCTTCGGTAATTTACTTCAACTAGAGCGCCACCTACCAGGTCCAATTGTGAATCTGAACCATCCAGAGACCCACTCAAACACACACAAGCAATTTTATTAAAATATGTCTCGCCGTTATACTTGGAAAACTCATGATTTTCGTGGCGAGGCGAGACGTTATTCGGAGCGGATCGCACTCACCCTGATGAAGGTTCACGAATTGAACCGAAATATTGTCGGTCGAAACACCGATAAAACGGTACGTGATAAATCCCGGGATTATAATTATGTCTAGCCGTTTTTTAGTTTAAGCGAGAACGAACAGCAATTGACTTTTATATACACGGTGTCCTTTAAATCACTGCTTTCCCAGTACAAACGTTGTTCAGACCGTGGTCTAACAACAGTTTATAACATCAAATTAATAAACAAAACGCAATCGGTCTTTGAAAAATATAAAAAGTTGCGAACTTAAAACGTCTATTTTAACGTTACGCCCTACAACATAGTCAGCGCGCTGACCGGTACCTACTAGGTACTTATCTAACTAAGGAGTAGGTAATACGCTACGGCTAGCGTACCCATGAACTTTATGTCACGGTTAGTTTTTGAACAAAGTAAGACGTATTTGAGAAGGTCTAGATTTTTTTATTCTCTTATTTGATGCTTTAAACAGTTGTTAGACCATGGTCTGAGCAATAATTGTTGTGGGAAAACAGTGATTTAAAGGACACCGTGTATAAGAGAAGAAAATAAGTATGTATTAAAATCAAACTAAAAAGTAATTAAAACTGTTTATTTGGTAACTTATATATAGATTACATTTCGGGTAAGCTCTGCTTAGTTTGGGGCTAGATAGCGCTGTGTGAAATATCCAGTAATATTTGTTTATTTATACATGTTGCGATGTCGCTACACTTTTAAACAGCCACTGTTTCAACTTTATTAGTATTAGTAAGTTGTGGTTGTGCTGTTCGTTTCCGGTTCTTGCTCTTGATGGGGGCGGGCTGCTTGAGGTGGACCGTGCTGAGATGCAGCTTCATGGAGTTGGACTGAGAGAAGGCCTTCGGGCACATCGGGCACGCGTACGGCTTCTCGCCCGTGTGCACCTGAAATACGATTAACAAGTAATCAATGTGTGTGCGTCAAGTACGAAAATTATTTTCAACAGCAATTAGTACCCATTCGGTACCAGTAGTAAGACATTTGGTACCGTAATAGATTAGAAAATATACAAAAACTAAGCCAGCGTTTAGTGTCCATGTGGTACCCATTTGGTATCAGTAGTAAGACATTTGGTACCGTAATAGATTAGAAAATATACAAAAACTAAGCCAGCGTTTAGTGTCCATGTGGTACCCATTTGGTATCAGTAGTAAGACATTTGGTACCGTAATAGATTAGAAAATATACAAAAACTAAGCCAGCGTTTAGTGTCCATGTGGTACCCATTTGGTATCAGTAGTAAGACATTTGGTACCGCAATAGATCAGAAAATATATAAAAACTAAGCCAGCATTTAGTATTCAATTAGTACCAGTAGTAAGACATTTGGTACCGCAGTAGATTATAAAATACACACAAACTAAGCCAGCATTTAGTATCAGTAGTTCAATTGGTACCAGTAGTAATACATGAAGAAGAAGAAGAAGAAGAATATTTAGTACTAGTTGTTATCTTCAGAATGCAACTTAACCTACTCAAAACTGTACAAAGTTGTTAATAAATACTTCAAACGCCCGATAATTTGCGCAATAAGTACTAAAGCGTGGTCTTCCGACGTCTTTTTAAAATAATGCAAAGCCCAAAAATTATTTAAGCAGAATCCATTTAAGTGGTAATTTTTTTAATAAATCAGAGTTTAAAAATTGTGTGTCAAGATGGCGGCGCCAACTTAGTACCACATGGGTACTAAGTTGGCGCCGCCATCTTGACACTTCCGCCATCTTGGACTGATCTCGCTGTTGGCCTCTGAAGCCGTTGCAACTTAACCGAACTTTTGGCGAGCGCAGAAGGCGCTCAGCCCTGTAAGCTTTTGATGAGGCAACTAGCGCAAGGACACCACTTAGGTACGAACCTCGGCTTGGGCTATTGCCAGGATGGGGGTAGGAGAGAAACGCCCGGGTACGTGCTTGTACCTCGTATAGGCGGCGACTGAAGGGACTCGTCGACCTCGCCGGCGAGGTCGGTGTATCTGTGAAGTGTTTGCTCTGTCTAATGTAGATGACTCGGAAATCTCTTCCGCATTAGCGGAGGTGATTTCGTCATCCGGGTCTCCGAGAACGTGTCTCGGACGACGGAGGGTTTACTGGTAGAAGCAGTGCAGGAGTGTTGGCTTTTATGTAATACTGACCCGTTCATGTCGCAAGAGGGCGACCTTATTGGTGAATGCCTTGGGGCACGTGGGGCAGGGGAAGGGACGCTCCCCCGTGTGCGTGCGCATGTGAAACTGAAACAAAATATATTTTAGTAGATATAATAACTAGATGAAGATGAACTAGAAATGACTAGATGTTGAGACCTAGTTCTTAATGACATACTGTCTGTTTATGAAGTTCTATTTACTATTTTATCTGAACGTGTCATAGTTATAAATATACAATTATTTTCAATAAAATACAGAAGAAACAGTTGAATCATCTAAAGACCGTTGCAAACGATCTATAGATAGCTCAACTGCTCCAGATCACAATCAGGCGGAAGTGTCCTCAAGACACTGGTTGCATTGCCCCATGAATTCAATTGAATTGCAATGCCTATGCGTTGACCCAGATAAGAGCCAGCTCTCGGATCACACGTCGCTTCGACCAGACGCCCAGAAAGATATTTGAAAACGCGATTGGTCCCATGGACCCAGGGTCTCGACCCCAAATGGCTCAAATACGTAAGCTCTGTCGAGCTTTGCGATATTTGCGCCAAGATATACCCATTAAGATAGATTTCAGATTGGTCCCATAGAAATTTCATCGAAATCGGTTCAGAAGTTTGTTTTTTCTGTTATCTGAAGTCTGTTATAGTTTTGTTAAAAAGTTACTTGTCTAATCTATTGAGGTTCAAATCAAATGTTTTTCTAAAGGTACCAAATGGATACTAAATAACGATGAAAAGGATTTACCTGCCTATTCTTTCAATAAATAAATATTATGATATTCCCTTGTCAATACATCTTTGATAATCTGATGTATGTTCACAAAAATATTAATTTGGTAAAAAAAAATAGCGATAATCATAATTTTAATACTAGAAATAAAGATAAACTCGCTGTTGCCCCTTGTAGACTCCATAAAGTTAGTAAATCGTTTAAAGGGCAAGGTGTACGCTTTTATAACAAACTCCCAAGTGATGTACAAAAACTGACAATTAACAAATTTAAAAACGCAATTAAACAAAATCTTTATAAAAAAGCCTACTATAAAATATCGGATTATTTAGAGCTTGGGATTTAAATTGCTACAACTCGTTCGAAAATGTTACAATTTAGATGTTATTTATTTTCTTAATTGTTATGTATTCTCAAAGGATCATTAAAAAGAAAAACAGGCGGTAAAATCGACGTTACAAAGTGATAGCTACATGTGATTTTAATGAATAAAAACATTTTGATTGATTATGTTTATTCATATAGTCCGTCGGCGCGGTGGGTCGACGACATGAAGAAAGTCGCGGGCAACTCCTGGGTGCGCGCAGCACAGGACCGGGAAGGGTGGCGTTTACAAAGGGAGGCCTACACCCAGCAGTGGATACTTATGGGCTGTGGATGATGATGATGATGTTTATTCTGTATTATTTATTACTGGACGGGTCACGTCTCCCGTATGCAACCCGATAGGTCGGCCAAGGTCACAAAGCATGTCACAAAACAAGGAATCACAAGCATGTTGACTCCTAAAGACGGAAAGCGACGCCGAGGAAAGCCTAAAAAGCGTTGGAGCGATGACTGGGACGTCTTCCAGAGAGACTGGCGGGATATGGCTCTAGACCGCGATAAGTGGAAGGAAGAGGGGGAAGCCTTTGCCGAGCAGTGGGACAGTATTTTTTTTTTATGTTATTTGTGGGGGAACAGGCTTACGGCCCACCTGATGGTAAGCGGTCACCGTCGCCTATTGACACCGGCAACACCCGGGGTATTGTCGATGCGTTCCCTACACTGTACAAACCTCTTTACATTTCTCTTGAAGCGTGCCATGTCGTATCCTAATGAGAAAACCTCAGATGGTAGCTCATTCCACATCTTGCAAGTATGGGGTAGAAGAGATCGCGTGAAGCGTGTGGTGCGCGATACCCAATTGTCGATGATATGTGGATGAGCTTTATTACGTTGTCGAGAAGTGCGGTGGTAAAATCTCGACAACGGAATGAGATCGAATAGCTCCTCAGAACATTCCCCATTATACTGGCGGTAGAATACACTGAGCGATCCGATGTCACGGCGTTGACGGTTCCAGCCGGGCGGCGAGTTTGGGATCACCGATGATTCTAACGACTCTATGTATGGACTAGTAAAACAAAAAAAAAATATTCTGACCTGTAAAACGAACAATGTGGAGTAAGTCTTGGGGCACAGGCTGCATTGGAAGGGTCGCTCGCCGGTATGCGTCCGCTGGTGGATAAGAAGCTTCGCTCGCGACTGAAACACACATTGCATCCATCTATACTATCTATTCCACTAATATTATAAACGCGAAAGTTTGTATGGATGTATGTGTGGATGTTTGTTACTCATTCACGCAAAAACTACTGAATAGATTTTAATGAAATTTGGTATGTGTGTAGATTATAACCTGGAGTAACACATAGGCTACTTTTTATTGGTAAACCATGCGTGAGAAGCCGCGGGCGGAACCTAGTAATCCATAATAAGACTAGTGGGTTCGCCCCGAACTGAGATCTCGCGAGTCTCACACAAAAACAAAAATATATTATTCGTAATCTTTGACTATCAAAATAGTGCCACGAAATACAATAACCAACTACTTGACCTAGTTCATTGAACCAGTTTCATTCAATTTACAGGTAACGGAAGTTCATGATAAATGGGTAACTACTCTTTTTTGGGGTACAAAATGCAGTTATTCTAGATTTCAGACTTTTCCCTATATTTGTGTCACTAAAGCTACACGCATACCAAATTTCAGCACTGTGGGGTCACTGGTGTACCCTGTGAATTTTGTCAAACTTTTGTTTTTGTTATGGCTAATAACTAAAAAACTACAAGGAATAAACTAAAAATACAACAGGGTTGAAATTAACTAATAAAGACCTTTCCTTTGACGTCCCACTTGACCTAATAGTCTCATTCTCATTTTTTTACTCCTTCTGAACCCCAATATCTCAACAACCCCATAACGTTTTTAGCTCATTTAGTCTAACATCTAAACAGAACGACCGACTACGCCTGAACTAAAACGTTTAAGCATTCAATTGAATAGCATGGCATGGCAGTGGCGCAGCGCCGTTCGGAGCTCGCGTCCAACGCTAGGCAACGGCGGCGGCAGACGCCGCGTCGCACCCCCCCCCCTCCCCCACCCACCAAAATTGTGCCTACCTACCTATGTATCAAATTTCACCATGATCGGATAAACGTTTCGAAAGTTATCCTCCGACAAACAAACATACATACAACGCCGTTTGCCCAAGTTGATTTGGAGATCTCGCTTTGCTCGATCAATTATAAGGAACTATGTTTGTTTGTTTGTTAACTTTTCCCGACAAAACGGCAGATTAGATTGTAATGAAATTTGGGAAAGAGACAGATTATATTCTGGGTTAAGGCATAGGCTATTTTTGTCTCAAAAAATAATCTTGAACGAGGTGAAATAGAAATAAAATAAACGATTTCACTTGCTGCCTGACGTCACTCCAGCATAGACAACACTTTACACGCTAGGATAGTATGTCTAAGAATCTTATATGTGTTTAGTTATGTACGTGATTATATGAAAACACGGGTAGCTAACGGCAAGTATTAAAAAAAAAATCAAAATGTTTTTATTTCTAACTTAAAGAACTTTAACAAAGATGTTGAGATCTTCTTTAAAGTATATTATACTTGTGTCAGAAGACCCCGCTCTTCAATAGCCATACAATTTATTTATATAAGTTACAGATTTTTACATGGAATAGGTTATCCAACAGTAGCGAGCATATACGGTGTATATGGGAAGAATGTATATGTACGTGTGTGTATGTATATTAGTTGGTGTGTTTGTGTGTGTGCGTGTTTTCATCTATGTGTGTGTATGCAATAGGGGGGGAGGGGTTTATGTATGTTAGTTTGTGTGTTTGTGTGTGTGCGTGTGTTTTCATCTATGAGTGTGTATGCAATAGGGAGGTGTGTGTGTGTGTATGTTAGTTGGTGTGTTTGTGTGTGTGTGTTTTCATCTATGTGTGTATACAATAGGGGTGGGGGGTGCAATAGGGGGGGGGTGTATGTATGTTAGTTGGTGTGTTTGCGTGTGTGTGTGTGTTTTCATCTGTGTGTGTATGCAATAGGGGTGGGGGGGGGGGGGTGTGTTTGTGTGCAGAGTGCGTGTACTGTATGAGTATAGGGAGTGAAAGAGTGTGAATTGTGTGTTTTGGTGTAAAGCTAGACATAAATACGTATTTATTATTATTATGATGTATACTAACAAAATACAATATAAATATATATATATACCTAGTCAGGTCATAAGTATTGTCACACAGTAAAAACTTTTCTTTTAGAATGCTGGCCACAAAAAAGTTTATAGAATTCGAATTTCGAATTGTTCATGAAAATAAAAATGTATACTTTTTAGAATTTTACTCATTTTTAAATATGGAGTGGACGCTTAAAGAAGACCGTGTTGCAGTTATTGCGTTGCATCGTTGCGGTTACGCGCCAATTCAATGCTCGTCTAATGGAGCTGAGACTGAAGAGATGCCGCGCTTTGTTGAAGCGGTACGCGGGAAAAAAATATCAGGAAATTCTTTTTTCGGATGAAAAAATTTTTACCGTAGAAGAGAGCTACAACAAACAAAATGATAAGGTGTACGCACACAGTAGTGAAGAAGCGAGCAACCGTATTCCGCGTGTCCAACGAGGTCATTTTCCATCCTCGCTCATGGTATGGTTGGGAGTTTCTTATTGGGGCTTAACAGAGGTACATTTTTGTGAGAAAGGTGTAAAAACGAAAGCAGTTGTGTATCAAAATACAGTCCTGACGAACCTGGTGGAACCTGTTTCTCATACCATGTTCAATAACAGGCACAGGGTATTCCAACAAGATTCGGCGCCAGCTCATAGAGCGAAGAGCACACAAGACTGGCTGGCGGCGCGTGAAATCAACTTCATCCGGCACGAAGACTGGCCCTCCTCCAGTCCAGATTTAAATCCATTAGATTACAAGATATGGCAACACTTGGAGGAACAGGCGTGCTCAAAACCTCATCCCCATTTGGAGTCACTCAAGACATCCTTGATTAAGGCAGCCGCCGATATTGACATGGACCTCGTTCGTGCTGCGATAGACGACTGGCCGCGCAGATTGAAGGCCTGTATTCAAAATCACGGAGGTCATTTTGAATAAACTTTAGTATCATAAGAATCTATGTTTTGTTAAGTTCATTTTGGTATATAAATGGTTACATAATGAATAAACTTGTTTCAATTGTTTTATATTAAACATGTGACAGAATTTATGACCTGACTAGGTATATACATATATCAGGATACAATTTGCATAAGTGCTTCAGTCTCATCATAACTTTTTGTGAGTAAACGACTAGTGAGCATTTTCCTGCAGTCATAATGATGTTACGTGTAACTATTCCAAGTTATATTTAATAGATTGTATAGGTGTGATGATTTGTTGTCATATTGGTTGCTACAGTTCGACCGAAACCGCTGTACCGCTCCTTAAGAAAGTGCGGCGAGGTGGGGGCCGAGGAAAAAAGAGCAAGAGTAGGTACACATGAAATCGATATTGTCGGATAGATCTTACGATATCGTAAACGATATGTTAATATTTTACGATATGTAAGTAACTAAATTGTCTACAGATATTCTGACACAGATTCTGCTTCAACTTGATGAAGTTGAACGGAAGATGTTCCGTTTCGCTATCGGAACTTGAATCAGAGTCGTTCTGCAAATTTATTATTAATGGATCGATAATAATATCAAATCTACTATCGCGATTCCAGTAATTCTTTTCATTTTTTTCGACATGATGACGGTCTTGACATCACGAGATAGCGCTCGACTCATCTTTGGATATTTATCTCATGTGCGTCTGACGATTGATCGGAGCGGCCGATACTTCCCCCCGTCTCGCCGCGCGCATACCTCAGGCGCGGTACAGCGGTTTCGGTCAAACTATAGCGAAAATTGTTTTAGTGGCCTGAACCTTAACAACCATATCACTTCTTCTTTTTCTTAAATAGTTAATATTGTTGTAAAATAGTTTAGTATTGTTGTAAAATAGTTTAGTATTGTTGTAAAATAGTTTAGTATTGTTGTAAAATAGTTTAGTATTGTTGTAAAATAGTTTAGTATTGTTGTAAAATAGTTTAGTATTGTTGTAAAATAGTTTAGTATTGTGGTAAAATAGTTTAGTATTGTTGTAAAATAGTTTAGTATTGTTGTAAAATAGTTTAGTATTGTTGTAAAATAGTTTAGTATTGTTGTAAAATAGTTTAGTATTGTTGTAAAATAGTTTAGTATTGTTGTAAAATAGTTTAGTATTGTTGTAAAATAGTTTAGTATTGTTGTAAAATAGTTTTTTTTCGAATTCATTCTAATCTAAAGAGCCCGCTGGATCTCACTGCTGGGCAAAGGCTTCCCTTCCCATCTTCCATTCCGGATTAGAGCTTCTGTTGAACAGTTCGCACTGTGCACAGCTTCTAGATCGTCCCGCCATCTCCGCCTGGGCCACTCGGTGGTTATCTTAGCCCACAAAGCATTGCGCATTCTACATACGTGTCTCGCCCACTCCCACTTCAATTTAACTATTGCGTGACATCGGGAATATTTGTCTTAGAGCGCAGTATGGTGTTTTTATGCGGTTTGTGAGTCTAACTCCCAATATATTACCCTCCATCGCCCTCTCAAACTCCCAAGTGATGTACAAAAATTGACAATTAACAAATTTAAAAACGCAATTTCACAAAATCTTTATAAAAAAGCCTACTATAAAATATCGGATTAGTTAGATTGATAGAGAAGCTTGGGATTGAAATTGCTCCAACTCGTTCAAAATGTTACAATTTAGACGTAATTTATTACCTGTATTGTTATGTATTCTAAAAGGATCATTAAAAAAAACAATCAGCCTTGTTTTCTTGCCTTTCTTTCCTGACTTGGTCGCGAAGGAAAAGGCAGTAAAATTGACGTTTCAAAGTGATCCTTGTGATTTTAATGAATAAAAGACTTTTACTTCTAACAGGCCCAAGTTTGCACTTTGAAGTGCTATCAGAAACTAGGTTTGTGCACCGTACGTAAGGTTCAAATTGATTACCATAGAATTTTTTAATTTTTATCACAACCTTAATTTTAAGTCGCAAAATATCAGTGAAACAGCCTAAACCAAAATAGGTAAACAAATCATATTAATTCATCATGTAAGTAGGTACCTGTTAAACTGACTAAGCGGCATCGTTGCAAAGGCGCCGCCGATTTACGTTACAAATTGTTTATTGGAAATGTACTGGATCGTCGATTACTGGATAAATATTCGAGCTACCGGCATTAAACCTCCTCTAAAATCAGATAATGCAATTCCGGACGTGTGTTTTCAATTAATGTCGTACATAACGAAACACGTAGTTCCAACAGTGACTCACGCCACATTCCTTCCCGCATAGTTCGCAGAGCATGCCGCGCGCGCACGGGCGGTACGGCACTGCGGGGTGCGCCGCCGAGTGGTGCTTGTACAACGACAGCGTACTCTTCATCAGCACCTTCTCGCAACACTGTAAAATACAAGTAATACAAATCAAATGAGTCGTCTAGTGTCAAAGGTGGCAATCTGTCATTTGTTGATAAATAGAAAAAAAATGACTCCATTGCGACGTCCAACTGAAATGTGTACACACGGCTACAACAGCCAGTATAAGCTCAAGAGGTCAGCTTATATTGGAAGTGTATAGCTTGATATGTAGCCGTGTGTACATGATTATGTATGATTATGAATGTGGTCACGATTAGAGGGTTCGATCTCGGGAACCCGGTCGTATTTTAGTCGCGACATTTTTAAAATAAATTAATAAAATATTATACCCTTTTTTTCACATAAAATAAATTCACTATCATTTATTTGTAAACAATACATATTGCGTCTAGAACATTTGGTCCGTAATTGATATTTGTTATAACAACAAGGGAACTGTTAAATGTGAAACTTTAAAACTAATTATGGAGGATGACACACATGCATGATAACAACGCAACAAAATACTGGTTATTACCGACTTAATTCACAAAAAAAAAAATTCACAATTCAAAATTTCACATCAAATGTTAAAATTCATGGTCTTCCTATTATTTCTGACACTATGTTATTTAGCAAAAAATAATCCTTATGATGAAGCCTTTCGATCGGTATGATAAAGTTACAGGCTAATTTTTTTTCTTGTGTAGCGGGTTCGATTCCCGTTTCAACCATGTAATTGTTTAAAAATCTATGCATGCAGTTTAAATTGCTTTATAAATTAAAATAATGTCTTCTTGCAGTAAAATGTTCCATCTACAATATTCAAGGTACTTTCCCTCCATGTGGCATAGCCGTGGGACGCCCTGTAAAGTGTAAGTGTGTGTGTATGAATTTATGATATAACTACTAATATATATATATATTATATATTTTATTAATATTTTTGTGTTTTTACATGTAATTTGTTTAGTTCGTATTTTTAGTTTAATTTAGACTGTATATTTATATATATATATATCTTTTTTATATAAAGTAAATCCGTTTTTGGCCGTATGCTACGCTTAGTATAATTTTGTATCTTAAATAATAAGGGTTGTGGATTTTGTTAAGTAAATAAAATAATATTTAGTTATTCTGCTATTCGGTGACAAATCCAAAAAATCAAATATCATCTTACAGTCAGTCCAGCCGTTCTTGAGTGGTGTAACTAACCCGACTTCGTTTTATATATATAGATAAAGATAGACTAATTATTTGGTATTAACCAAACTATACTGCCGACAGAACAACTTCACTTCTAATTATTTCACTAATTACAGGCTAGCGTTTGACCCTGATCTCGCTTGATGGTAAGCGACTTTCTAACTTTCCTGTTTTTGTATTAAGAGTTGACTATACCTCAGCCCAAACTCGAATTTCAGCCTCCGCTTCTCCGCGCGCCGCTGCACGTGCTATCTCGCCGTGGTTCATATGTTTGCCGGTTTTTTTATCATTCAGTCCCTTCATTATCTTGTTGTGCTTATTTCTCATTACTGCGTCTTTATAAAAACCATCATCATCATCCACAGCCTGACTTCACCCATTGCTGGGTATAGGCCTCCCCAAGTTTGTGCCATCCATCACGATCATGCGCTAGTCTCACCCACTGACGGCCCGCGACCTTTACGTAGTCGTCCACCCATCTCGCTGGACGTGGTGATGGCAGATGGAGCAGGACAGTGACTGAATGGTGGCCGAGGAGCGGGTATACAAGGGTAGGACGACCAGCAGCGAGATGGGTGGACATAACTAAGAATTACGTGATCGTTTGGAGCGACAAGCGTCACGGGCACCCAGACTGAATCGCGGACCGGGCGTCCGAAGCGAATGGTTACATTAGTGCAAAACTTAGGTATTTCCATTTTATGGTAAACTTATAAGGTATTTTGAAAATTTAAAACACAGATGCACCTATTTATGTTGTGTAGAATTACTGTATAAAGTTTCAAGATCTAAATTGTAGTATTCATCGCATAAGAACGGTTTTAAAATAAATTAGGAGTCGTCTTTGGATTTTTTTTCCAGTCGAGAAAATTTTATGGAATCGTGTTTTCACAACACATGCGCTCTAGCACGTATCCTTAACTATAACATATATGAATAACAGATTGAAAGGACACAATTTGTTGAACAAAACATTGTTTCTCAATAAACGATTTATCGTCTCCCCAGGAGTGCGACCTTAATCTTTCTTATGTTTTGAAAATACTTAGCTAACTGAACAAACAAGCTCTATTTAGATCATACATCGGAAAACATATAAATGGTAAGATGTGTTTACAGTTGTTCCTTATTAGACATAAGTAAGACATTCTTAGTTACCTACGTTAGTTGTGTAATTTCACATTGTATCCCTATTCTCTAGTACCTAAGTAAATCTTTATATTTACTTACTCTTGTAAACATGAGAGACTTCGACACTTGTCGTTGTACTCATAGACTCTTTAACAGCTCCGTATTTGTAACAAATTAAATTAAATTTATTAATTAATTAATGGATAATCAAATTTATTGTAATTTTTATGCATTTAATAGCATTTTCTTTTAATTTAAATATAAACTTGAGAGCAAAAAAATCGCACATTCATGATTTTTTGACATAACTAAAAAAAAAACAAAAAATATTATGTTTCTGTAATGCAGATTCATAGTCTATTTTAATACCTATCCAGTGGTATCTGATTTGTCTTTCAATCATTACATAAAAATGCTTTTGTGGATCAATAACAAAAATGCATGTTTAGTAAAAAATTCTTTATTCAAGTATTGGTGTCAAAGTTATGAAATTAAAAGATAAAATTAATTAAAAGTTTGTTATTAATACCGAGTGTTCCCTCCCCTAGCCTGAATCACTGACTCCATCCGTGTTTTCATTGATGTTACTAGACTTTTGATACTTTTTGACTTTTGACTCGATGGAGGAGCATCTCGGCCTCGAACTCTTCTTTTCAGCTCGTCCCATAGATGTTCGATGGGATTGAGGTCTGGGCTTCGAGCTGGCCACTCCATAACGGTCACATCCACCTCTTGAAGGTACTCGATCACTATGCCAGCAGTATGCGGTCTTGCATTATCTTGCATAAACAGAAAGTTTTCGCCGATAAACACAGCATAAGGTACGACGTGGCTCTCGAGTACTTCCTCAATGTATCGTATGGAAGTCAATCCTCTTGATTGGCGACCAGTATTCGGTCCGGTGATGAAGGCAAGCTCGGTTTTTGCTTCCATAGACATGCCTCCCCAAAACATGATTGATCCACCGCCATAGGCGACACGTTCTGTTATGCAGCATTGGGCAAATCGCTCTCCCGATCTTCTATACACCTTCCCCCGTCCGTCGTTGCCATGCAAGCACATCCTGCACTCATCAGAGAACAGGACTGCACTCCACTGCTCTTCGGTCCAATTCAAATGGTCTCGAGCGAACTGAAGGCGGGCTTCTCGGTGGGCTGGGGTCAATTTCGGCCCGTTTGCTGGCCTGTGTGCAGTCAGGCCACCTTCTCTCAATCGTCTTCTGACTGTCCACCGGCTAACTTCTACTTCACGAACTTCTTGAAGTCGTTGGCCCAGTTGAACTGCGTTCAAACGACGATTTCTTAAAGATGTCGTTATAAGAAAGCGGTTATCACGCTCTGTTGTAGCACGGGGACGGCCCGATCCTTGTCGCCGTTGGTAGCCACCAGTCTCTTGATACCTCTGGTATACACGCCGAACGGTAAATCGGCTCAAACTCAATTGTCGAGCCACTTGACTTTGCTTAAGCCCCGATTCAACAAGGGCAACCACTTGAGCGGCTACTTCTGGTGTAGTATCCATTTTCGTGTTCCGTTTGAAGCCAATATCAATAGAGAACCTTTCACACTGTACGTTGGTATGCAAATGATGACCATTCCCTCAATATGCACTCTTTTATACCTGCGATAAATCCCGCCGCCGGCCTTACCTGGATCGAGCGACATAAGGGGGTCTATTGTTTTGTTGCTAATGAGTTGTTTTTAAAGGTAAATGTCAACCCTTTATCAGTTCTGCGAATGCCTAGATTATGCACTTTAATTTAATTTGATTTTAATTTGCTGTAAGCTCCAAATAAAAAAAAATTTAACTTTTAAGTAAAAATGTGCGGATGTGCGATTTTATTGCTCTCAAGTGTAGTTAGGGTCGCCGTCATCGAGTTCGATGAGGAGGACTTTATATTGGTAACAAATACTTGTTATATACATACAGTGTAAACTCCATGTAACGTCACTCGTTTTAACGACAAACCCTCTAAAGCGTCGAAATCACTCGGCTTTGGTTGGTTTAGCTTGTCTTGCATACAATGGTACACTCTGTATAGCATTACACCCACTCTCAATAACGACAACAATTTGTAATAAAAAGTTCTTTTTAAGTTGCCAAATTAGTAAAAACAGCGCAGCTGTGTATATCCTTTTGTCGTTATATTATCCTAGACCATAATAAACTCGACTGTCGGCATCATACACACCAAACTTTCTAAGAAATCCGTTCTTTTGTTTACAAAATGGGATTGCTTGCACGTGTAGCTGCAAACTGTTGTTAGTAGAAGTGATGGATTTTATCTATACGTTGTCATATTCTTAGTAGCTCACAAACTTTCAGATTGTAAACATAAACTGTAAAACGCAATAGCGTTCAAATTAAAACAGATTTTTATTGTAGGTACTATTTAATAAGACAAATCAGAAATAAACGTTTTCTTTTTCTTATACAGATTTTACTTCTCTCCATTTAACGACAACTCTCTATAACGTCAAAATATGCTCAGTCCCTTGAGTGTCGTTATGTAGAGTTTACACTGTATATATATATATATATACATGCTATATATATATATATATATATATATATATATATATATATATACATATATTGGTAACAAGTATTTGTTTGAATATGTGGATAACGTTGTGGGCTACATTATCAATAACTTTTACATTCCCATGAATGTACCTACATGGATTGTACTTGTTGTGTATAGATTGCCGAGGGTTAGGGTCTACGTAGTCCCGTATTTGCGAACGAGAAAATAAAAACACCAGTCTTGATCAAATAGGTAGCGAGGCGGCGAGGCAGATTTTCTTCCTGTTTTTCTTCTTTCTTCCTGTTGCTTCCTTTTCCGATGTTGCCCGAGCACTGAATTGCTGACGGCCAATAGGCGCCGTTTTTTATACTATTCCTCGCAATTTTCTAGAACATTCACTGCCTCACCCCCTCTAGCCTTTATTTATTACTTTTTCATACTTTACATACTGTTTGTTATATATTACTATATTTATCTTATAGACTATGATTATTACTTATGAATAATACATGCGTCTTCACCCGGCTCCGCTCGGTTTAGAAATGGCGGCGCTTTTTCGGTGCGGCGCTATAAATACTACCCTGTCCCCCGCTTCACTACTATATATACTCGCCCTAAGTGGCGGCCGCGCGTTATTTTCAATTCGAGCGTCGGAACGGGCGTATGCGCACTCATTTCTACTTTTATTACATAAAAATGTGTTACCTCCTACCTACATTTACCCATTTTATAGTAAAACAACAAATATACGTAACTTTATTTGCATCATAACTGAAGAATATTATTCTTATCTAATTATTCCTATTATAATACTTCCAAACGTTTATTCTTATCTTTTAGATATCTATTCTTACTATCTATTTACAAACAAGATTATTCTTAAAGTACATTGATTAATATCTAAACGAGGTAAAATAACAATTTTCATACTATGGTCATGGGTCGCGACGGTCACTACTTGCACCCCTCTCGCCGCAGGTAATCCTTATGATGCTGTCGTGCACATTTCTCCCGCCGTCGCAGCACGCGACTCCACTGGTAGCACGACGATCTTCTTGCATGGTCGGCGCAGGACGTGCCCGTTGCTCGTAGTGATGTCCACGACTCGTATCTCGTTGTCTTCTCCAGGGTAGGTTCTGGTCACTCTTCCTCTTGGCCAGACGTTCCTCGGCAGGTTTGGGTCGCAGATGATCACCAGGTCACCGACCTTCGGGGCGGTCCCGGTGGCTCTGGGCTCCCGCCGGTGTTGGAGCAAAGGGAGATACTCCTTCACCCATCTCTTCCAAAATTCGTCGGCCAGAAGTTGTGCGCGCTTCCAGAGTTGTCGTGCGGATTGATCCTCTTGAGTGAAGCTGCCCGGTGTTGGCACGTGACTGTTTGGCCCCAGCAGGATGTGGTTCGGGGTCAAGGCCTCGGGTTCTTCTGGCGTCACAGCGACATGCGTGAGCGGCCGCGAATTAATTATGTTCTCGACTTCCACGAGGAGTGTGTGCAGGACCTCGTCACTTGGGTGCTTCTCATGCAGGATGACGCGTAGGGCTTCTTTGACGCTACGCACGAGTCGTTCCCAGGCGCCGCCCATGAAGGGGGAGGCGGGGGGAATGTAACGCCAGTTGATGCGGCGTGCATTGGCCTCTTCTCGCGTTGCTTCCCAAGCTTCTTGCTGGGCTTCTCTCAATTCCTTATCTGCTGCCTTGAAGCACGTCGCGTTGTCTGACCACAGTTCAGTCGGTTGTCCTCTCCTCGCGATGAATCTTCTTAGCGCGGCGATGGCAGAATCCGCACTTAATGATGTCACTACTTCTAGGTGGACGGCCCTTGTCGTGAGGCAAGTGAAGAGGGCGACCCACCTCTTCTCACGGTGTCTTCCCACGGTGACTTCCAGCGGTCCGAAGTAGTCCAGTCCTGTGTAGGAGAAGGGACGCGCGTGATGGGTGAGACGTGCTGGAGGTAGGTTTCCTGTCGAAGGGATCGCGGGCTTCGCTCTTCTCATTTGGCACTGTGGACATCTTCTTATTACGCTCCTCACTGTGGGTCGTATTCTTGTCACCCAGAACCGTTGTCTTATTTCATTCACTGTGGTTTCTACCCCCCCGTGGAGCATCTTCTCGTGTACATGTTGGATGTACATTCTTGTATACTTGTGCTGTCCGTCCAACAGGGCAGGGTTGACTGTTTCCTCCTGTATACCTGGCGTCGCGGCGATTCTTCCTCGTAGGCGTAGTAATCCATCTTCACCTATGTACACACTCAGAGTGGCAAGGCGGTCCTTTGACGAGGGCGTGTCGCCGTGCATTATTCGCGTCTTTTCATCGGCGTAGCTGTCATCCTGTACTTTCCTTATCCACATCTTCTCCGCTCGTAACAGGTAGCTCGCGTCCAGGCACACTAGTTTTCTTTTTTCTGTTTTCTTGGTTGATGCCGTTCCTTTATTCTTGTCGGTCTTTTTCTTACCGCGGCTCCATGCGGCATCTTTTTCTGCATTCTTTTTAGTCTTTTTGTGTCTTGTTGCAGCTGCTCTGTGTTTCTTGATCCTACACAGATCTATGAATTGTAGCACTCTTCCTGTGGCGCGTATAAGTATCGGCCACTTAGCTATGTTGTCTATGTTCGGCAAGTGTTCGTGTGTCTTTATGTCTTGCGACGCGTGGCATCTTTCTTCCCCAGTTTCTGTGCTGGTGACCTTTACTTCTGTTGGCCAGTCTTCTTCTCGCCGTCTTAGGAACTCAGGACCCTGAAACCATCGGTGCCGCGCTGTGAAGTCGCTCGGCGTTTCTCTCGTGGCGTCGTCTGCAACGTTTTCTTTGGTGGGGACCCAACGCCACTCGTTCACTTTGGTGAGGTCTTCAATCTCAGCCAGGCGATGTGCGACGAACGTCTTGTAGGCACGCGGTTCCGCTCTTATCCACGCGAGGACAGTGCGTGAGTCGCTCCAATAAGTCTTCCTTTCGAACTCCAGGTCGTGTTCTTCGGCCACAGTCTTCGCTAGTCGCGCGCCTATCAGGGCCGCTTGCAGCTCAAGTCGTGGTATAGACGTGGGCTTCAGGGGTGCGACGCGACTCTTGGCTGCTACCAATACGACGTTCACTGACCCATCGACGTGTTGCGTACGTATATAGACCGCTGTTGCATATGCTTCTTCACTCGCGTCGACAAACGTGTGTAATTCTCTCGAAGCCACTGATTGCTGCATGTCGTAACATCGCTGAATGTGAAGTTTTTTTATGGCGCGCAGGTTGTTCAGCCACGTTGTCCAGCGCGGTTGCAGCTCTTCAGGGATTGGTTCATCCCAGCCGGTCCCATATCGCCATGTTTCTTGCATCAGTCTCTTGGCAGGTGTTGTCAGGGGTGATACCAGTCCGAGCGGATCGAACAGCGACATTATCACGCTCAGTGCTTCTCTCTTTGTAGGTGGGCGATTGTTGTACAGCACCTCTGGCGGAGTCTTCTTATCGTTCAAGTGGAAACCGATACAATCTTCTTTCACTTCCCACAGCAGTCCGAGGGTTTTCTCGACGTCGGTGCCACCTATGGGTATTGTAGCGGTTTTGCTGTTCGTGTCGAAGCGACGTAATACGGTCTGTTGGTTCGACACCCAACCTCGCAGAACGAAGCCAGCTTGACGATGAATGTGGTCCACTTCTTTCGATACTTCTATTGCTTCTTCTTCACTCGGGAAGCTTGTGATGTAGTCGTCCATGTAGTGATTTTTCTTTATCTCTTTCACTGCTCTGGGGAATGCTTCTGCGAAGTCTTCTGCGTTCCTATTCTTTATATACAACGCTGTGCACGGTGAGGACGTTGCTCCGAAGATCACTGATGTCATCTGAAACTCCTTCGGCTTCGTTTCTCCTCTGCAGTCTCCTCTCCATAGAAACCTCAGCGCGTCTCTGTCTTCTGGTCTGATCTTGATCTGCATGAACATCTCTTGAATGTCGGCAGAGACCGCGAATGGATGCTGCCGGAACCTCATAATGACTCCGGGTAGTGACTGCAGAAGGTCAGGGCCGGAGAGTAGCATGTCATTCAGGCTCCTTCCGCGTGATCTTGCTGCTGCATCATGTACCAGGCGTATCTTCGGTTTTGAAGGATTGCACACTGCAAAATGTGGCAGGTACCATGTTTTGCCTTTAGGTGCAGGTGTGGTGGCTGGAGCCGCGTATCCCGACGTGAGAAGGTTGTTTATCCTTTCTTCGTACTTTGTTTTCAAGTCTGGGTCGCGATCTAGTCTCTTCTCCAGCGTCCGCAATCTTTTGTAGGCGTCTTCATAATTGTTTGGGATCTGGCACTCGTCTTCTTTCCACAGAAGTGCAGTCTCAAAACGGCCATCGGGCATTCTTCTGCTTTTTTCTTGCAGAATCTTCATTGCTCGTTCTTCTGGATCGTTCTTCTGTTTCTTGTGTTCTATTCCAAGCGCTTCCAGGTCGAAGAACCTCTTCATCATATGTTCCATCGAGTCTTCTTTAGCCGCTATGGTGGTATGTCCGCAGAAGGCTACTGGTTTCTGATAAGACGTACGGTATCCGTGTAGCACCCAGCCCAGTCGCGTGTGAGTTGCGACCGGTTGGTCTTGTCTTCCTGTTCTTATGTCGAGTGCCACTAGAAGTTCCCAGTTGTCCTGTCCTATCAGTATCTTGGGTGAGGCGTCCTTGTAGATCAGCTGGTCTTCGATGTCCCGTAGATGAGTGCAGTCTTGAAGATCTCTCCGTTCTATATTCTGCTTGGTGAACATCAGCCGCTGTACTGTGCGTGCATTGCGCATTGTGTATTCTTCTTCGCTGTATCTTCCCCGTATTTTGATGTCGACTCTCTTGCTATTTTCATGCTTCACTGTCTCGTTCAGGCCCTGCACCCACATCTGATCGCGTGGGCCATCCAAGCCCAGTATCTCTGCCAATCCTTCATCAACGAGAGTGATAGTGCTTCCGTCGTCCATCAAGGCGTAGGTGTCCACTCTTGCTTCATTTTGACCGATGAGTGTTACTGGTGCGATCTTCAGGTAGGCTTGACGGCTTCTGATGCAATCGATGTTCTTCACTAGTTCCACTGCTGATGTCACTTCTTGTGTTGCTGGTGGTGATGGTGATGATGTCCTTCTTGACCTCTTATGGTGTAAGAGGTGATGGTGAGCCATCGCGCAGCCGTCTTGTCCGCACTTCTTTGCCCTGCAGGTACCGCGGCGATGCGTGCTTCGTAGGCATTGGAAGCAGATGCGATGTCTCTTAGCCATTTCCCAGCGCTCGTTGACATCTGTGTCTTGAAACTTCTTGCATTCAGGTAAGTGATGACTCTGCTTGCATGCTGGACATTGTTCTTTCTTGGTATCAGTAGCGAAGGTGTGCTCGAATCTTCTTCTTGGATGTTTCTCCTGCGTAGTATTTGTGACGATGTCTTCGGGTTGCGCGTATGCTCCGCACTTGTCAGCCTCTTCATTCAAAAAGCTGGTGAGTTTCTTCAAGTCGGGTACATCTTCTTTGATCTTCGCGGCATAGTCGTACCATTTGCTTCTCATAATCGGCGTAAGCTTCTCGATGGTGATCTTCACTAACTCTGGATTATACAGGTAGTGAATTTTCTTGAGGGCTTCCATAGTAGACACGATGTTAGCCACCTTGTTTGCGAATATACATAGGTCACGTGGACTATCGCTGAGTTTTCCTAGTGCCTTAATCTTCTGCATCTCGTTCATCGCCAGTGCATCCGGTCGTCCAAATCTTCTTTCCAGAGCTTCCATGATAGCTGCTGGATCCGGTTGGCTGATGAGGAGGCTGCTGATTGCTTCCCATGCTACCCCCCTGACGCTTCTTCTTAGTCTTGCTACATTTTCGGTCTTCGAGAATAAAGCTTCAGTTTCGTAGTAGGCGGCGCGGAACGCAAGCCAGCCGTTACATTGTCCATTGAAAACAGGTAACTCCTGTAGGTACTTCGGTGCATCCCTGGTCATCCGTACTGCTTGAGTGAGGGCTGCTGCCAGTGAGGTGACGTCCACGTTCTGTGGCTGACGCGCAGGCCGGGTCTCTTCATGGTCCCCCCGGTGTTCACATTCCTTTTCCTTGTGAACTCCCTGTCCTCGTCCTTTCTGTTCCCCCTCTTCTGGCTTCTTCTCTTCTTCTGGTGGGTCGTTCTTCGTGTGATCCAACCATTCTTGAACTCGACTTGATCGTTCCTCTTCTTCTTCATCTTCTGACGCAGAAGCTGCTTCATCATCGTCGGCGGCGGCGCGCTGTTTTTGTAACCTCAGCTGGGCGAGTGCGAGCGACGCGCGTATTTCTTCTAATTTTAATTCGGCCAATTTTTCTTGCGCTTCTAACTCCGATAATTTTCTTCGACGCGCTTCGGAGCGGTGTGACTTGGCGCGCTTCGACGGCTTCAATGTGTTGGAGTCTTCAGCCCGTTGTGTCGTGACGTTGGTCTCCGTACTTGTTGTTTTCTCTGTTGACGTCGTGTATTCTGTGGCCGTGGTTTCCGTAGTCGCGGTGCCTTCCGACGTTGTCGCAGATTTTTCTTGACGTGCAGAAGCTGGCGGAACTCTCGCGGAGCTCGTAGTACTTCGTGTCGTCATCCCAGTACTTCGCGGAGCGCTAGTAGCGCCCTCTGTGTTGCCGGGTTCTTGATTCGTCGGGCTTGGTCGTTGTTCTGTCAAGTCGGCGACGCTTCCTTTCTTCGATCGCGTAACAGGCATCTTGAATAATTCGTTCGCAAAAATACGTAGATAACCCGCGCTGTTAGTCTTCAAAAATTATCCGGCTTACGAAGGACCATTTGATGTTGTGTATAGATTGCCGAGGGTTAGGGTCTACGTAGTCCCGTATTTGCGAACGAGAAAATAAAAACACCAGTCTTGATCAAATAGGTAGCGAGGCGGCGAGGCAGATTTTCTTCCTGTTTTTCTTCTTTCTTCCTGTTGCTTCCTTTTCCGATGTTGCCCGAGCACTGAATTGCTGACGGCCAATAGGCGCCGTTTTTTATACTATTCCTCGCAATTTTCTAGAACATTCACTGCCTCACCCCCTCTAGCCTTTATTTATTACTTTTTCATACTTTACATACTGTTTGTTATATATTACTATATTTATCTTATAGACTATGATTATTACTTATGAATAATACATGCGTCTTCACCCGGCTCCGCTCGGTTTAGAAATGGCGGCGCTTTTTCGGTGCGGCGCTATAAATACTACCCTGTCCCCCGCTTCACTACTATATATACTCGCCCTAAGTGGCGGCCGTGCGTTATTTTCAATTCGAGCGTCGGAACGGGCGTATGCGCACTCATTTCTACTTTTATTACATAAAAATGTGTTACCTCCTACCTACATTTACCCATTTTATAGTAAAACAACAAATATACGTAACTTTATTTGCATCATAACTGAAGAATATTATTCTTATCTAATTATTCCTATTATAATACTTCCAAACGTTTATTCTTATCTTTTAGATATCTATTCTTACTATCTATTTACAAACAAGATTATTCTTAAAGTACATTGATTAATATCTAAACGAGGTAAAATAACAATTTTCATACTATGGTCATGGGTCGCGACGGTCACTACTTGCACCCCTCTCGCCGCAGGTAATCCTTATGATGCTGTCGTGCACAGTACTTAAACAGTATAATGTAGATGTTTATTGTTCCTCAATAAATAAAATAAAAAGGTACTGTTTGTTTTCCGAATAAAATAATAATAAATATCTCATCAGTACAGTTTCTGCAGTTGAATTGAGGGTAGTTGATAAACCACCACCTATTCTTTTTCAACTGTGGGCCGCGAGGCGCGTCCGCGCAACGCGCCTCGCGGTAAATCAGAAAGGTTTAGCGCGTTGAAGTGAACAGACGTTCTGTTTGCTATCAGTTTGACCGTGTCATATCCTCACGCTAGACGTTCTGGCATCGTGTGTGTGGACTCATTGTCGTGCAGTGCAACTGTTAACCACTGAAATTCATCTGGACTGTCTGTGGCGTGCCGTGCACGTCAGGAACTTCTCTCCGGTCCCTGCAAAGTCCAGCAAAGGTAGGTGGTGTTCATTTTCCCTTTTAGAAACTGCAGGAAGCAACTTTCCATCCACACATCACTTTACAATCACCCCTTATTAAAACTCAAAAACCCTGCCAGCAAACAATTTTTCAAAAAAGATTGTGTGTAAATCGCACATCAGCAGTGTGCCTGGTTAGCAGTAGGTCGACTGGTTCTTTTTATAAGAAAATACTTACTATAGGACAACTCGTGTACGTATCAGTTCCCTCGCAGACGGTGGTCTCGTTCGCGGACGTCCCCGCGGCGCGCGCGCGCACGCCACGCCACGCGTGACCGGTTGCTAGCGCGTGCCCGCGCATCGCGGCTGCAGTCGAGAAGCGCTCTGCGCAACCGGGGTATGCGCATTTGTAGCTGAAGATAAAACCAATAGTTCATCATTAAATAACTAATGCTGGACATTTCACACTGCGCTTTCTAGCCCCAAACTAAGTAGAGCTTGTACTATGAGAACCAGATAACTGATACAATACTTATATACATTTTTTTAGATGCCTCCGTGGTGTAGTGGGCGAATAGCCGGGTGAGAAGCAGGAGGTAGCGGGTTCGATTCCCGCCACTAAACAAATGTTTGTAAGATCTACAGATATTTGTTTCGGGTCTGGATGTTTTTCTATATATTATACGTGTGTATTTACAAAAAAATGTATATAAGTATTCTATCAGTTATCTGGTTCCCATATGACAAGCTCTGCTTAGTTTGGGGCTAGATAGCGCTGTGTTAAATGTCGTGCCATATTTTTTTTTAATGTACTTACTGATATTATTAATTCCAAAGTATGTATGTTCTCTGTATGTTTGTTTAGTTTTCACGAAAAAACGGCTGAACTGAATTCGATAAAATTCGGCAAACAGATAAATTATGCCCAGGTTTGAACATAGCCTACTTTTTACCTGACTGCGCAGAAGGAAGGTAATGTTTTTATTGAAAAACCACGCGTGCGAAGCCGCGGGCGGGTCAGATTGCAATTATATAACTAATGCTGGACATTTCACACTGCGCTATCTAGCCCCAAACTAAGCCAAACTAAGTTATGGGAACCAGATAACTGATGCAATAATTACATACACTTTTATTTTAAATTATTGGATGTTTTTCTATATCTATAGAAAAACATCCTAATCCGGAACAAATATCTGTAGATTATGTAAACATTTGTTCCGCGGCGGGAATCGAACCAGCTAGCTCCTGCATCTCAACCGGCTAGTTGCCCACTGCGCCACGGAGGTCGTTTAATGGAAAATGATAAACAAAAAAATTAGTTTATACAGATATATTTAACACCAAAAAAATACGATAGATAAGAAATACACAAACAATTAGGGTGAACTTATCGCTGAAAGCGATCTCTTCCAGACAATGTTTTGTAAGGACAGTCAAAATGATATCAAAAGTTGTTGGAAAACATTTTTTAATTTCTCCAAAATCTTAAGATTTGATTAAGTCAGTTACTTTGATAAGAAATGTTCCCGATAGGAAATAGAGTCGATTGAGAGCAACATATTTTTTTACAAATATAATTTTTTGGCTGATCATTTTTTTTCGAAAATCATAAGTTGCAGTACTTTCTTTAAATAAATCTATAGTTTCTTAAGGACAAATCCTAGCCACAAAAAAAGTTTGTTGCCCTTTTTGTGGTAAAATTTTGGCCCACTCTGTATATATCTAGTGGTTCGCCCCGAACACAAATCGCCGATATGGCTACGAAAGCCGCCAAGCTCAAGTGGGACTGGGCTGGTCATGCTTGCCGTATGACGGATGATCAGTAGGCCCAGCTGACCACCGAGTGGAACCCCGACACAACCCGAAGACGTCGCGGCAGACCAAGGAAAAAATGGAGGAACGAGCTCACTAACTTCCGAGCAGATTGGACCATCTTGGCGCTGGAAATAAGTGACTGGAAAAAATGTGGGGAGGCCTTTGCCCAGAAGTGGGACACAGTGGGCTAAAAATAATAATCACGTACCGTCTTATCGGTGTTTTGACAGACAATGTTTCAGTTCAATTCATGAAACCTTCATCGGGGTGAGTGCGATCCGCTCCGAATAACGTCTCGCATCACATTAAATCCCGTATTTATAATAATGATTGAAATCAATCAAGAAAGTTTTCTAATGCTGGTTACTCACAGTAATAATACTGTGAGTACCCAGTACACTACATACAGAAATAACTACGGTTCCAGCCACGGATGAGGGAAGTAAGGGGATAGGGCGAAGAGGCGTGGCCCGTGTCTCAACAACAAGACCAAACTATCTTGTCCGTCGAAATCGGGCACTAGTCGTGCTTCATCTACCTCAGACAATTTTACTCAAAATGCCAAGTTGTGCTGTGATTACATGCAAAAACAGAAGTAACAAACTAAATAATAGCAAAGATCTAAGTACTCAAATTTACTTGTGTTTATACGTTTTTGTCTATAAAACAATCACAAGGCTCAAAATATTTTCAACGTCGTCAGTCAAGTTTGAAATCGGTGCGAGAAGCATTTCATATTCATTGTTTGAAATACATTGCTGCGTGTAAATAACAGATCAGTCTGAATCTGCCGCCATCATTTCCTAATTCTCATTTTTGTATATATAAAAAATATATTATAATTATTGTTGAAGTCTGTGATTAATTGTATATATCGTCTGGGAGTTGTAGATGGCGCTAGGTTTGAGGAGTGTATAGTTTATTTTTTAAATATTTATTTATTTGTTTTTGGTTTTCTCTTTGTTTTTTTGTTGTTTGTTTTTAAAGTACCTATTTGCCTAAGTAATGTTCGTGGCTATTTATTTTGCAATTCGTGTATTTTATGTATTGTTAATTTATTGAGTATCTTCTCCTTTTAATTTGTCTACATGTTATTTATATTTTATTCTATTTGTATTGTCTTTTCAAATGACGATTATTAGCTGCAGTAAAATGACGTTTTGTGGGTTGCCGGTTTTTAAAGAAAAATAAATAGGGATGTAGCTAAATGAGTGAATCATAAATGAATAATCAGTTTGTTTTTTTTTTTTTGAGATTTAATATTAAGTTGTAATGTATTTTTTTAACCTATTATTATTACTATACTAGAGGACTGATCTTTTTTAGTGGAAGTATAGGGAGGTACATTCAAAATGAAACAAAAACGTCATAATAATGTTATTTAATTAATTTTTGTGAACTGAATCACATCCCTATTGAGATTAGGCTGGCAACATTATTTTACGGAATGACATTTAGAAACGTCATTTTACTGCAGCTAATAAAAATTTAGACTATAGGCCCTGTCAGAAAACCAGCGCTGCATCGTATCCACCGTGGTACGAAACAGCTTATGCTGAGACAGGGATCTTTTTGTCCCCACGCAACACCAGTATTGTCTGTCTGAGTGAATCTTGACTTTGCATTTGTTTTTATTGTGTGTGATGTCAAGTGCGTTCAAATAAATATATTTTATTTCTTTCTTTCTGTATGTTAAAACACTCGTTCTGTATGTCACAATCCAAAAACAAAGGGCGCAATGGAATATATATATCTAACGATACTCTCGATACCACGTTCGTTGCGTGGTACTGCCACTGTTTTCTGCTGCGAGTTAGTGATGTACTAGTTCATTTCAACAAATGAATTTGTCGATACCTTTATAATAACCAAGACCGAATTTAAATAAAACTTGATGAGTAATTAGATATCTAACTTTGTAAATTATAAAAGTAATAATATTCTCAACGTTTTTTTTTAATACGACTCGCACTTGACCGGTTATGTGTTTCTTTTATACAAGATAATAAAAAATAATTTATGACTTTCTACTTGTGTTGTTGAGTATTTATTTGATTTCATAAAAAAAATCCTAAAACATAAAGTTAAGATTGAATGTGGACGGGATATCTCTCAAAATCTTAAGATATCGATAACACTTTATCGATAATGCCAATCCCTAGTGTATGCCTAAGTTTTTATGGTAGTGTGACGTACGAGTAGTACGTATTAATAGGATGATTTGTTAGTGTGAGTTAGTCAAGTAGCCAACACTAGTGCTACGTTCAGTGTGCGCGTTGCGCGAGTTAATTATCGTACGTAAGCTTTATTTGTAGGTGTAGGCATGAGAGGGGGAAATTCAGGGACACTGGGTTTCTTGAGAATTCGTATTAACAGCATGTCTCCTTATTTCTCATGTCTGTGGTTCCAGCTCTACGTACACACATTCAATATTCATGTTATCGAGCGACGCGACGTTCAGTATTCACAGAACCGTTCGAGCCAAAAGATCGTCTCTTCAACAAAGGAGACAGCGGCTGCATTTACCAAGTCTCGCAATTCGTAATTCATTATCTTTTCACTTGACGTTCCATAAACAATCGCAATGTCTATATCTTCTTCTATATATCTAAAAAAGAAAGTCGTGTTAGTTACACTATTTATAACTCAAGAACGGCCGAACCGATTTGGCTGAATATTGGTAGGGAGGTAGCTAAGAACCAGGAGTCAGACATAGGATATTTTTTATCCCGTTCCCGTCGTTCCCGTGGGACGTGACATAAAACGTCAAAGAGAATACAAGTTACTATAAAACGTCGTATAACAAAAACGCATCTGACATGGAATAACAAAACAGCTATGCAGCAAATTACAGCTAAACGTAATCTTGTCTATGGTTAAGTATGGTTGTATAATGATGGCCGGGGCCAACAATTGACAATTCTACCCGGGTGACGTTTAATGACAGCCCGCGTTATATGCATGTCAAGGCGGTAGGAAGTTCGGCGGGCCCACTTGTAAGTTTATAAATTCCTGATTAAACCCTTTAGAATACACTCTTACACTCACCTTCACAGCACTCTTTTAAGCTGAGATTAAAGCAGCATTACCTAAATGCTTAGCTTTCTTGTCATTTGAGTCATTCGTCATTTGAGTTAGGTACCTATTTATTCATTTATTAGTTATTATAATTTTATTATCCTCGTTTTATTAGATTTGTAAGAATATTGATTTAGGTTATTAGTTTGGTATATATTAGTCTATCTTTAGGTATTTATTTATGTATTAGGATTATAAGTATTTCTTTCATTTGTAAGCATAGGTACTCTGTGCACCGCTGTCCATTACTGCTTCGCTCTTTACTTTCCATCCAAAGGTTGCCTGGAAGAAATCGCGTTCAGCGATAAGGCCGCCCATTCTACTATATTTAACATAAATTAGTTTTTTAAAGTATTTTTGGCGTACAATAAAGAATTATTATATTCTATTCTTAAATCCATTTCTGAATAAACACGTATTTAACAAATGGCGGATGACGCTCGAGTCGCTCGACAGGTTCGGACACGTACGCACGCCCGAGTCAAGCTCGACGGCTCGCTTCGAGCAGGTGCGAAGGAAATAACATTTATTTAATTCCTTCGAGCCGGCTCGATGCGAGCCTTCGAGTTGTGGGTACGGAGCTTAAATATAATAAGTATACAGAGTGTATGTTTTAACTGTAACAGTACGGCAGCACCCATAACCAGAGGAGATACAGGTGCAGTTTCTGTTAAAACATCAGCTTGTTTTAAAAGAAAAACATTTTGGCATTAAAATTTTTTTGGTCAAGTGTGTGTAGCGCCTTAAAATGAATCAAGTTGGTAATTTTTTTTTAATGCCGGTCGATGCAGTCCTTTGTAAGGATCATTTTATTGTATCGGATGAAAAAAAATCTGAAAGGCGGAAGTTAGTCAAATTTGATAAAAAGTATTCTCGTACAACAGGACAAACAAAATTCCTTCTAGAAACATTTTATTAGATTCTAATTGCACATTAAGGAATATTAAATCTGTAACGATTAAGAAGTTTAGGAACTGCATGCTCCCATGAGCAATTCAAAAACATTTCGTATTTCAGAACAATTTTGAATTTCGAACATGATTCTTGCACCTGTCGGACTTTTATATCAGTCATTGCATCATCTTATTTGTCCTATCATGGCATTGTCAAATACGCAAAAAGTAGACTTATTACAGTTAAAAAAACACTGTATAATGTTTACTCACATATACGTTTTCTGTTGCATTGGTGTTTGTTTGCGCAGCGTCTCGCTTTCTTGCGACTCAGTTGATGCCGCGCCCTAAACATAACAAAAACAGGTTTAGAAAACTCTCTTCAACTTTGCAATGATGTAAATTTTAAGTCCAAAGGCGGTTTTTCAATCAAATAAATATTTAATACTAGACATTTTACACAGCGCTATTCAGCCCCAAACTAAGCAAAGAAAGAATACGTGCACTACGTGTTTTGTTATGTACGGACGTTAAATGAAGATATAATAGTATATTATTAAACAAGGGGATAAAATCAAATCAAATATTTTTATTCCATAAAGATACATAGTTTGTACACTTGGAAAGGTCATAAGTTTTACAGAATATAATCATACCTGGGTACAAAATACATAAATTCACATTAAGGCTGCTTTTCCACCAGAGATGTGCTATGCTACGTGGCTATGGCTGCGTTTGATATCCACCAATCATATTCATTGGTCCACGTAGCATAGCACTGGTGGAAACGGATTCAACTAAGCTATGTTTTTATATGGAAGGATGCGTGCTATGGATGGTCGCGAGTGGTAGCTATGTGAAGAGCAGAGTACTTAGTAGGCCCGCGTTTGTCACTTAAAGTAGACATGCCATCGTGGAAGCAAAAAGTTATTTTATATCTCGCAATGTGCGAAGAAGAACTCATGGCGGCGCATCTCTATAGCACATCTTACTCGCTCCGCTACATAGCTTAGTATCAGTGGAAACGGTCACATAGTTTCATAGCTTAGCTTATACATCCTCGCAGCATAGCTGCATAGCACATCTCTGGTGGAAAAGCCGCCTTAAACATTTAAGGACAAGTTAGCAAGTACATAAGTACAATCGGAAACACATGTCATAACAAAATAATTAAGGGTTCATTAATACAATCATAATTAAATAGAACTGAAGTCATCAGCTAAGCAGTGTCTTGCGTCACGGGCGCTATATTGAATCCCGAACGTAACGAAGGATTCTAGTGTTACCTCAAGAGCGGAGAGAGGGAGTTACTAGAATCCTGAGTGCAGAGAGGGATATAAGCGCACTCACGATGCAAATACCTTTATACTTTTCTGAGAGACAATAAAAAGCAAATCTAGGTTGGTGCATTCCGTGCAGAGGTTAATAATAATAATAATAATAATCCTCCTAGCCGATTTCGGCTACAGAGACTTGACTTTGTGATTATTGGCCTAGGTGTTTAGCCTGTATGTGGCTGATGTACCCTATTTTTGCGCTAAAAGTCCGGTTACAATGAACACAAGTTAAGGCGCCATTAATGTAGTTGTAATTGATATTAGCCGGCGGTCGACTTTTAAGCTGATCTCGTTTTAAGTCTAGTTCTTGCCTCCTTTCTTCTTCAAACTCGTACACTTTGTCCTGAACATGACGCCTCCATTCAGGTCGTTTTTCAGCGAGAGCCTCCCAGCGCGACGGATCGATACAACACCTCTTCATGTGCCTCTTCTGTACGTCTTTGAAACGTAGGAACTGACCTCCGCGTTTCCGCTTACCATGTTCTAGTTCACAGAAGAAAATGCGTTTCGCCCTTCGCTCATCAGACATCCGAGACAGGTGCCCGCACCAACGCAGCTGACGCCGCATCAAATATGCCTCTATGCCACAGACATTAGCCCGTCGTAGAACATCGGTATTACGGACCCGATCCGACCACTTGATGTTAAGAATGTCGCGGAGGCATTTCAGATGGAATCTGTCTAACGTGCGTATGTGTCTGCGATACAGGCACCATGTCTCTGACGAGTACAAGATGTTAGGAAGTACAATAGCCATATACACCTTAATCTTGGTACTCAATTTGATGTTATGGGAGCGAAATACCTGGACTCGTAGTTTACCAAAAGCAGCCATAGCGGAGCCAAGTCTGCTGTTGATCTCCGAGTCAAGGTCGCATTTTGTTGTTATGCTGCTTCCCAGATATCTGAATGTATCGACCTGTTTTATGGGCTTTCCATCGATTTGCAGATTCAGTGGAGCTTGGTTAACAGTGTCCATGGCCATCACCTCTGTCTTTGTAATATTAATTTTGAGGCCAAATCTACAGCACGCAGCGTCAAGCCGAGTCATCAAGTCCTGGAGTCCCTCAGAAGATTCCGCAACGAAACATAGGTCATCAGCATACATCAATTCGGTAATGAGGTCATACGATACCTTTGTGTGCGCTTTTAACCTAGCCAGGTTAAAGATACTGCCATCTGTGCGAAAACGTATGCGGATCCCTTCGGTGTTGGCTTGTAAAGTCTCCCTCACGACAACGGAAAAGTACAGAGCAAAAAGAGTGGGTGCTAATACACAGCCTTGTTTTACACCACAAGTGACAGGGAATTGCTCTGTCTGCTCACCATTGACGGTTACGCAACAAGTCATGTTGTCGTGAAGAAGTCTTATCAAGCGTATAAATTTGTCGGTGCAACCAAGTTTCGAAAGCACAATCCACAAAGCTTCGCGAGGTACACTGTCAAAAGCTTTCTCCAGATCAACAAAACAGAGAAACAGAGGTTGACACTGTTCCCTGCTTTTCTCTTGCAGTTGTCTAAGAGAGAATATGGCCTCGCATGTGCCGCGATTGGGTCTAAACCCAAATTGCGTTTCAGGCAATATACTTTCAGAGAGCTCCATAAGACGATTTAAGAGTACTCTGGCAAAAGTTTTTCCTGGAGTAGACAGAAGTGATATACCCCTATAAGAGTTGCAAACAGATCGATCACCTTTATTTTTATACAAAGAGCAAATTAGTGATACGCCAAAACTAGGAGGAACGAACTCCATTTCCCACATGCGCTGGAAAAATTGCCAAATCTTGTAGTGCAACTCATCTCCGCCATATTTTAATAGTTCTCCTGGTATGTTATCGATGCCGACAGCCTTATTGTTTTTCTGCGCTTTGATGGCGATGATAACTTCCTCAAGAGAAGGAGGCTGATCCAGATCTACGGCTTGTGGTAAGGCAGGAAGTGATGCTAAATAGTTTATGTCAGCAGAACGATCCACATTGAGTAAGCTGTTATAGTGTTCTGCCCAGCGAGTAAGAACTTCTCCTTTGCTTACCAGGAGGGTACCTGAAAGTGATTTCAGTGGTACGTTTACTCGATGTGGACTTCCTACTAACTTTTTAATCTCGTTAAAGAAATCGCCGAGTCTATTCGAATCAGCAAGCCACTGAATATAGCGAACCTTGTTCAGCCACCACTCATCTTTTGCGTTTCGAGTTAGTCTCCTTATTTGGCTCGTACTCTCCTTTATTTTTTCAGAAGCAGTTGTCTGATTTCCCTTTCGAAGGAGCTGGCGGTGTTTTTCTAGGGCGACTGTCAATGTATTATCATTTTCGTCAAACCAGTCTTCACAGACACGAGGTTTTTGGCCTAAGATCTCAGTAGCCGCATTGATGGTATTTGTAGTTAACAGTTTCCAGCCCTCGTCTAACTGTTCATCTTCGGGGTGTATGCCTGCTGTAAAGGTATTGACAGCTTCCCTGTAATTTGCCAATATTTCAGCAGACTCTAGCTTTTTCAGATGGAGACAGTTAGGCTTAGCCCTGCGAGGTCTACGGCAAGGGCTAAGACGCAAAAATAGTTTTGTAACAACAAGTCGGTGATCCGACCAACAGTTTGCGCCCCTCATTACTCTCGTTACTTTGACATCCGCTATATCCCGTTGACGGACTATAGCATAATCAATAAGATGCCAATGCTTGGACCTTGGGTGCATCCAGGTAGTTTTGTATTTATTTGGGAGTCTAAACATGGTATTGGTAATACCCAGATGAAATTGGGAACAGAGGCTTAGTAACAGTTGCCCATTACTGTTCATGTTACCAATGCCATGTCGCCCTATCACCCGAGGCCAAGCTTCAAAATCACGTCCGACGCGAGCATTAAAGTCGCCAAGAAGCAAAACTTTCTCACAGCGCCGGATTTTAGTCAGCACTTCTGACACTTCCTCATAAAATTTGTCCTTGACGTCATCACTTTTGTCGAGTGTTGGCGAATATACGCTGATAACATTTAAGTATTTATTGTTTCGAAGATGGAAACGTAAGGACATGACACGATCAGAGATAGCAACTGGATGTTCTTCCAACTTAGAGGCTAAAGTAGTTTTAATAGCAAAGCCTACTCCTGACCGTCTAGGCTCAGAAGCTGGTGTGCCTTTCCAGAAGAAAGTGTACCCACCACCACGTTCAACAAGCTCACCTTCGTCAGCTAGATGTGTTTCGCTGAGAGCGGCTATGTCGACGTTATAGCGTTTGAGCTCGCGAGCCACAATGGCGGTTTTACGTTCTGGGCAGAGGTTGTTGGGTCGGTCTAAAAGAGTACGTACATTCCACGCACCAAAAGTCATATTCATCTGCATGTTTTTAGATTTATTCTTATTGCGAGGAATGAGCGTTTGTTTGGGGCACCTTTTCTAGCCCCCTCCCCGGCTGAGCGAGGAAAGCAGTGCCTCTCTAAATAAAGCTGCTTTGTCTCAAAGAGTGCTGCCGAACCACACTGTCACCCCGATGCAGTGCTAGAGCGACCACTCTCCTCTCCTTAGGCCACCCGTGTCCAGGTATTAGACCAAGCCCAGGACTTTTTTAAACTCGGAATGACAAAGCCAAGTCAGATGCGCAGGATATATTAAGTTGCATAAGTGTGCGCGCCGTACACAGATGCACCCTCTCCTCCTTACTCCCCTTGACCCAGTGGAACGGAGAACCGCTACGACTGGAAGGGAACAGGACGCAGTATCTGGCAACGATAAAAACTCCTATCGCTACTTTCAGGCCTTCTACAGTTGCCTGGTTGCCTCGCCACTTGAGGTGGATTGCGTTGACGCCGAAGCAACGAGCACTAGCACGGGGAGTGACCGTGCCGACTCGAGGGCCGAAACACGCCGTTGCTACAACAAAGTGTTTCGGCACTCGAGCCCCCCTCTACCAGCCTAGGTTCCTAAGGTGTGGCCGCTGCATGCTATAGCGGCGACCACTAACGACGATCGAATGCGTGCCGCGCGATCTGAGGAGCCTTTTATAGGCGATGTTGCCTCGACCACTAACGACGATCGAATCTTCGTATATTCAACGGGCAGCGTAACGACGCCCCAGAGACGTCCGCACTGTACGACGGCTCGAGCACGACTCAACACGGCTCGTGCAGAGGTTAGTTCGATTTACGAATAAGTTCTTATTGTGTGGGTCTCTTTGGTTCTAATTTCTATACAGATGAGGTTCCAAATTCAAATCACAGTTATTTAGTACATTACTCCCGGCTCAGCCGTAGGGATTTAATCATCTGCTTTCGGTGAGGTTAACATCTATACTATAATATTCTAGAGGAAAGATTTGTTTGTTTGTATTGAATAGGCTCCGAAACTAATGGACCGATTTAAAAAATTATTTCACTGTTGGGAAGCTACACTATTCCCGGGTGGCATAGGCTACTTTTTACTCAACTGCGAAGAAGGAGGGTAATGTTTTTATTGAAATAATACGCGTGCAAAGCTGCGGTTGTCAGCTAGTGACATATAAGTAGTTTTATATTGTCGAGCAGGTGCTGAGTGAAATATTATTTTCTGTGTAAAATAGGTAAACAAATCATCGTCGCAAAGGCGCCGCCGGATTACCTTAAAAATGGTTTATTGGAAATGTATCGATTACTGGATAAATATTCCTGCTACCTCTAAAATCAGTTCATACGATTCCGGATGTGTGTTCCAAATTAATGTCGTACTTATCAAAACATGTTGTATATGTTTCGGTCCTCATATTATTTCGTTAACAGATGCAAATTTTTAGGTTTGCGCAAGATTCGCGCAAAGAAATCGTTGACGCGTGTTACCACATAAGGTAAGATAAAGATAAGATAATATATTTCGGTAACGAACTTCACAACACTAGGGTACATCAGATTCAGTATTTAAGTTTAATATAAAAACCTAGTTGCAAAAGAAACAGGCACCCAAACTAAGAAGACCTGTGATATGGTATGCCTATGCCTCCCGACGGAGTTACACTTGTACTGAAGAAGATTGAACTCTTTTGGACTTACAAACTTATACAAAAAAAAAATAAGATTATAATTATAAGATAAGATAAGATAACTCTTTATTGTACACCAAAGTAAAATACAGAACATAATTCTTACAAATAGATTTAGTACAATGGGCGGACTTATCGCTATAAGCGATCTCTTCCAGACAACCTTTGTATGGACAGGATTATAATGTACTAGCTGACCAATCTGCAGCTTCACACGCGTAGTTTTTTAATAATAACATTACCCTCCTTCTGCGCAGTTGGGTAAAAAGTAGCCTGTGTCACCCGGACATAGTGTAGCTTCCCAACAATGAAAGATTTTATTAAAACGGTCCATACGTTTCGGAGCCTATTCAATACAAACAAACAAATCTTTCCTCTTTATAACATTACAAAGTTTTTTGTAGATATTGATATGTTCTTTAATATTGTAAATCATACTTTTGTTCTATCATCAATAGTTTCCGCAGCGCATGCGACGAAAGACGTTTAAGGGCACTTTTTTACACCTTGGGTTACGTTACTTAAGTTTTAGTAAGGATCTCTAATCTTTTCTAGCAATAAATATAGCCTATGTCACTCAGGGTGAATGTAGCTTTCCAATGGTGAAAGAATTTTAGAAATCGGCATAGGAATTTTTGAGTTTATTCATTACAAACATACACACAAATATACAAATCTTTTCTCTTTATAATATTAGTATAGATCACATGACGGCGGTGCATCTATATACAATTAAAAACATACCTACATACTATAAACCTAAAATACTAGTAATAACACAAATTTAATTTAAAATAAGCAACTCTAAAAATGGTTATGATGAATTAACAAGCAGCTACAACTTCAACACAGGGACAGATAATGGGTGTGCACTTTTGTTTTAAAATTACTAATAGACTTGGACGTTCTTAAAGAGAGGGGCAAAGCGTTCCACAATCGTACGGCTGTTACAGTGAAGGATCGACCATATAACTCTGTCGTATAGACAGGAGTACTAAGTTGGAGGGAATCGGAAGAACGCAAATTGCGATCATTAACCTGGTGGAGAAACTCAAAACGCTCCTTAAGAAGGGAGAAGAAGGGTTAAAAAAGATGTGATACAAAAGGGACAGTATGTGTGCATTCCGGCGAAGACGAATACAGAGGCTTTGAAGGCGCTCAAGTTTGCTCAGTTGGGCTTCAGAGAGGGCAAGATAGCAGGCGTCGGCGTAGTCCAGGATTGGAAGTAAAAGGGTCTGTGCAAGCGTAACCTTGGTAGCAGTCGGCAAGAAGTTACGAAGTCTCCGTAAAGATCCAGACGATGCAAACACCCTGCGGCTAATCTCATTGATATAGGCAACCCTGGTTAAACGGGTATCCATCTGTATTCCTAGATTTTTCACTGACTGGGTGATGTCTATAGGGGTTACGTCGAAAACTATGGATGGTTGTTGTGCAAAAATTGATTTAGGAGATCTGTATGGAGTTACCAATTATAATGGCCTGTGTTTTGTTTGGATACTAGCTGACCCGCCCGCGGCTTCGCTCGGGTGGTTTTTCAATAAAACATAACCCTCATTTTGCACAGTTGGCTAAAAAGTAGCCTATGTCCGTTCCCAGGATATAATATATCTCCTTGCAATATTTCATTAAGATTTCAAAGGTAACTAACAAACTGTTACTTTCGCAGTTACTATGTATGTATTATACATATAAAGCTTCCTCTTGAATCACTCTATCTATTGCTGAAAACTGCATTAAAACCCGTTGAGTAGTTTAAAAGATCTAAGCGAACAGACAGCGGAAGCGACTTCATTTTATACTATGTAAAGATTTGTATTCGGAACACCTCGCTGCGCTCAAGGACCGGCATCGCTGACGTCGGCATCAAGGCTGCCAAGTTGAAGTGGGATTGGGCGGGTCATGTCTCCCGCATGCAACCAAATAGGTGGGCTAAGGTCGTAACTGGATGGATCCCTGCGGATGGACAGCGACACCGTGGAAGGCCTAAGAAGCGGTGGCGCGATGATTTGGGCGCTTTTTATAGGGACGGGCGGGATTTAGCACAAGATCGAGAAAAGTGGAGGGATGAGGGGGAGGCCTTTGCCCAGCAGTGGGACAGCATAGGCTAGATAAAAAAAAAGATTTGTATGTATTTAAGTTTATGTTTATTTGTTAGTATAATCAATTTAATATCCTTAATCCTTTTATATTTTATGAGTTCTGTTTATGTACTTAAGTTAAAGGTACTCTTATATCGCCGTCTTTTGATTTTCGTTTATCCCTGTCCATCCAACGGTTGGAAGAGATCGCTTTTAGCGATAACACCGCCCATGTATCATTATCACATCCTTCAAAATTCTCTGTCTCCTTGCTATCTTAAGAAACGTTTTTCTCCTCTTTTTCCACCTGATCGTCCTTCTCGTTCTTCTCAACATCTTTTATTCAAGACGCCTGAGCATAAAACTTCTTTCTTCACTAACTCTTTCACTGTGACTGCTATCTGCTTGTGGAACTCTCTTCCAGTGGAAATCTACAGGGCCGCCTCTATGGGAATCTTCAAATCCAAACTCTAACACTTCATCTCTCTTCTAGATACCCAACAAAATTGAGAACTTTATGTAGATATATTTGTGTATTTCGTTTATGTATGTGTATTATTATTATTAAGAATGTTTGCAAGTTTATTTCTAAGCTAAAGTTTGTTTAAATTTTCTGCCACTACCATTTTCTCCACACTACACTACACTACAAGGTTAGCTGAAGGAAATGCTAATTAGCGTTAAGTTCATCATCATCATGTCAGCCGTAGGACATCCACTGCTGGACAAAGGCCTCCCTCATTGATCTCCAGGATTCTTAGCACCCCTGGCCCCGCCGTTACCGTGACTGCTACCGTAGCCAGGATTAGCGGGGCCGCCGGGGACTCGGGGCCTGGTTTTATGTTGTTGTATCATAAAGAAGTTGTTGAAATACTCGGCACGCTCGGCAGGCGGGTTGGCGAGCGCAGTATAGGTATTGAAAACACGAAAAGACGCTGCTGGCCAGCTTTCGGAGGTATCCCTTAGCAGATTCCTACTGCATCCACGGGCAATAGCGGAGGGGCAACATTCTACTGCCGGCGCCCCACGGCAATTTAGTGCAATAAAGAATTTTCTAATCTAATTATCAATTCAAATTGTATTTATTGCGCAACAAGGTGTTGTACAGTTGTTGCGTAGGCGCAGCCATATTCACCGTTTAACGCATGCAATGTTAAAGCTTTACACATACATTTTATTATAACGTTTTTGCATCTCAGCACAATGTCACGGTTATTTATTTACAATGATTACAATTATTTTTTGAAGCTCTCACCTCATATAAAATTTAAAACAATAAAAAGTATTACATAATATTAGTCAAACTTAAAATTAAAAATACAGTGTAAACTCTATATAACGACACTCAAGGGACTGAGCATATTTTGACGTTATAGAGAGATGTCGTTAAATGGAGAAAACTTTTTCGTCAATACACAGTGATTTTCTCTTACTAGCCATGTTTACAATTTGAAAGTTTGTGAGCTACTAAGAATATGACAACGTATAGATAAAATCCATCACTTCTACTAACAACAGTCTGCAGCTACACGTGCAAGCAATCCCATTTTGTAAACAAAAGAACGAATTCCTTAGAAAGTTTGGTGTGTATGATGCCGACAGTCGAGTTTATTATGGTCTAGGATAATAAAACGACAAAAGGATATACACAGCTGCGCAGTTTTTACTAATTTGGCAACTTAAAAAGTACTTTTTATTACAAATTGTTGTCGTTATTGAGAGTGGGTGTAATGCTATACAGAGTGTACCATTGTATGCAAGACAAGCTAAACCAACCAAAGCCGAGTGATTTCGACGCTTTAGAGAGTTTGTCGTTAAAACGAGTGACGTTACATGGAGTTTACACTGTAATTGGTCAATCAAAATTGTTATCGGCTAGGTAATCATTAACACTATAGTATGCTTTTTCAATTTAAATTTAAATAAATTTAAACTAGGAGCATCACACTCCTCACAGGAGATGATTATACAAACGCACAACCATGCAGACTACACTCTTTTATTGTATAAAGCTGTCTTGTTTCGGGGGGAAACGAATGTTATTGTTGTACTGTCTTTTTTTTTTTTTGTGGCATCGCATGGTATTAGGCAAACAGAATAAATACAAAACCCGGGTTTCTAAGTTCGTGGGCTGGTTTGTTGTCACTCACATAAATACGGTTACGGCAAGAGCGAGAGGGACGGCCGGCACAATTTTTTTTTTTGTGGCGTCGCACTGTTTGTGCATTTGCCATTGGCAAATAAAAACAATTAGGCAAACAGAATAAATACAAAACCCGGGTTATATACACTAAACTAGGAAACGATCAGGAGAGGATACATTAATGAGAAATTATACAAGATAGGAGATATTTACAGAATTGACATTCACAAATTTGTGATTTTATATATTTAATATTATTTGTACAAATGAAAGATTCTAAACATTGGTACACGGATTGATCTAAGGAGGAGAGAAGGATTTTAATATTTGAAGTACTGTCTTTTACTTATACGAGTTGTAAAAAGATCCATATGTTATGTATTGTTTATTTCCTTTGTTAGTGTATTTTTGTTTGGTGTGCAATAAAGAGTATTTCACTCACGGGATGTTTGAGCTTCATGTGGTTGGTATACGAGAGCGCAGACACGAAGCGGCGCGCGCAGAGCGAGCACGCGAGCGTCGAGTGACACTGCCGATGAGATCGCATGGTGCTCCTGGTACTGTCAATAAAAAAGTAGCACTCCGAGAGTGCCGACAGAAGTGAAAACTTTAATAGAAGCAGATTACAGATACTTATACAGGATCTTTCGTAATACACTGTGTAAAGAAAGAAAGAAAATATATTTTTCCTACCACTTGCTCAAAAAAGTGACATTCAATGCCACAAAAAGCGAACATAACAATAGTCATTTTTAATCTGTTAAAAACAGGGAAAGAAAATTGTACTGAATTTCATTCATCCTCTAGGGGGAGAATGTGATTTAAATTTGGAATACTTACCAAAATTTATACTGAACTACATTTGTGTTTACACCATTGAGTTTGTATATAAAGTATTATACATCTTTTTGAAAAAGGAATACGCATTTATTATGTAGTTATGATTATTAAATAAAATTACGAAAACCGACGAGGCCGTATGAGCTTGATGCTTTTGCTTTTCCGACAAAAAAATATTAGTCTAGGAATTTGCCGCGTTTTTGTTTTCTTCAAATACATAAACGTTAAGTTTATTTTAATTTATTTTTATAAATAAGTTAATGTTCTAAAATACTCAAATCAACTCATCAACAATAAATGTACCAAACAAAAATGTAACTCTCTCTATCAATAATTGGACCAATGTTTCGAATGTTAACTTTTACTTTTAATTGTCATTATTTTTAATAAATGCTTATCTCATATTATTATTGTGTTAATTTTTTCGCAAATGGTACGAAAAGTAGAGTATTTTCCTCGGTGATAAAGCTGTCTTAGTCATGGGTGAACTTAAATCCCTCGCTACACTCAGGACTCGTCTTAAATCCCTCGCTTCGCTCGTGATTTAAGTGTTTAACACCCTCGCTACGCTCGGGAGTAAACCTCGAGTCCTTCGTTACGCTCGCGATTTAAATCGTCACCCGCGACAGAAGACACTGCTTTATCCCCTTGGTTAATAATCTACTATATTTGAACCCACTTGACATCACACACAATAAAAACAAAGGCAAAGTCAAGATTCACTCAGACAGACAATACTGGTGTTGCGTGGGGACAAAATGGTCCCTGTCTCAGCATAAGCTGTTTCGTACCACGATGGATACGATGCAGCGCTGGTTTTCTGACAGGGCCTAGGTGACGACACGATCATTTGAAAAGACAATACAAATAGAATTAAATATATATAACATGTAGACAAATTAAAAGGAGAAGATACTCAATAAATTAACAATACATAAAATACAAGAATTGCAAAATAAATAGCTACGAACATTACTTAGGCAAATATTACTCGTGCGCAATAACTTGGGACCTGCTAGGAATGCGACTCCCCGACCGCTTCCCCTGCACTTCCCCGATGGCGCCCGTATTGTACCGTTCGCATCACTATTTTTTACTAGTGTTTTTAGTCTCGTACTGGCCTACGTGACGTAACGACGCGCTCTGGAATTTTTTTAGTTTTCGTTTGTGTTATTGTTTTGTTGTTGTAGTTTTTGTTGTTATAGTAAATGTTGTAAATTTACCTCTTCGTCAAGTGATTATAGTGAGACTGAGGACGAAGAACAACCTCTAGAAGGCATAAATCCACTAAGTAGTGACGAAGATGAGATAATGTAAATAATAGATAAAATAAATGTATAAACTTAAACATTGTATTTTTATTTTATTCAAATAGTGTAAAAAAGATTAGATAAAAGGCAGCGTCCTCCCTGAGTAACATAATAAATTAGGTTAAAAAAAAACAAAGACGAAGCCGCGGGCGGCTGCTTTTTATGTTCGCTTTTTTGCGGGCGGTACAAACACGCCAATATGACGTCACCGCGCTCAGGTCCCAACTTACCGCGCACGGGTAATACTTTAAAAACAAACAACAAAAAGAGAACCAAAAATAAATATATAATTAATAAAAATATAAGATACACTCTTCAAACCTAGCACCAGCTACAACTCCCAGACGTTAAATAGAATTAATACAGCGGCAGCAAACAACTAGTGAATCAATATTTACTGTCCAGAATTGATGTATCGTCTGTGGCTGCATTTTTGTACATCACTATTACCATCACTTGTTCGGTCGGCGATTGTTTCTAAGTTAAGTTTTATTTAGTACCTACCTATGGTTCCGTCCAAGTGTTACCATGTGCACCGTAATTACTGTAAATGCACCGTACTCAGCAAAAAAACTACTACCTACCGTTAGAGCATAACAACGGTGACAAATCTACCGTAATTTGCATTTGTTAAGAAATGTATAAAGAACAACTAAATTTCTTAGCATTCGCAAATAAAACGTAACATTTTGGTTTACGAACGCATCCTCGAAACTACAATTTCAATTATCTGTGAACGCAGCCCATTCTCTTTGCACTAACTTTGTATATTCTTGCTCGGGGATTTCCCTTACATCGCGCTCTGTATCGAATACTGTAAATCTAAGTACGCACATTATACTTTCATATTTATGAGGAAATCTTTTTACACAACAGTCTATCAAATGGCACGGCCAAAACTGCCTTAATTTCAAGCCGAATGATGAAATGTTAAATATATATATATATATAAAAAAAAAAAAAATTATACTATATTTTTTATGTATACAAAAATGAGAATTAGGAACTGATGGCGGCAGATTCAGACTGTTTTTTTTATTACTCTGTGTAATTTTTATATGATTTTTGTAAGAATTACATTATTGTTTATTTTTTCAAATAAAAACTTAATTTGTTTCTCTCTAAAATTATTGTTTTCTTTAAAGTAATTGCACCGTAATGAACACCGTTTTTTTCCTGTGCCTATCACCGTAATTTCCCAGAATCTACCGTATTTTTAAGGGGTATCACCGTTGACCAGATTTTGGACATGGCAACACTGGTTCCGTCCGTCACTCACTTCACCTGTGGATTGCGGTGTCGGTCGTTTAGGTTTTAATGTGCAGTACTTTGAATAAAATAACAATAAATATACGAATATAAAACTATTAAAGGTTTGTGGATCAATTAAAAAATGGAACAAGTGTTCAAATTTGTTAGAATTATGTGGCAGCGACTTATCAAAGAACGGGTGGAGCGAAGTTACCCACCTCCAGGCCTGTCGTGCATACACAGAGGTAAAGTAGATTGTGAAGAGAGACAGTGTTTGTGTGAGTTTTAATTGCATTTGCTCAACTGCTCGGTATATAAATGTTTTCTGAGCGCTTTTCTGAAGACATTAACTGTTATCAGAGCATGCAGAGGCGGAGGTAGATCTGCAGAGGAGAAGGTGTCCTTTAAATCACTGTTTTCCCAGAACAAACGTTGCTCAGACCATGGTCTAATAACTGTTTATAGCGTCGTTTATAGCATCTAATAACAGAATAAAGAAAACAATTCTCAAATAACCAATTGACCTTCTCAAATAAGTCTAACTTTGATCAAAAACTAACCGTGACATAAAGTTCATGGGTACGCTAGCCATAGCGTATTACCTACTCCTTAGTTAGTAAGTACCTAGTAGGTATCGGTCAGCGCGCTGACTATGTTGTAGGGCGTAACGTTAAAATAGACGTTTTAAGTTCGCAACTTTTTATATTTTTCAAAGACCGATTGCGTTTTGTTTATTAATTTGATGTTATAAACTGTTATTAGAGCATGGTCTGAACAACGTTTGTTCTGGAAAAAACTGTGATTTAAAGGACACCGTGTATACTGACGATATTCAAGGGACGGTTTCTCAAAACATAAAAAAAACTTCTAGTTATATTATCAAATTCGAATCGGTCCATGCGTCTTCCGAGTAATCGGGGAACATACATACAAAAAACATACAGTCGTATGGAGAACTTCCTCCTTTTTTGAAGTCGGTTTAAAAGCAGGAAAATTCAAGTGGGACTGGGCCAGACACAATGTGGGCGAACACCACCACAGAATGGCTCCTAAACAACGGACGACGCCCGCGTCGACCAGGCGAAGGTGGCGGGATGAGCTGAACTCCTACTATAAGGATTGGCCCTTACTCGCGAACAACAGAGACGAGTGGAGAGAGGGGAGGGAGGCCTTTGCCCTGCAGTGGGACAGAACAGGATTATAATAAGAATAATATGTTACATAGAAGGGCGAGTTTTTTTTCTCTCTCGCTCTGTCTCGCTGTTGGCCTCTGAGGGCCAACAGCGAGCCGTTGCAGCTTAACGGAACTTTTAGCGAGCGCAGAAGGCGCTCAGCCCTGTAAGTTCTGATGAGGCAACTAGCGCAAGGGCACCACTTAGGTACGAGCCTCGGCTTGGACCGTTGCCGGGAGGGATAGGAGAGAAGCGTGGTGCATGTCTGTACCTTGTGTACGACCACTGAAGGGACTCGTCGACCTCGCCGGCGAGGTCGGTACAGAAGGGCGAGTCTATGAAGCTGGATTTATAGATACGATTTGTTGCGTGTTCCTCTCAACGCCATCTGTTTTCGTTGAATTATTTCGTATTCTCTGTCAGTTTGTTACATTTTCACTTGGTTGTTACCTGTACTCGCGGAGGCAGACATCGCACGTGTACCTGACGCCTTTGTGTTGCTCGTAGTGGTTCTCCATCGCGTACCTTCAAACAAGGCTCACATTATAACTCATTCATTTATACTAATATCATAAGTTCGTAAGCAACCCTGTCTCTCTTCTTCTTAGCGTGTCAATAGGTCTACTTATATTGTGTTAGATAGGTACTTGGCTACATTGATGGCGTCAGGAGAAGCCATTTTTAAGTCAACCATTGTGCAGGTGTTCGGGCACAAAGGGCACATTAGCAGGTGTTACATCGACTGTGCAGGATCACCACAGTCGCATTGCGTTTGTCTGGGATACCTGAACAACCATTCGCACATAGTGACTCTGCATCGACTAACCTGTGTGCGAAGCCTGTCTGTCTGTCTGTTTGTTATGTATTCACGACTAAACAGCTGGAGCGATTTCGATGAAATTTGGTATACATTTAAATTGAAATTTACGTAATGCAAAATGTCAGAATATAGGCTTATTATCTATTTAATAACTAGAAGAACGCGGCTTCGCACGCGTGGTTTGTCAATAAAACATTACCCTCCTTCTGCGCAGTCGGGTAAAAAGTAGCCTACGTCCCGATCCCGGTCACAATCTATCTAATCTAAAGAGCTCGCTGGATCCCACTGCTGGGCATAGACCTCCGATCCCTTCTTCCATTCATCCCGGTCTAGGGCTTCTGTCCCGGCCGGGCGCACGGTTTCGCGCCTTGTGGGACACACTCGTGGTTATCTTAGCCCACTAGTCATCGCGCATTCGACATACGTGTCCCGCCCATAATCTATCTATACGCCAAATTTCATCAAAATCGGTCCAGTCGTGAATACGTAACAGAGAGACAGTTACTTTCTAATTTATAGTATTAGTACAAATGAGAAGCGAAATGCCTAAAACGAGCAAAACGCACAGCATAGTTCCATGTTACTTAGTCGTAGTACAAAATATTTTTGTTCGTAATATTTTATATTGCGAAACATAGATACTTAGTAAAAAAAATTACAAAAAGATATGAATCAGGTGCAACCTTGGTCTACTTACAGCATGCAAAATTTAAATACAAATAAGTATAGCTGGACATTTCACACAGCGCTATCTAGCCCCAAACTAAGCAGAGCTTGTACTATGGGAACCAGATTACTGATAGAATACTTATATACATTTTATTTTGTAAATACATACTTATATAGAGAAACAACGAGACCCGGAACAAATATCTGAAAATCATGCAAACATTTGTTTCGCGACGGGAATCGAACCCGCTACCTCCTGCATCTCAGCTGGCTATTCGCCCACTGCACTACGGAGGTCGTCGTCGTCGTCGTCGTCATTAAAAATCTATAGGTTCATGTAAATTTACAACATCATGTCAACAGTATTTTTTAAACTTTCGCGATCACAGTACATAATAATTGATTAAAACGGGTATTTATCGCGTATGTACCTTTTTTATTTGTAATCCCGACGTTTCGGCTGTGTGAGTCAGCCCGAGACCATGACTATTGCAACACAGCCGAAGCCAGTTACCAGTTTTAATCAATACCTATCATGTCAACAGTTTTAAACTCGCGACAATCTAAAAATCCGATTTGAGGTCTCTCATTTTTCCCGCCGTAATAACTTCAAACCAACGTCTATACAAGAAATCGAAAAATCAACCGTGTAAGGACAATTAATTAGGATTTAGGGCGCTATTCCAATGTTGTATCATCGGGTTCAGTACCGTAAAGTTGAGACCGTTTTCAAACACTTCGCAACCAACCGAAGTCGATTATTAAAAAAACGAGTGTGCTTTAGACCAGAGGTTCCCAAACTGTTTTTTCTCATAGACCACTTTCAAAATTTTGCAGGTTCCGGTGGACATTTCTACCATATTCCCAATCGACAAAAATGTGATCTAACTATGGAAATTTGCGTTGCGGCTGAGTTACAACCGGGAATTAACAGTTTTCGAAAAAAAAGTGAGAATTGATTGGTTAATTAATTAATTAACTGTGCAGTGAGTGAATGTCAAAAAAGTAATGTTGGCCCATCGAAAAAGTGATTCCCATCCAACTTTATTTTTTTGACATCTACTCACAGCACAAGAAACCAATCAATTCTCATTTATCTTATTTTAATTTTAGTTCTTCACTAGCACCCCATTTTTTGTCAAGCCAACGTAGACCCCCGGATCGTCTCCCGTGGACCCCTGCGGGTCCACCTGGACCACATTGGGAATCAATGCTTTAGACCACACGACTGAAGTAAAACTTCTATTTCAAAATATTAATTTATAAAATTGTTCAATTACAAAATTGTCCACACGTCTGTAGGTCGATCAGCTTATGTTCATTCTGGACAGACGCAACTCTCACTCGCACATTAACGTTTAAAAATATACGAAACGTACTTCTCTCTCTATCTTCACTAACTTATATCTCCCTTAGTCAAGTACTTACTCCCCAAGTCAAGCGTGCGTAAAGAAGTTTCACTTCAAAAATCTAAACATTTACTAATAACTTATATATACGGAAACGTATTTTGTTGTTTTAATGTTTTACTCATAAGAATCGATTATTGATGTTAATACACCAACAAAGAGGGGGGGGGGGGGGGGGGGGGGGGGGTTCAAGGCCATGTTTTTACAACTGACGGCCGTTAGGGCAGAAAGGTTGATGAGCGGAGACCAAGCATTCTAAAGCGCAGCGTAGGAAACAATATGGTATGTAAGCTCCCGTCTCTACAATCTAGCCAATGAAAAGTTGCAGATTTACGATTTTTCCGCAAGAAATTGAAAACATATCTTAACTAACTGGCTGAAGGTTTTATCATATACTGAAACCGAGGAACTTTTAACGCGCCGGCGAACCCCGAGCGCAACTTCAATTCGGCAGCGTCAAAAACTTCGTGCTGAATATCGCTATCCCTGTTTAGTGACGAAGTTTAGCTACGCAGAGCGACAGTGATAGCAATAGAACGATTCTTAATTTGATTAGATTTTGACCATGTTCCGTAATACCAAAAATGATGACTGGAAACTTGTTGTATTTTTCTCATTGTGTTGTTATTCTGTAACTAGACGATATAATCTATGTCCCCATGACTAGGATACGTAAGATGTTGTTGTTTTTAAAACGAAACAATTAGGTTGAATACAGGTCTTTTATGACGTAAAAACATGCAGAATGCGATACGCTTCTATTTCATTTTAGGTAAGTAGTTTGATCTAATATATGGTTGGGAACCTAGATAAATGCTATTTAAATTTAAATAATACCTTATTAAGTTAGAAATATCCTCCAATCAGAAATGATCTTGGTAGTACGTGTTGTATGGGCGATTGTCCCTCCGGTGTCCCCTTAAAAATAATTATTTAAGGTAATACACGAACACTCACAAACACACACCACTATTATTTAATTAGGAATAGTGTGAAATGCCTTGTCTACAAATGTAGAATAAAATCAACAGGAACTGTAATATTTAATCAGATAATTCATGTACTTACTTAATATAATTTGTTTTTAGTTCACATCTCTGTAAGTAGACATAACAAAAAGTAAGAGCACTAATTGCCAAAATACAAGTTTTTCACAAACTTAGTTTGGCAAGTTGGGCGCCATTTATTGTAAAGCATGACAGAAAATAAAGAATCTTTGATATTTTTTTATATATATATAGCGCAGCTAGTTCGATTGTACTATAATATTAATTTAACCTAACTTCAACTAAACGATAACAAACTCTTACAACAACTCATCGAAATGTCTCAAAAATCGGTTTTAGTAGCAACCGATTTTTAGGGTGCCGTACCCAAAAGGTAAAACGGCACCCTATTACTGAGGCTGTCTGTCTGTCTGTCCGTCTGTCACCAGGCTGCATCTCATGAACCGTGATAGTTAGACAGTTGAAATTTTCACAGATGATGTATTTCTGTTGCCGCTATAACAACAAATACTAAAAACGGAATAAAATAAATATTTAAGGGGGCTCCCATACAACAAACGTGATTACGTGATAAGGCCGCCGATTGTACCTATGATTTAAAAGTGTGTTTTTCGTTCTATGATGGGGTGCAATAAAGAAATTATCTAATCTGATTGTCTTCCTCGTTTTTCTCAACATCTTTTACTCAAGACGCCTGAGCATAAAATTCTTTTTCACTACCTCTTTCACTCTGACTGCTATCCGCTTATGGAACTCTCTTCCTGTGGAAATCTACAGGGCTGCCTCTATGGGAATCTTCAAATCCAAATTCTATAAACACTTCATCTCTCTTCAAGATACCCAACAAAATTGAACAGTTTATGTAGATAGGTATATTTATGTATGTGTATTATTATTAATTTCTGTAAGTTTATTTTACCACACCTAAGCTAAAGTTTGTTTACCTTTCTATTTTCCAGCACTATTACTTCCTCCACACAACACAAAGGTTAGCTGGAAGAAAATGCTAATTAGCATTAAGTTCGCCTATGTATTATTTTATTAGCGCAATAAAGAATTATGTAATCTAACTTCATCGCCCACGCGGCAGAACACCACGGAGATGGCGTGACGACTTGGATGTGCATTTACCAGACTGGCCCACTACAGCAGGGGACAGAAATAACTGGAAAGAAGGGAGGGAGGCTTTTGCCCTGCAGTGGGACAACACAGGTTACAAATAATCTCATCTCTGTAACTTGAAAACGTCAAATCGGACCTATTAGATTGTTCCGAGTGTAACGCCTCTTCTGTCTGTATGAGCGTGTGGGCAGCACTTACGGGTCGTTAGTGACGATAGGGCACAGCTTGCAGCGGTACACGGCGTAGTGGCTGCAGCGGATGTGCCTCATCAGCAGCTTCCGCGCGAAGAACCGCATGCTGCAGATGTCGCACGCGTGCGGACGACTCGCCTGAAATCATCCACATAACACTAAACACAACATGTAAAAACCTACGCCTGTCAAGAAACGTACCTACGTGGCTCACACCGAAAGTTTTTTAGAAACAAAAACGGTTAGATCTAGAAGCCTGTTAATAATTGTATTTCTTCTCAAGTAGTCTCCGTTCCTGTCTAACAAGTGTCAGCTTGGCGTCGCGCGTCGTGAGGTACTCGATGTCGAACCCCAGCTCGTGACAATACTTACATCATGCCATTTGTTATGGTAGTCCAGCAGGTTCGGCAACTCGAACGCTCTGTAGCACGTGTCGCACCTGTGCCGCGCGCCCGTGTACTCCGCGCTGCGCCGGCGCGCGTTGAACTCCGCCAGCTTGGCGTCACGCGTCGTGAGGTACTCGATGTCGAACACGCTCTCGTACTCGGGGTTGTACCGCTTCAGTAAGAACAGGAGGAACTTCTTTAGCTTCTCTATACCTCCGGGGCCTACAACACAATACCGTAATTAATTTGAATGTTTTCTTTTTAAAATGAGTATAACCTAACAAGGACAATGACGTCCGCTCTCCATAATATTGTTGTGCCCAGCAGGGTCCATAATGATCATGTACCTATCAAATACCACCTATTACATGGGACACACTAAAAGTTTTGCACTTCTAGCTAATCGGAACTATTTGAATTTCGAATGTTATATTTTTGGAAACGTTGCTATCTTCTTAGTAAAAAAAAAATGGCGGGAAATCATTAGTCAATTGTTTTTTATCACACATCAAAGTTCTACGTCCGCAACGAAAATGAAATTAAGTCGAAAAGATTTTAGAGCGATGATTTTTTATGTTTTTAAAGTTCTCTCTCTCCGCAAGACTGTGCCGCTTGTCTTCAAAATGATTTTGGGAGAGAAGCACCTTGTTTGAGCACCGTAAGGCGATGGTTTGCTGAATTTGAGAGGTCGGGTTTCTTTACATGACGAATTTCGTGAAGGGCGGCCTTCAACTGCCGTCAACGAAAATAATGTGGATGTTAAGCGGCTAATTGAAGAAAACCCGCGGATTACCTATGAGATAATTCGAGGACTATTGGGGATTGGTATGAGCCAAATTCAGAAAATTTAACACGACGAATTGAAAGTATCGGAAACTTTGTTGTCGTTGGATCCCTCATGAACTGACAGCGGAGCAGAAGCGGGCTCGCGTGGAATGGTGCTCCCAGATGCTGTACGACCACGGACATTCTAATGCTGTTTATGACATTGTCACTTTGAAACTTGGATTTATTGGTTTGAACCCGAAAAAAAACAGCAATCTTGTGAATGGGTGTTTGAAAAATTAAATGAGAACAGGCCAACAAAAGTGAGGCAGGCGAGAAACGTTGGTAAAAAAATGATCGCGTTTTTTTCTCAGCTACGGGTCCCATCTGCACAATTCCACTTGAAGATCAGAAGAGTGTTAATGCCGAGTGGTATTCTACCATTTGTTTACCCAGGGTGTTAGAAAAAATTCGCGAAAGACGACCAAAAAGCCGCGTTCTCCTACATCATGGCAACGCTTCTTCACACATGGCCAACAAAACCAAGTCATTTTTAAGATTTTTAAAATCATCTCAAATATTTCAAGCCTAGACGGGACTTGAACCCGTAACCTTCCTCTTGATACGAGGATGCACAATCCAACTGTGCTACCAGGCAATTAACGTCTAGGTCGAAATTAGTGAGATGATTCAGAATTACGACTAAAGCGCCGTTAGCTCCATCTACAGGAAAACTTATACAGTTTTTGTACCTGCTCAATGCCAAACGTTGCAGTTCAGTACATTGACAAGTATCAAGTCAAGTATCAAGAGGAAGGTTGCGGGTTCAAGTCCCGTCTAGGCTTGAAATTTTTGAGATGATTTTAAAATCTTGTAATTTTCCTTGTGTATTCGGATAAAACTATAAATAAAAGTTATTTTTAGCTTCCGAAAATGTACAACTCGTCACCCATCCTGCACATAGCCCCGACCTAGCACCCTGTGATTTCTGTATTTTCCCCAAAATCAAAGATTTGATGAGAGGTTTCACTTTTACCAACTACGAAGAGGCAGTGATAGCGTTCAATCAGCACGTAGAAAACATGCCTTCAGATCTGTGGTCCTCCTGTTTTAAAAAATGGTTCGATCGCATGTAAAAATGTTTAAAATGTAAAGGAGAGTATTTTGAAAAGCAATAAACATAATATTTTAGTTATAACATGTTGTTTTTCTAAGTTACGCAAAACTTTTAGTGTGACCTACGTATTACATTGCGGAATACAATAAACGATACAATAGACGATAGTATCGAGTAATGAATAATTATAGGGCTTTGTTTTGACTTTGTAAAAATGACATGTTTAACATTAGGGGGACTAGCGCAACGATGCCTAAACGTATTTAGAAAATAACTAAAGTTACAAGGCCTTTAATAACAGAAAGAATATACAATTATTTAAAGGACTAAAATACAGAAGAAACAGTTGAATCATCTAAAGACCGTTGCAAACGATCTATAGGTTGCTCAACTGCTCCAGATCACTACCAGGCGGAAGTGTCCCCAAGACACTGGCTGCATTGCCCCGCTGAATGAAAAAATAAAAACGTATATTAACTTATTTGGTAGCTAATTAAGATTTAAGGAGTTGACAAATCATACAAATACATCAAGCTTCTATTTTTAAATTTATATTTGTGTATTTTATATTGTGGCCGCACAAAAATACATTTCAACTTTAAGATCCAATGCGATAAACATTTTATAAACAAGCACGTAAACTAACGAAACATACCCTCATAAACAATTCAGATCAATTTAACCTAGAACTATATAACTATTTTAATGATATAAAAATATAATGTAAAAAAAATTTAGGACGATGATGACCAGGGATTCCCAAAGTGGTCGATATCGACCCCTTGGGGTCGATAACAATTTTTTATACTACCTAGATATGGAACAAGCATATGCATATGCACCTGATGTTAAGCGGTAACCAGCGCCTATATCAAAGAATTGCCTCGTAGGTACGGCTTGCAATCCGGATATCCGAATTATTCGGATATCCGTGTGATTTTAATATTCGGATAGTGACGATCAATATATTCGGATAATTTGAATAAAACGAATAAGTAGTAAAATTCATCAAAAAATCACGATCTGAACATGGAATTAAGTACATTAAAATCATAATTTCAGAATTATGTGCAGTAAGTACATGTATCTATAAAGTAATCTGAATTTAAAACACTGTTTATCCTTTATTTTTAATATTTGTCTCCTTATAAAACATTCAGAAACTCGCGACTGACAAGTTGCTTACTTATTGCTTAAGTTTTGTAAAAGAAAACGCGTTCTTAAGTATAACTAGTTGATTAGAGAAGATAAGAGTTAACTAAACGCTCCAACCATCTCATTCTCAAATCCAAAACCCCGAGAGCATTCTACTCTAATTGAAAAATTGATTTTGATGCCTCGATAGCTGCGTCTGCGATAGGAAGATATTAACAGGATGGTAAAAACTGTCCATACAGTTGGGTTGGGTCTAAGATTTTCAAAACTCGCCGGAAGAAAGAGCTCAAAAACTTTCCGATCATACCTGGAACCTCAAGGCAGATTGGCGCGCTATGACACTGCACTGCAGTTGTCTGATGACGACGATAGTCCTAACTCAATAGATCCTTGTGACTGTCTGGTCCTTTAATACACAAAGTATAAAAAAGACGATTGAGCGGAATCTGGACCACCAAGGAAATCGAAAGGCTCTATGGACAGTTATATATCTCTGTGTAATTAAGCTTGCTACCAGCCCGGCGAAAGACCCCAGAGCCAGGCTGACCTGACACTATACAACAAAAAACAAACAGCTTAAGAACATGGCGCCCGGTGATGACGGAATCACGTCAGAGCTTCTGAAATCAGGTACTTCTGAACTCAGATACTCTTTAATTGATATCCTCCAGGGCAAAACGCCGGAAACATGGAACGGAAGCGTGGTGGCACTGTTTTTCAAGAAATGTGATAAAACCTCATTGAAGAACTGTTGAGCTAACTTATTAAGTTGTGGGTCATCACGAATAGTCACTGGCACAGGTTTGCGTTAGACATAGAGAAGTTATATCTCTGAAACTGTTTGCCGCTGCTCTAGAGGACACCTTCAAACTTTTGGCAAGGACTCGGCATCAATGTCAATGGCGAGTACATAACTCACTTTTGATTTGCCGACGACGTTGTGGTCATGGCAGAATCGCTGGAAGACCTAAGCAAGATGCACGATAACCTCGATAGAGATTACCAACAGGTGGGTCTTAAAATTAATATAGACAAGACGAAAATCATGTCGAATGTGGCGCCCACTCCGGTATCAGTTGGGAAACTCTAATATCGAAGTTGTTGACGAGTACGTCACCTAGGACAAACAGTCCAGTTAAGTTAGTATTAAGATCCAACTTCGAGAAAGAGATCAGTCGACAAATCTACTTTGGCTGGGCAGCGTTCGCGAAACTGTGCGACGTCTTCTCGTCCGAAACAGTGTCTCAAATCGAAAGTGTTTGATCAGTGTTTGGGGCTTATGGCACAGAAACGTGGTCTTTCACACTATGGGTTTCATAAGGCTCAAGGTCGCTCAGTGTGTTATGGAGGGAGCTATGCTTGGTATTTCTCTACGAAATCAATTATCGATCGAGTTTCCTTATTGTCAAAAGTGATTTATATTTTAATGGTGAATGTTGGCATAACTTAAACATTGTTTAAAATTACATACCTTTATAACAATTATTTTCGTTTATAACGCTTTTCTCAAAATTATTCGAATTATCCGTAATATTCGGATATCCGAATAGTAAAGTTCACTACTATCCGAATTATTCGTATACCAAATTCTTACGGATAATGCAAGCCCTACTCGTAAGTCTACCTTAGAAACGTGCCCTACAATGCACTACCCTGCCTCCATTAACTTGAGGCATGCAGGTGTAAAGCCCCATGTGCCTGTAATATCACCGGAAACCATACCCTTCATATCGAAACACAGCAATTCTGCTTGGCGGCAGAAATAGGTACGGTGGTAGTACTTCCCCCGGCAAGCCTTACACTTAATAAATAAATTAAATTACTCTTAAGAATAAAATATATACCGACCTTTTATGAGTACAGCACGCAGTCGTCTTTTGTCGCATTTTTCAAACATTTTTAAAAACATCTCCTTGTTCACAGCTACTTCTCCTAAATCTATCATTCCCTTGTCAATAAGCCTTACTATTCTATCTCTTAACTCAATACATTCATCCAGTTTCGAGGCATTCTTCTCTTTCTTTGGTATTAATAAGTTTAATACACTTAAATTTTTATTATTGGATATGAAAATGGCTTTTTTAATCTTAATAGGTTTTTGCTTTGAAACATTTATATCACTTTGGTCAAGAAACTTTTTCTTATGTAAATCATGTTCGTTAGGTACTTTTAAATCATTTTGTTCGTGGATCTTATTCTTTTGTATATATTGTTTATTTGGCAGTTTTAAATTATTTTGTTCATTAATCTCAATATCATTTAGTACATTCTCAGGTATTGAATAATTGTCAGTGTTTTCCAGTTTTATTTGTGTGATACACATAGGATCAATCTCTAGTATTCCATTCTCTGATGTGATGAATTTTTGTATTGAGTTTTCATCTGTGTATTGGGAATTAACAATTGGGTATATGCAAGATGTGTCATTATATTTATAGACTTCTTGACAGTCAGTTGCGGTAGTAATCTCTAAGGCAGGCGGCATTAGCTTTTCCAGTACTTTTAGATTTATCTGTAGATAAGAATAAATAATTATATTAATTCATTTATATTTATTGAACCAGCTGAAGTGGAGATGGGCTGGACACTTGGCAAGGAGGAATGACGGAAGATGGACGAGGGCAGCAACCGAGTGGTGGCCGCAAGAAGGGCGCAGACCAGTTGGCAGACCACCAGCCAGATGGCAGGACGACATCGCGAGAGTTGCGGGAAGGCAATGGATGCACTTGGCACAGGACTGGAGAGAATGGCGTGATAGCGAGGAGGCCTATACCCAGCAGTGGGTGGATGTGGGCTGAGATGATGATGATGATAATATTAATTCAGAGACCTTGGAGCGCATGCTCGGCATCACACTGCTAGACCGAGTCAAGTCCAAGTCCGAGTCTTGAAGTTAAGTTCAAGATGTTGGGATTCAAATGGAGTTGGGCAGGACATGTGGCCAGGCGCGGTAATGACAGGTGGAGCAGGGTGCTGACTGAGTGGTGGCCCCGAGATGGAACCAGGAACGCAGCTCGACCGCCGGCAATTTTTTTTTTTTTTTTTTACATTATAGGCTTGCGTTTGAGCACGATCTCGTCTGATGGTAAGCGATGATGCAGTCTACGATGGTACACGCTTGCCTAGAAGAAACCTATTCACTCGGGACTTAAAGATACCCCGCTCGTTGGTTGTAGCTATCAGGAAACACAGACTCTGGCAAGGCGTTCCACTCTCTGGCGGTGCGCATAATAAAGGTTGAAGAGAACCGATTTGTGCGAAAGGGAGGTATTTCTACCATATAGCGGTGGCGCACCGCACAGCAAGATGGGTCGACGACATTATAAAATAGCAGGTCGTATGTGGGTTAGAACAGTGCAGGACAGAGGCGAATGGCGACGACAAAGAGAGGCCTATGCCCAGCAGTGGGATGAGAAGGGGTGACGATGATGATGATGCATGATATTAATTAATCCGAGACCACGTGGTCGGCCCAGGCGGAGATGGCGCGACGAACTTGACGCCTTTTCGGTATCCTGACCAGAGATATCTAAAAATCGCATCGAATGGAAAAGGGAAGCAGATTATACTAAGGTTTTATTAGATTAATAACTAATCTGTTCTGTGGATTAATAAACAAATAAAATAAATATAATGACAAAGCATTTAATAACAAAAATAATAAGACTATTTACATATTCCATACTAGCTAACTAAATAGAAGGAAACTTTGACATCCCATTTTTATCTTATGGGGCCTGATTTATGGGATAAAAAGTGAGCCTAAGTGTTAATCCAAGATATGAATGAATGAATGATTGAATGAAATACTCTTTATTGCACACCAAACAAAAATACAGTAATAATGGAAATAAACAATAAATAAAGGTACAATGGGCGGTTATAATCTAAGTACATACTAAATTTCATCAAAATCGGTTAAGCTGTTACGACGTGATTGAGTAAAAAACAAATAAATAAACAAACATCCAAACTTTTGTATTTATAATATTAGTGTGACTAATATTTAAAATTCAAAAGTAACTCCGTCTATCTGTCTGTTTGTTATGGCTAGACTGATTTCAATGAAATTTTGTGTATAAATTGATTATGACCTGAATTGTGACAGAGTACTTTGTATTATAAACAATGCAAACTCAGTATTGTGCCCTTTTAGGTTTAAAAATAAAATATCAGGGCATCCTTTACGCTCAATATAGCTCAATGTGAGACACCAGTGCGGTTTTTAATCCTAGAATAAGAAGTATGCAAGGGTGAAGTAGTAAAATGAATCTTACATTTTTCAATCCAGAGCTTTTAATGATGTTTTGAGCTCGTAGACACTTCTGTCGGAAATTGTAGAATTTCCTGAGTTGATGATGACAGATCCCACAAAATTCCATTGTATCATTCTCAGAAACCTGGAAGGAATAATGAAATACAACAGTAAACAATTTTAAAAAGCAAGGTTATGTTATCGAAAACGGTGATTACTTACGTCATAATAACATAATTCGCCATGGAAATCCTTAAGCTTCTCGTCAATATCCTTAGTCTTATCAAAACCTGAGCGCAGGCATATTCTACATACGGTTTTAGACATTTTCAGGGAAAATAAACATGTTTTCTTTACAAATTCACTATAAGGCAGTGTTGCCAGCACCTCAATCAGAAAAAGGCCGGTAGCTTTGTTGAAAAAGGCCGACTTTTGGCACGAAAGGCCGAAATTGAAATAAATCAACGTTATTTACCTAAAAAATATATTTTAATGGTTTAAAGAACAAAGACTGGACCGTCTTTACTTATATTTTATTTTAGCACATAACATTTCTGGTGATGGCTTAAAATGTATTATACCACCACAGTTTTCTATGCCTGCAGTAGTAGGCATTAGACAAGCTACCGTCACCGTATTGCGATGAGTGTGGCGCTCAGTTCTAATCCTCTTGATTTTATTAAAAACACGCTCAACACTCGCGTTTGAAAATGGGAGGATAATATTTTAATTATTTTATGAATGGCGGGTAAAGGCCACAAAAAAGCCGATGGCTGCCAAGGGCCAACATAATATCCCAAAGGCCGATAATCGGCCCCCTAGGGCCAAACTGGCAACTCTGCTGTTAAGACAAAAACTCACGAGCTATTTACACGGATCCATGAATGAAACAGATGTTTTGAGCAGCTATTTAAACGTAACATCAGGAGCTTGGTCGCGTGAAGTGATTATTTACACGGAGACTTTAATCAATAAACAAGTTTCAGCTACTCAATAATAGATGGCATCTACATACAAAATATGGGGACATATTTCAGTTTACGATCTATGCAGTACTGTGGTTCTTAGTGTATGAAAGCTACTTGTACATATTTACATACTAAGCGTAATTAAATAATAATTTAAAAAAACGTGACTATTATCCTAAAATGTTTTGAGCGCGTTGACGTGTTTACCACAAAATATCTGTGTTTACCGTAGACAAAGCGACACAAGAAATATAAACGCCATCTAGTTACGATATACGAAACTTTTCGCCAACTTATTGTTATTAAATAAAACTGCATATTTAATAAAATAATGTATATATTCATGTATTTATATCGTGATGTATCTGTTTAGTTTTACGTGCATATAGCGGCGCCTTGAGGTGTACAGAGGCCGCGTGTTGCTTCATCGAGTTTGATTGTGAGAAGGCTTTGCCGCAAGTGGAGCAGCGATACGGACGAGCGCCTGTGTGCACCTACACAGATAATAAATATCAATAAATACCAGACTAATATTATAAATGCGAAAGTAACTGTTAGTTTGTTACCTTTTCATTACTAAACGGATCGTAATGAAATTTGACAAGGAGATAGATTATATCCTCGAGAGGAACATAGGATATCTTTAGTCTCTAAATCATCTTGAAGGGGATGAAATAGGGGTTGAAATGAGGGGGGGGAGACGGGGTTAAAATTATGAGGTATTCGTTAGATGAAACTCCCTATGTACCGTTGGTATATAGATAGATTGTGACCAGGATTGGGACATAGATTTGACAATGCCATGATAGGACAAATAAGATGATGCAATGACTGATATAAAAGTCCGACAGGTGCAAGAACCATGTTCGAAATTCAAAATTGTTCTGAAATGCGAAATGTTTTTGAATTGCTCATGAGAGCATGGAGTTCCTAAACTTCTTAATCGCTACAGTATTAATACTTCTTTAATGTGCAATTAGAATCTAATAAAATGTATGTAGAAGGAATTTTATTTGTCCTATTGTACGAGAATACTTTTTATCAAATTTAACTAACTTCCGCTGTTCAGATTTTTTTCATCTGATACAATAAAATAATCCTTACAAAGGACTGCATAGATCGGCATAAAAAAAAAATTATCAACTTGATTCATTTTAAGGCGCTACTCACACTTGACCAAAAAAATTTTAATGCCTAAATGTTTTTCTTCGAAAACGAGCTGATGTTTTAAAAGAAACTGCACCTGTATCTCCTATGGTTATGAGTGCTGCCGTACTGTAACAGTTAAAAAATACACTCTGTATAAATAGATTCAAGACCTGGAGGCATAGGTTACTTTTATTGACGTGCCACGCGTGTGAAGCCACGGGAGAAGCTTGTATAAACAGAAATCGAAGCACTAGTAAGTACTTACCCTGTCGTGTCTGTTGAGCGCCGCTTTGTGTTTGAACGCCTTCGGGCATTGAGCACATTTGAACGGACGCTCTCCTGTATGCGTCCGGATGTGAATCTACAAACAAAACGAGTTTTACCACAACAAAAAAACCCTTTGTGATATGGGGGCGTTCAAGTATAAATATATATATTGCTGGACATTTCACACAGCGCTATTTAGCCCCAAACTAAGCAGAGCCAGCGGCGTAGCGTAGTAGGGGCGGCAGGGGCGGCCCGCCCAGCTCAAGCAAAATTTCACAATAAATAATAAAAATATAGAACCGTTTTCTTGACGACCTCCGTGGCGCAGTGGGCGAATAACCGGCTAGTAGCGGGTTCGTATCCCGCCGCGGAACAAATGTTTGCACGATTAACAGATATTTGTTCCGAGTCTGGTCGTTTCAATACATATTTTACGTACGTATTTACAAAAAAAATGTATATAAGTATTCTATCAGTTATCTGGTTTCCATAGTACAAGCTCTGCTTAGTTTGGAGCTAGATAGCACTGTGTGAAATGTCCAGTAATATTTATTTACTTATAATATATAGAGAAACAACCAGACCCAGAACAAATATCTATAGATCATGTTCATCATTGTTCCGCGGCGGGAATCGAACCCGCTACCTCCTGCGTCTCAGCCGGCTATTCGCCCGCTGCGCCACGGAGGTCGTCCAAAGGAATAAAACTTTGTTGCACTTTACTCGCAAAAGGTATATCATATACTATAGCTGTCTCGAATAAAATTTACAATCACAAGGTTCTTCAAAAGTTGCAAATTGTAAAATGAAGCGAACGAAATATAACCTTTCCATTAGGCATTGCCGTAGTCGTACAAAAATATTCTCACTTAATCACGTCGACGAATTAAGCTTAAGAATGATAAAATGGCCAAAATCTATTTTCTAATCAGATCATCATCATCATATCAGCCGTAGGACGTCCACTGCTGGACAAAGGCCTCCCTCATTGATCTCCAGGAACTGCGGTTGGAAGCGGTCTGCATCCAACACCGACCTGGGGTTTTTACCAAGTCGTCTGCCCATCTTGTAGGTGGACGTCCTACGCTGCGCTGGCCGGTCCGTGGTGGCCTCCATTCGAGAACCTTCCGGGCCCATCGGCCATCTGTTCTGCGCGCTATACGGCCTGCCCATTGCCACTTCAACGTGCTAATCCGTCGGGCTATGTCGGTGACTTGAGTTCTCCAACGTATCTCCTCATTTCTGATTCGATCCCGTAGAGACACCCTGAGCATAGCCCTCTCCATAGCTCGTTGAGCTAATCACAATACTATCTAATCAGATAGCTAATTTTAATACCCAATCACGCTTACGCGACTGGGATGGTCGACGGTTGGTGAGCCGCTGTCTATTCATACAACTTTGTAGTATATCCAGTAGTAGACTAGGTGCTTATTCGCACAGCAGGTGTCGCAAGCGGATTGTGTACTATGAGTATGGAGTAATACCGTCTTGTGTGTTGCTAATGTATAATTGTTACGAAGAAAGTCGACGAATGCGAGCACCCAGACAAACCTTGCACGGTTTTTAGGGTATAATATTAAGGTTATAATGTACTTATTTGAAATAAAAAAAAAAACATGGGAATTTTTTTTTTCTCGCCGTATTTGAATGCCGATTTTAGCCAAAGTAGCCCATTAAATAGTACTTTTTTTTAATGATTATGAGAGCTGAGAGTCTGGAGAATTCTAAAGACTGATTTAAGAACAATGAAATCACTTGTTAAGATTTTTAATTTAAAGTTGAAAATTTAAGTCATAATTCACCGAATGTAATTTTTTGACTTTACACCAACATTTTCATAGTTATCATCAAAGTCACGTGTAGCTGATTATTTTATGCATAAAAGAACAACTCATAAAAATTCAGTAGCAAAAAAAAATCGCAAGAAAGTTTTCTACTTCTTTTTAAATTTTAAGTTGTTCAAGTCGAAAATTTTAAAAAATTCGAAAAAAAATTTTTAACTTGAAAACTATAAAAAAACGCGAAACATACATGGGGGTTCTATCTCTGGACTTTCGCTTGTCACTATTTTTTGGAACGTAGGTACCTGCAATCGTTGGTAGACGCTGAATCTCTTCGGGCAGATGGTACACTCGAAGGGTTTCTCTCCCGTGTGCGTCCTCTGGTGGTAGACCAGGGAAGCTCGCGACTACAACATACAAACAATTTTGCTCACCAACATTGTTAGTAACTTAATGTTACAAATAACTTTTGAACAATATATAAACGACTTCAGAAAACAGAAAATCAAACCAGTTATTTGATCTGTGATATTAGTAAGGATTATAAGTTAAGGGGCGTCCATTAATAGTCCCCCCCCCCTTCCCCCTCTCTGGTGAGATAACGCGAGATTTGGTTAGACCCCCTCCCCTCCTGGTGAGACGTCGCGAGATTTGGTTCGACCCTTTGGTGAGATGTCGCGAGATTTGGTTCGACTTCCTCCCCTCGTGGTGAGACGTCCCGAGATTTAGTTCGGCTCCTTAGTGAGATGTCGCGAGATTTGAATCGACCCCCTCCCCTCATGGTGAGACGTCGCGAGATTTGGTTCGACCCCTCTCCTCCTGGTGAGACGTCGCGAGATTTGGTTCGACCCCTCTCCTCCTGGTGAGACGTCGCGAGATTTGGTTCGACCCCTCTCCTCCTGGTGAGACGTCTCGAGATTTGGTTCGACCCCTCTCCTCCTGGTGAGACGTCTCGAGATTTGGTTCGAAAGGGTAAATACGTTGGACTTATTTAAATTTTTTTTTGTTATTTGTGAGGTTTTAATTCAATTTCCTCGTAATTTCACACTGTTTTTATTTGCCGAGACTCCCCACTACCCCGAGTGAGATTGTGCGAGATTCAGCTCGACTCCCCCCCCCCCCCCTCCCCGAACACCTCACATAATGAATGGACGCCCCCTTACCTGTAAGTTGGAATACTTACAATACACGTGTATCCACATATCTCGCACACTTGATGCTTGGTGCTGTCACGCGCACGCGACGCCGCCCCCGCCCCCGCACCCGCGCCGTGCGAGCGCGCCATGTGCGTCGCAAGCGTACGCTCGTTCGCGAACGTTCGCGCACACTGAAAACAACACTATTTTGATTAATTTATTACATTTTTAAAGAGCTCCGTGGTGCAGTGGGCGAATAGCCCGCTTAGACGCAGGTGGTTGCGGGTTTGATTCCCACCGCAGAGCAACTTTTTCGATGATCTACAGGTATTTGTTCCCGGTCTGGACGTTTTTTTAAATACATACTGTTACGCCGAGGCTGTTACAGAATAAGTAATAGTAAAATAATAGACAGCTTCTCGGAGTTATACCTACTGTGTCACAGAATAGGTAAAACTTGGGGGCCGAGTCACCCACGTCCGTAGGAGAATACCCATATAGAATCCCTACACGTGGTCCCCGGGTGGTGCCAATGCAAATCGGTGGTAGGCTTCGACCGCGGCTGATCACCACCCACTGGTCAAAGTCGTGTCGCCAAGTAGCTCCGCTGCGTTCCGACACGGTGACTGGTGTAGCCACTAACGGGAGCGGGTCGACATGATGGTCTCAATGCTGGCAGACCGACCTGATGCACACTGATAAGCGCCGCATCGGATGACTAGTCGTGGAGGGTAGCGGGATCCGAGGCACGGTGCACCGCTGGCCGACCGCAGTCAGTAGGGGGCCCATGTAGCAAAATAGCCACTCGTGAAAGGCTGCCCCGCCAACTAGCGAAAAATCCCTGGATGCGCCATGGTGTCGGCTGGCGACCAGACGAGAGGGCCCTATGGACGTCCTAGGGGGTCTCGGGCGTCCCCGCAGTCTCCAGACTAGTCCTCCAACGATGAAACTTTTCGTGTGCGTCTGAGGGTTATCAGTATGAAGCCCCACTTTACTGCCGCCTCCTAACTTCAAGTTTGCAAGCTTCCAGGATTTCGGCACTTGTCCAGACTTCACAGAGCGGCGAAAGAGGCGTGTCAGTACAGGAGCGAGCTCAGACACGCAGAATTTAAGAACAACTGCCGGAATACCGTCAGGGCCACTGGCTTTGTTCACGTCCAGATTCTGCATCGTTTTTCGAACCTCGGTCTGATGTATGCGGATTTCCGGCATATATACCCCACCATCCGGTAGACTCGGAGGTGTCCCGCTTGCAGCATCTAGACGAGAAGATTCCGCAAAAAGATTGGCGAACAGATTCGCTTTCTCTTCAGCGGTATGGGCCAGAGTACCGTCAGGTTTCAGCAGTGGAGGTAGTGAGGGGCGACAGAAGTTCGACTGAACCGCTTTAGCCAGGGACCAAAACGCCTTACTGCCCGATGGGTACGACGCCAATTTGTTCCCTATTCGGCCTATGTGGTCAAATTGAGCCTTACGTAAAGCCTTCTTGCAGGACTTGGCAGCTTTGTTATAAGCTGTCTTCTTCTTAGATAGGTCCTTGGTTTTGCGGTTTCGAGCTTCAACCCATGCCAGGTATGCCTCATGTTTCTGCATTTCAGCGCGTCTACATTCGGCTCCGAACCAAGGTTGAGCTTTGCCTGACACTGTTACGTCAGAGAATGGAATAAAATATTCCATCCCTTGACGCAGCACATCTGTCACGGCATCCGCGCAATCTGAAGGATCATCCGAGGAGAAGCAGACTTGCTGCCAAAGATATGATGCGAAGAATGCACGCATTTCATCCCAATCAGCTGACTTGTACTGCCATACTCTTCGCTTGCCTCTAGGGCTAAGATCGGGCGGGGAGTAGACAGATACAGATTTCACCAGACAATGGTCGGAACTACCCAAAGGTGATGAAACCGACACGGAGTAGCGGTCTGGATCAGTTGTCAGTAGAAGGTCCAATCAATTGGCTGTTTGGCCGTCAACATCAGGAACCCGCGTTGCTCCTTGGACCAGCTGGGTGAGATTAAGCGATAAAGCTAGTTTTCGCGCTTCTCTCCCTGCGTGGTCAGTGCTTTGGTATGGGAAGAGCCACTCTTGGTAGTGAGCGTTGAAGTCCCCCAACAGCACCAATTGAGCAGATGGATAATATTGTTGGCCGGCGTCCGCCGCCTCACTGAGGTAAGTCATGAGCTTGGTCGTCTCCTGGTCTCCACTATGAGAACGGTATATACAGCCATATAAAAATTTTTCAAGGCCTGAGTCCACCAAAATCCATACAACAGAAAAGCTGGGATCTTTAAGGTTTCGGAGACGCCGACAGCAGATATCATCACGGGCGTACACACAGACACCCGCACGGGGTTTAAAATTGTGCTCCAGGGTAAACTCTGGATACGAGAGATACGCCGTGGTAGACGGACATCCTATCTGCGTCTCCGAAAGAAACAAGAGAGCTGGTTTCTCAGTCTCAAGGTGGTGCTGGACTGCGACGAGATTTGAGTGCAGACCTCGGATGTTGCAAACATGCAGCCCGTGCCTAAAAAAGGTAGTCGTGCCGACCCCTCTAACTACAGGCCCATCTCGGTCACGTTCGTCATCTGTAAGATTATGGAACGTGTACTGAACAACAGGCTCCTGGCACACCTAGAAACGCATAACCTCCTCAGTGATCGACAATATGGCTTTCGCCGAAATCGGTCTACTAGGGACCTTCTAGCGTATGCCACGCACATATGGAGCGAGGCCTTTGAGAAACACGGAGAATCGCTGGCTGTTTCTCTTGACATCTCAAAGGCCTTTGATAGGGTCTGGCATGATAGCCTTATTAGCAAGCTTCCATCATACGGTCTGCCCACTGATCTGTGTGTCTGGATATCGGAATTCTTGAGGGACCGTTCGATACGAGTTGTCGTTGAAGGCTGCTCGTCCGATCAATTGGCGATTAACGCCGGGGTCCCACAAGGGTCAGTACTTTCCGCAACTCTGTTCTTGCTGCATATCAACGATCTGCTAAAACCCGGTACCTTTGGGTATGCAGACGATAGCAGTTGTGGAAAGCTATATATCTAGTGCACGAGCCAGTAGAGCGCAGATTCAGTCACTCAGGGAGGCCATGGTCGAGCGCTTAAACTTGTCCTTGAAGGCAATCTTCGACTGGGGTGATGCCAATCTGGTCAAGTTCAATGCGAATAAGACCCAAGCGTGTCTGTTCTCCGCAAAACGAAGTCAATTTAATCTGACTCCTACTTTCCGAAATGTATCCGTGCCGATATCTGACCACCTCGAGCATCTTGGTATCACATTAACTTCAACTCTTAATTTTGAGTCGAAAGCCCAGTTGGCTGCTAAAAAGCATGGTATACTCGCAAAGGTGAGGCACTACTTCACACCGGGACAGTTGCTCAACTTGTACCAAGCACAAGTCCGGTCGTGTTTGGAGTACTGTTCTCACCACTGGGACGGATCAGCGAAGTACCAACTTGAATCAATTGAGAGAAGAGTCAAGAAGCTCATAGGCAACGATGAGCTAGTTGATGCAAGGCTCCTCAGCCTGGAGCATCGACGAAAGGTTGCTAGCCTCTCGGTTTTTTATCGAGTACATTTCGGGGAGTCTGCGGCGGAACTTTTCAACCTGATTCCACCATCTCATTTCTATCAACGGACAACCAGACGCTCTGCGGTGCACCACCGCTATATGGTGGAAATACCTCCCATTCACACAAAGCGGCTCTTCGACCTTTATTATGCGCACCGCCAAAGAGTGGAACGACTTGTCAGAGTCTGTGTTTCCTGATAGCTACAACCTGGGTATCTTTAAGTCGCGAGTGAATAGGTTTCTTCTAGGCAAGCGTGTACCATCGTAGACTGCATCATCGCTTACCATCAGGCGAGATCGTGGTCAAACGCAAACCTATAGAAATAAAAATAAAAAAAAAACTTTGTGTGAAATATACCTACATACCACGTTTTTACCTACAGTTGCACAGATTAAGAAATAGTAGTCAGTTGAAATACCTACGCTTTTCTAGTAACTAGTTAAATAGTAGTAGGTTTATTGTGTAACAGTGGTGTGATTTAGTGTGTTGTGAATCCTTGTGATTAAGTTCGTGTATTTATCATTTTAGTGTTGATGAAAAGTGTTATTTTGGTTTAGATTGATTTTCATTATATTATCCCGAACCCTCAGCTCGTAACAGTATGTATTTACTAAAACAAAAAATATTTTTAAATGGCTTGCATCACTAAGCTACGACCAAACTGAGGCAAAACTAAAAATAATTCATAAAAAAAAACCCCTAATTTTATCATATTTTTAAAAATTTTACATTAACTTATTTATACTTAATTTTATCTTATTTATAATTATTGCTATATTATTTATACTTAATATTATTTTATTTTTACCTCTAACTAATTGTAATATTTATCACCTAACATATAATAAATAACCTAATTGAATCTGTCAGTCGACCAACTTGTACGCTTTAAGTTCCGACTTTCCGAGCTTTGGTTTCCTCGATACAGGCTACGCCTAGTGAGAAAACCGATAGATAATACTATAAATAGATATAAATGTCGTCTGCAAAATTCATGCATCTATTACTTGTATATACCTAGTTATAATTTAGCTTGTTAATCATATTTTAAATTGTTTAGATACTGTGTTTTTTGTAGTAATAATAAAATATTTTCATTTTCAAACAAAAATGTATATAAGTGTTTTATCAGTTATCTGGTACCCACAGTACAAGCTGTGCTTAGTTTGGTGCTAGATAGTGAGGTGTGAAATGTCCATCAATCTTTAATTATTTCATATTAAATTGCAGAAAAAAAAACACATTTTTTCATGTTATTTTTGTAAGCAAATAACATTTTGTTTGCAAATTCCCACTCCGATGGCTGGGGTCAGGTTAAAAGGGGTCAATGCAGATCTTATTTATCTAGAATAAAAATGTGGCACTCCGGGAGTGCTGACAGAAGTGAAAACTTGAATAAAAGCAGAATACACTACAGATACTTATATACAGAGGTGTCAGTAGTCAGCGACAGGTGTCCGTAACAGTGTCACGAGTTCAATGTTTTTTTCCCATTTCAAAAATGTTTAACCCATTCACTGCGGCGATCAAAATTACACTTATTAGCCAAGTGCGGGACGATTTTCGTCGCGAACGCCGATAGGCGTTCTCCGCACCTGATAAGGATAATATACAACGCCGAGCGGCGTTTTCAGCACTGTTTAAATAAATTGATAATTTTTACGCTAAAATCATAGAATAACTACAAATACGCGAAACGTGTGGTACATTCACGATCGTATTTGGTGTAAAAAATAAATTAACATCAATTAGGATTTTTTTTTGTGAAGTTTTTGTTATTTAATTGTAGTTGGATTGTGAAAATTTGGAGAATATGGCGACAAATGTTAAATAAATTGTTTTAATTAAATAATTCTACTTCACTTTTAAACTACAGTCTCGTATATTTTAGTATCGAATGATAAGAATGGCTAAATTATCAGTATAAATTAATATCAGAGGTAACAAACTACTATTATTTATTTAAAAACCTTAATTTTATAGACATCTTTGTTATCCCGAAAATTAGTATAAAAATGAACTTTGTTGAAAGAATTGATGCAATTAGTCGACATTATAGAGAATGGACAAGTTTTAACTTGTAAAAATTTTAACTCTGTAAAAATTTCTCTAATTTATATATAAATATGTAGATTAATTCATTGTTATTATTTTATTAATTTATTTATTTCCAAAAACGTTAAGTATTCATTTGACTGAAAAAAAAATATAGTTTACTAATAAATGTGTATTAACAAGCCAATATCCCATTATTTATTTTGAATACACTGCACATAATAATAGTAACTCTTATTAAAATCAACTATATAAATTTAAACGAACAATGACAAACATAATTTTTGATCAGATCAACATAAGAATGGGTACAGTCAAACGCAGGTAAAGCTTTATACTTGCAATGCACTTTACCGAACGTTATAGATTGTAACATTTTAAATATTATACTTGGTTAATAAAATAATAAATCATCATCAATATCTGTGAAAAGGTCGAAAACATTTAAGACAAACCTGGCGATCTTGGACAATCAGGACACTAATAAATAGTGTCTACTCTGTTATTTATGAGACAATACCTACATATCTTTCTTTTGGTGCGTTGAGATGGACCACGTGGCAAAACTAAAGGCTAATGAATTTTATTAACTTAAGACGTAATAAAAAAAACCTCTATTATAGAAAAATAATATTAACTAAATATATTTAGGAAATATTGCAAAAAAAATAATAGGAATCAGAGGTTGTTAAACCCTGGAAAACGCCGTTATGCGTCTTCCGCTCCTAGGAAGGAATTCTCAATTTTTCAAAAAGTTAAAATTTCGAAAACTGCGAGCAGTACCTTGTTGTATTTAAAAAAATGTGCATAATATTGCAAGTATAATTTTTTGTGACTTGTTTTTGCCAAGATATATGCATTTAAAAAAACGCCGACAGGCGTATTTCGCACCTGAATATTAAATCAAAAAACGGCGAAAGATGTCCGCCGCAGCGAATGGGTTAACGCGCCTAAAGAAGTTTTCACTTCAAAAAACTTCTGGTATTTAAGATTTTTTGTTTTTTGACGTGATTATGTCGGAGACAAAATCACTGCATCGCTCGACACCTTCAAGGCCAGGGTCGACTGGAGGGGGGACCGAAGCCACCGGCCACCAGTGCGCACCGGCGCCGACCCATCACTCATTACTCAAATCAACGGAAGCGAGGCGCGCGTCCTTGACGTCCAATATACTAGCAATAATTACAGTCCCCTGCTTTTATTTATGAACCCAACTGAGGAAACCCAACAATAACGTCTTATGAATCGTTGAACGCCGGCTGCACACGCGAAGTGTCACGTTTAACCTGAGCCGAGCGTGCAAGCGAGAGCGCGGAACAAGCGATAGAGGCACGATCGGCCTAAGCGTTCGGCTTGTGACGCATCTGTCTCTCTTCCACTCGTTATCACGTTTATATCTATTTATTTTTTAATCTTGAAATTTTCCGCACGTGTTCGAATAACACTATATAAATAAAAACACTTTCTGGTATTTAGTTGTTGTCTAATAATATGAGTAACTCACTCCGCTGCAAGTTCGTATCGCGTCAGCTCGTTGGTGCATCACCAGGTGCTCCTTCAGAGACTCCTCGTTCACCAAACCCTCCCCGCAGTGTTCACACGCCCTGCAATTACAACAGACTGCATACACATACAGACATTTCTTTTTAACTACCTAACAATCCGCAGCTTCGCACGCGTAGTTTTACAATAAAAACATTACCCTCCTTCTGCGCAGTTGGGTAAAAAGTAGCCTATGTCACCCGGGGATAGTGTAGCTTCCCAACAGTGAAAGAATTTTTAAAATCGGTCCAGTATTTTCGGAGCCTATTCAATACAAACAAACAAATCTTTCCTCTTTATAATATTAGTATAGATTCGACGACCTCCGTGGCACAGTGGGCGAACAGCCGGCTGAGACGCGGGAGGTAGCGGGTTCGATCCCCGCCGCGGAACAAATGTTTGCATGATATAAATATATTTGTTCCCGGTCTGGATGTTTTTCTAGAGGAAGGTTGCGGGTTTAAGTCCCCGTCCGGCTTGAAAGTTTTTGAGATGGAAAAATCTTAGAATTTTCCATAGATATCATCATCATCTCAGCCCACATCCACCCATTGCTGGGTATAGGCCTCCTCGTTATCACGCCACTGGCTAGGGCTGGTGGTCTGCCAACTGGTCAGCGCCCTCCTTGCGGCCATCCACCACTCGGCTGCTGCTCGTCCATCTTCCGTCTTTCCTCTTTTCCAAGTGTCCCACCCATCTGCACTTCAGCTGGTTGAGCTACTCACATCCGCGACTTTGGTTCTGCGTCGTATTGTGATGTTGGGTATGTGGTCCAACAGCGAGATGCCTAACATGGCACGCTCCATTTCTCTCTGAGCAACTCTAACTCTGTGAACAAGTTCGTTCGCGAGTAGGGCTTGCAATTCGGATATGCGAATATCCGTATTATTCGGATATTCGTGTAATTTTATTATCCGGATAGTGATGATCAATATATTCGGATAATTCGAATAAAACGAATAGCATAATATAAATGAATATAATTAATCAAAAAACCATGATTTGAACATGAAATTAACTACATCAAAACCATAATTTCATAATTATGTACATTTATCTAAAAAGTAATCTGAATTTAAAAAAAACTGTTTATCCTTTATTTTTAATATGTGTCGCATTATAAAACATTCAGATTGTCGCGACTGACAAGTTGCTTACTTATTGTTTTAATTTTGTGACAGAAAACGTGATCTAAAGTATACTTATTGAGTTTCCTTATAGTCAAAAGTGATTTATATTTTAATGGTGCATGTTGGAATAACTTAAACATTGTTTATAGCTACTTTAATAATAATTATTTTCGTTTTTAACGCTTTTCCCAAAATTATTCGAATTATCTGTAATATCCGGATATCCGAATAGTAAAGTTCACTACAATCCGAATTATTCGGATACCAAAATCTTACGGATAATGCAAGCCCTATTCGTGAAAGGCCATGTGTCAGAGCCGTGAGGACAGGCAGGGCACATTCTCACCTGATGGTAAACGATGATGTGGTCTAAGATGAAGCACGAAGATCTAGAAGAAACCTATTCACTCTTACCTTAAAGAGGCCCGGATTGTATTCTTTAAGAAAAACAGACGCCGGCAAAGCGTTCCATACCTTAGCTGTGCGCATCAAGAACGTGGGTAGTATATCAACTAGGTACGGATGGTACTGAGCCGTGCGGCTGCTTGTCCATTGATGGAAAGGAGATGGCGGGATCAGATCGTAAAGTTCCCGGGCACATTCCCCAAAATGTATTCTGTAAAAGATCGTTAGGCTTGCAACTTTACGGCGGTGTTCGAGATATAACAGTACAAAAATATAATACCTTAATGTCGTATCACAGATTTGTTCGACAGCTAACAGCTGGTGCCGTTTCAACGCCTCTTCGTTCCTGAACTTCGCACCGCACAAGTTGCACTCCAAATACTGAACACTCGTTTCCATATTCTGAAAAATACATTTTAAATACTTGATTAAACTAGAATACTTGGCTTAGTGTTATGGCTATAGGGTCGGTATGTGAATCAAAATGTTAAAATACATTTAATGTAATTGCCTAATTATCACTGACCTATACTCCGTGCGGATTAACTTGGCAATAGAGGTCATTCTTCTACCTTCACCACGATATCCCAGAATGGTAAAGAACGCTATTTCTGTCGCTCACCATACAAACCTGTCCCAAAACTGCTCTGTGTGCCTACTCATCGATTTCGATGACGGCGACCCTAACTATATTTAAATTTAAAGAAAATGCTATTAAATGCTTAAAAAATACAATAAATTTAATTATCCTGCGTTTACATTTAAATTCTAGCGTGAGCCCTAACATGGCTTGCTGGACCAAACTTAGTTTTAAAAATCCTATTACAGGTGTCACAGGGTCTTTCTTTACGTATCTGGCGTAAGAAAACCGACTTCATACACTCGATATAAATATCGAGTGTATGAAGTCGGTTTTCTTCGAAAGTTTTAATGTTACTATAGATGGTAGAGCGCCGGGACGACCTGTGTGAAGCGAGCTCCTCCCAACTTGCAGGGTCAATATCGCAGGCATTTAGATGTCTTTTGAACACGTCCTTAAAGCGCAGATGCTGACCGCCGTGCTTACGCTTACCCTCTGCCATCTCAGAATAAAATACCGCTTTGGGTAGACGCTGGTAATCCATGCAGAGGACCTGAGCTGTGTATAGTGTGCTGGCGAAAGAGTCCTCAGCTCAGCATTTGCTATAGCATGTATAGCGAACTATAGATATTCTATTTCTCTTTTCAGCCATTTGTGTCCCACTACTGGGCAAAGGCCTCCCCCATTCTTTAAAACATCACTATCCAGTGCCAAGTCCGCCTAGCCTAGCAGAAACCTATCTAATTATCTGTAAACCAGCGCACAGTACAGCATTACGCTGAGACAGGACTTCTGGACAGGACTCTGGACAGGACAGGATTCTATATTCTTGCCTGCATGTACATACCTTTCTATGTATCCAGTTACCTTTGTATGGTGTTGTGTGTTTTATAAGTAAGTATAAGTATTGCTGGACATTTCACACAGCGCTATCTAGCCCCAAACTAAGCAGAGTTTTTAGTATGGAAACCAGATAACTGATAGAATGCATAAGGACCCGGAACAAATATGTGTAGATTATGCAAACATTTGTTCCGCGGCGGGAATCGAACCCGCTATCTCCTGCGTCTCGGCCGGCTGTTCACCCACTGCGCCACGGAGGTCGTCACAGTATATTATGTTATTTAATAATGTTATCTGTAAAAACGTGTAAGTCCAATAAATTATTTTTCTTTCTTTAAATTTGTTCCGTTTCAGTCTGCCGCGTTGCCTTCTCGCTGGGTCTGCGGCCCAATCGGTAGTTGCCTTTGCCCAAAGCTCATTTGGCATCCGACAGACGTGCCCAGCCCAATCCTACTTCAGCTTAGCTTAGCGGCTTAAAAAGCTGTAGCCGTAGCTGCTACAGCTGCAATTTGTGTACGGGACGCCCAGAATGCTGCGCTCCATTGCATGCTGGCACACCTTGAGTAGCAATGCTTACTCTATGCGCCTTCTTCTTGTGCATGTTGAGACCGTTCTGGCCGAGGAAGCGGTCCCCGCAGGCGTCGCACGCCGCCGTCGAGGGGTGCCGCAGTCGGGTGTGCGTCAGGTAGGTGGTGCTCTTGGAGAAGGTCGCGCCGCACAGTTTACACGCGAAGAGGAAACCTGAACAAAGTTGTATTTTATTTTATTGATTTGAAACTAAAATCTATTGGCGTGACCGTCTCGTACGCGGATACAGCGGAGTTTTAGTTTTTTCTTACTACCTACTAACAAGTCATAGTATTATAGCGCTTAAGTTTGAACCTTGTAATGAATGTAATGTATTTTATTAATGTGCTTTTTCCAAGATAATCAAGGATTCTATTCTATGCCGTCACGACGTGACGTCATGCCGTCACGTGTTGACACGCCTTAGGGGTAAGATGTCGTGAATCAATAACTGTCAAAAGTCAAGAGTATGTACAGATACAGAATTTATATTTGACTATAATTATCTCGTTTTGTCACCTACTTGTTATTTTATGGTACCTTTATGCCACTTGAGGTGTTCCTTGGCCTTATGGTGTGACTTGTCGGTGTGCGTGCACAGACGGCACACGTAGCGACGCGCGTGCGATACCTGCGCGTGCGCACGTAGCGCGCGCGCGTCCTCCCAGCGCGACTGGCACACGTCGCACACTTCCGGACCGCTAGCCTGTAAATATGGGTATGTATGCCTGTACGTACATCTCCCTCTGTGAACGTGTTACAGTCAAAAAAATAAAGTACAATGTTATGCAAGGAGGGTAAGCGATCAATGGCACTAGAGTCATTTTGCGAGTAAACGCGAGCGAGAACGCTAATGAGTCGAGGACAAAACACGAGTTAATTTCAAATTTATTATACTAGTGGTTCGCCCCGAACTGAGATCTCTCGAGTCTCCTAATAACAAAAAACATATTACTCATAATCTTAGACTAATAAAATATTTGCCACGAAATGCACAACCAACTTGACCTACAGTTTCAATCAAATTACAAGTAACGGGGGTTCATGTAAATTGGTTAATCTTTCTAAGAGTAGAAATTGCAGTTATTCTGAATTTTATACTTTTCCCTATATTGTTGTCACTAAAGCTACACAAATACCAAATATTCAGAACTGTGGGGTCACTGGTGTGCCCTGTGAATTTTGTCAAAGCTCAGTATTTACTATGGCTAATAACTCAATAACTACAAGGTTTAAACTAAAAATAAAAATGGGGTTGAAATGTACTAATGAAAATCTTTAATTAGACGTCCCACTTGACCTAATAGTCTCAATTTGGTTTTTTTACCCCTCTTGATCCCCAATCAACAACCCCCCTTGATCCCTAATCAACAACTCCCCTACATTTTTAGCTCATTTAGTCACACCATTACCAGCTACCTATATATAAAAATTTCACGATGATCAGATCAACGTATTCACAATTATCCTCGGACTAACAATCATACATACATACAACTGAGATTCGTCCAAGTTAAATAGGAGATCTCGTTTCGTTAGATCAATTAGTATGGATATGAAGGTACGTCGATAGATAGATAAAGCTTTATTGTACTTCACAACATAAAAAACAAATAACAAAACACAGAATACAATTGCTGGTCTTATCGCTAAAAGCAATCTCTTCCAAACAACCTTTGGATGGGCTGAATGCTATCAGAGGCAGTGCGGGTGGATCTGTCACTTACCACATCATGTCGGACCATGTGATTGTTAAATGTGACCTCCGTCATGAACCCTTTGTAACAATATTCACACTTGTACACCGAGTTCAGATAATTAGAGGATTGCTTCCGTGCTAGCACCTCTTCCAATTGCTGCTTTTTTGTCAGTAATATCAGCTCAAAATCAGGGCTTTGCCACTTCACTGATATATCAACATCATTGCCTTCACCAGTTAAATCATTTTTAGTATTTTCCTTTGCACTCCTAACTTTTTTTGATAGCGGTTCATCGTCACTATCATATTTGATATCAGCATATTCAATATCGAGGAACTCTTTGCTGTCAAACTCGTTGTAATAGGTGGTGCCGTGTTGAGCTGTTTCGGTTATATCGTATCCTGTGTAATCATTGGTGCCATCTTGATCAGTTTCGTACGCGATGTAATTTCTGGTGCTACTTTGGATGGTATCGATTTCAAATTTTTTCTCTTCTTTTATATCGGTTAGAGAGTCTAAGTTTTGGATTATTTGAATTTTGTACGGGTGAGCGATGTTTGCTTCGATTTTGTTTAATTTTCTTATGTGTTCTGTCGTTAACTGTAACAATAGATATATTATATACTAGCTGACCAATCCGCAGCTTCGCACGCGCATTTTTCAAAAAAAAAAACACCCCCCGTCTGCGCAGTTGGGTAAAAAGTAGCCTATGCCACCCGGGGATAGTATAGCTTCCCAACAGTGAAAGATTTTTTCAAATCGGTCCAGTAGTTTCGGAGCCTATTCAATACATACAAACAAACAAATCTTTCCTCTGTATAATATTAGTATAGACTAGCTGCCGCCCGCGGCTTCGCACGCGTCATTTGTAATAAAAGCATTACTCTACTACTGCGCAGTCAAGTTAAAAGTAGTCTATGTCTCAATCCTGGTCATAATTTATCTTCATTCACCTCTGTTTTGCGCTATTCTCATCTACATACGATCTGCAGTTTTTGCCATGTCAACTTAGTTTGATACTACATTAGTTAGCATATCACTATATGCTCGATCTTCGGTCGAGCGAATCTTCGGTTTCAGTTTCGGCCTAGTTTCGGCAAAAAAACGGGATTAGTCAGTCTTCTAGCCGAAACTACAGCCGAAACCGAAACTACATTTGGGAGGCTTCGCGCTTTAATAGAATAGAATAATCATTTATTTGGTACACACAAAATGACACATGAAACAATTTTATGGAACGGTAGATACAATTGAATCCAATAAAACAGGTTCGACTCGTGTGTCTGCGTACCAAAATGGCGTTCAGCTCAGCATAATGTTGGACGTTAAGCACTCAACGCTGGTTTTCAGCTGAAACCAGAAGTGAAGGTAGTGCAGCAGCTACGTAGTACAATAATAAATAAATAAAGAAGTGAGTAAATAAAAGGTGTATACAGTTTTATTAATCGCATAAATATATTAAAAAAAATCTTATGTTTTACATTTTTGGCCAAGCTGAAGCAAATAAGGAATTAAACTAATTTTTTTATTGGTACGATTAAAAAATAAGTTCAGTGCACTAGGACTGCAAGCGACAAAGTGGCATTATGCCGCGTCCGCGCTCACAGTCGTGTCATGACTTGTTTGCGTTAGTTTGTTTGGCGTAAAATTATGTACACATATTAGGTAAAATTTAAAAAGTAAGTACCTCTATGGTACCTCTTATTTGATGTCTTAATATTAAAAATAAATAATATATATACTATAATATACATATTTATACTATTATTATATAATAAATTTATTTATAATATATATACAGTGTAAACTCTATATAACGACACTCAAGAGACTGAGCATATTTTGACGTTATAGAGAGTTGTCGTTAAATGGAGAGAAGTAAAATCTGTATTAGAAAAAGAAAACGGTTATTTCTGATTTGTCTTATTAAATAGTACCTACAATAAAAATCTGTTTTAACTTTGTTTACAATTTGAAAGTTTGTGAGCTACTAAGAATATGACAACGTATAGATAAAATCTATCACTTCTACTAACAACAGTCTGCAGCTACACGTGCAAGCAATCCCATTTTGTAAACAAAAGAACGGATTTCTTAAAAAGTTTGGTGTGTATGATGCGGACAGTCGAGTTTATTATGGTCTAGGATAATAAAACGACAAAAGGATATACATACATACAGCTGCGCAGTTTTTACTAATTTGGCAACTTATAAAGAACTTTTTATTACAAATTGTTGTCGTTATTGAGAGTGGGTGTAATGCTATACAGAGTGTACCATTGTATGCAAGACAAGCTAAACCAACCAAAGCCGAATCATTTCGACGCTTTAGAGAGTTTGTCGTTAAAACGAGTGACGTTATATGGAGTTTACACTGTATTTGATTAGTTCAAATGTCAGATACTGAATAACTCATGTTAAAAATAAAAACGGATTATGATAATGTTATATATTTCTTTTATTTTTTTCACGATAACATTACCTTGGTAGTTTCGGTTTCGGCTGAAACTTAGACCGAAGCCGAAATTAGGCATCGGTTTCGGCCGTAAAAACTATTATTAGTACGTAACTGTTTTCGGACACACGGCATATCATTCTATTATATTAACAGTACTGACTGACAACGAACGAGAAAGAGAAAGAGTACTGTTGCATTATAAATTCTAAAATCATATGAACTAATTTTACTGCAAGTGATATGCGTCTGTTGACGTTCCAAAGTGATCTTAATAAATAAAAAGATTATGATTTTGATTTAGTTTGTGTTCTCCAGGTTCAACGACTTCATTGGATCTTCACTAAATTTACATACCAAACTAGCTGACCAATCCGCAGCTTCGCACGCGCAGTTTTTCAATAAAAACATTACCCTCCGTCTGCGCATGTTGGTAAAAAGTAGCCTATGTTACCCGGGGATAGTGTAGCTTCCCAACAGTGAAAGATTTTTTTTAAATCGGTCCAGTAGTTTCAGAGCCTATTCAATACAAATAAACAAATCTTTCCTCTTTATAATATAAAAATAAATAAATAAATATATATGAAAACTTTCGTGATTGATTTCAATCATTATTATAAATACGGGATTTATCACGTACCGTCTTATCGGTGTTTCGACCGACAATGTTTCGGTTCAATGCGTGAACCTTCATCAGGGTGAGTGCGATCCGCTCCGAATAACGTCTCGCCTCGCACATTGTCGGTCGAAACACCGATAAGAGATTGTTCAATAGAGCAATAAACACAAGACAGTCCGAGGATTGGGAAAACTACCACATTATAAAATCTTCATATAAAAAACGTTTACGCTTCAGGAAACTGGAATGCTGGAAACGCTTTTGTACCAACATCGAAAACACTAGTCAGGCAGCCAGAACAAAAGGCATTCTATCAAGAGATCCTGAACGCACAATAGGCTGTCTCAAAAACCCCGACAACACCTACACCAAATCAGATGCAGAAACCAGTAAACTACTGCTAGAGACACACTTTCCCGGTTGCCAGATAAACGAAACTCATGACTGGGAAGTGTACACAGAACGAGCATCCAGTAGTCAAGATTGGACCGTAGCCCTACATCTCATCAATCGAGAGAAAGTACTATGGGCGATTAACAGCTTCCTTCCCTTCAAATCAGCAGGGCTAGACGGAATATTCCCGGGCCTTTTAAGATGGAGCAGCGAGTTAATAGCTGACCATCTCGTTAACATTTTTAGAGCATGTATCGCCCATCGGTACGTGCCTCGGAAATGGAGAGAAGTGAAGGTAGTATTCATACCAAAACCGGGAAGAAGCAACTACACTTTGGCAAAATCATTTCGGCCTATAAGTCTTACGTCGTTTTTACTCAAAACACTAGAAAGGCTATGTGATCGTGAAATAAGAGAAAACACTCTCCTTCACAAGCCCTTACACTCGAACCAGCACGCCTACAGCCAAGGTAAATCCACGGAATCTGCACTCCATAGCGTAATATCACGCATTGGAGACGGACTCTCAACAAAACAACCAACCCTGGGCGCCTTCATAGATATAGAAGGGGCCTTTGATAAAACCACATTTGCCAGTATTAACCAAGCTCTGGAAGCATATGGAGTAGCTCAGACTATATCAGAGTGGATTAACAATATGCTTAAATACAGAGCAATACAGTTCACAATCAATAAAACTACCAGAGGTACTGTGGCCAGAGGCTGCCCACAAGGTGGCGTCCTCTCGCCACTTCTATGGAACATAGTGGTTGACGATCTCATCAGGAGACTGAATGGCAGAGGGCTATTCACAGTAGGATATGCAGACGACCTGGCTATCCTCGCGACCGGATGTTTCGAGAACGTACTATGTGACCTTATGAAAGCAGCCTTTAAAATTATCGAAAACTGGTGCACAAGCCATGGTTTATCGGTCAACCCTACAAAAACAGAACTAATAATTTTCACGCACAAAAGGAACCTAGGTAACCTGAGACTGCCGAAATTATTCAACGCTGAACTGAAACTTACCAACGAAGTCAAGTATCTCGGGGTCATACTCGATAGTAAATTACTGTGGAACAAACACCTTGACTACAAACTACAGCGAGCATGTACCTGCTTCTTTCAATGCAGCAGAATGCTCGGAAAAACCTGGGGACTCTCCCCGAAAATAACTTTGTGGCTTTACACAGCCGTAATAAGACCGACACTAACGTACGGCTCCATTGTATGGTGGACCCGTACCGAACTTAGTACTGTCATTACCAAGCTGCAGAGGTTCCAGAGACACGCATGCTCTGCAATATCAGGCTGCATGAGAACGACACCAACAGCCGCCCTTGAGATTATCCTAGGGCTGGCTCCTTTAGATCTTTATATACAACAAGAAGCGATGATGGCTGCTATAAGACTCAAACACCAGGGACTGTGGGGAAACACAAGGAGTCAGCACGCATCTATCTTAGAGCGAGCGATAGCCTACGAACCACTACTTGCCGCCCCGTGCGACAAGATCCCAAGACAACAGATATTTCAAAAACACTATAACATACAACTCTACGAGGAACAGAGAGATCAATCAGGAATCAGTGAAGTCCGCGTTTATACCGATGGCTCAAAAACCAAACAGGGAACGGGCGCGGGAATTCATTCACTGGATCTCAACATAAATATATCATTGACACTAGGGATATACAGTTCCATCTTCCAGTGTGAATGTATGGCCATTACCGAAGCAGCTACCGCAATAAACAGGAGGCAGATCGAAGACTACAATATACGAATCCTCTCCGACAGTGCAGCAACACTCAGAGCTCTGGAAAGTCACAGCTGTAACTCTAAGCTCGTTTACGAATGCCACTTAGCCCTAGAAAGAATCGCCATGAAAAACAAGGTGATTTTACAATGGATTAAGGGGCATAGCGGATCACTTGGCAACGATGCTGCAGATGAACTAGCAAAAAGAGGATCGGAAACCGCGGCTATAGGCCCACATCCATTCCTCCCTCTACCTTTCACACAACTACGAACATGGATACGACATCGTACTCTAAACCTACACAACGAACGTTGGGCACAGATCATGGACTGCAGACAGTCGAGGGCAGCTCTGCCGGCTGTCTCGCCACGACTGACACGACGACTGCTCAACCTTCAGAGACTGGACCTTCGAATCATCGTGGGGACCCTTACAGGACATTGTCCCCTCAACAAACACCTCTACATCATGGGAGCAACAGACAGCCCACTCTGCAGGGGATGTCTCACCGAAGAAGAATCAGCAGCCCACGTAGTCCTGGAATGTGTGGGGGTAACAGCACAACGTGCAGAAATCCTGGACAATCCAAGGTCACTCCGTGAAGCCTGCGAGGACCCCAGGAAACTTCTGCGCTTCTGGTCGGAGTTAGGCTGGCTATCTATATAGCCAACTCTCTCACGCATAATGGACCACTTAAGAGTTCAAATGCGGAAAAGGGAGTCCACCAACATAACATAACATAACACCGATAAGACGGTACGTGATAAATCCCGTATTTATAATAATGATTAAATATATATGGCTGGAAATTTCACACAGCGCTATCTAGTCCCAAACTAAGCAGAGCTTGTACTATGGGGACCAGATAACTGATAGAATACTTACATTTTTTTTGTAAATACATACATACTTATAATATACTAGCTGACCAATCCGTAGCTTCGCACGCGTAGTTTTTCAATAAAAACATTACCCTTTTTTGCGCATTTGGGTAAAAAGTAGCCTATGTTACTCAGGGTGAATGTAGCTTTCGAATTGTGAAAGAAACACACAAAAATACAAATGTTTCCTCTTTATAATGTTAGTATAGATAGAAAAACATCCAGACCCGGAACAAATATCTGTAGATCATGCAAACATTAGTTCTGGGGCGGGAATCGAACCCGCTACCTCCTGCGTCTCAGCCGGCTATTCGCCCACTGTACCACGGAGGTCGTCATTACGTATTAGTATAGATAATAAGCCATTCGTGTCCCACTGCTGGGCAAAGGCCTCCCTCCATTTTTTTATGGTACATGGAGATGGAACAAGATTCAAATCAAAATCAAATCAGTTTATTCCGTAAGGGTAGGTACAAGGTGTTTAGTATAAGTGCAGGCATATTCAGCGTTTTACGCATGCACTGTTGAGTTTACTAGTACCTAGGTTCCATTTTACGCATGCACTGTTGAGTTTACTAGTACCTAGGTTCCATTTTACGCATCCACTGTTGAGTTTACTAGTACCTAGGTTCCATTTTACGCATCCACTGTTGAGTTTACTAGTACCTAGGTTCCATTTTACGCATCCACTGTTGAGTTTACTAGTACCTAGGTTCCATTTTACGCATGCACTGTTGAGTTTACTAGTACCTAGGTTCCATTTTACGCATGCACTGTTGAGTTTACTAGTACCTAGGTTCCATTTTACGCATGCACTGTTGAGTTTACTAGTACCTAGGTTCCATTTTACGCATCCACTGTTGAGTTTACTAGTACCTAGGTTCCATTTTACGCATCCACTGTTGAGTTTACTAGTACCTAGGTTCCATTTTACGCATGCACTGTTGAGTTTACTAGTACCTAGGTTCCATTTTACGCATGAACTGTTGAGTTTACTAGTACCTAGGTTCCATTTTACGCATGCACTGTTGAGTTTACTAGTACCTAGGTTCCATTTTACGCATGCACTGTTGAGTTTACTAGTACCTAGGTTCCATTTTACGCATCCACTGTTGAGTTTACTAGTACCTAGGTGCCATTTTAATTGTAATAACAATGTCAAAATTATCGAGTTAGTTACAATTATTATTAGAATAGAATAGAATACTCTTTATTGCACACCAACAAAATTAAAAATACAAAGAAATACACAAAAATAAAGGTAAGTACAATGGGCGGTCCTATCGCTAAAAGCGATCTCCAACAGCTTATGGATGGACAGGCCAAAACAAAATCAAAAACTGTAAAGAAGTCGCCATAAAATTGAGAATGAGGATCTGTAATGTTATAGAAAATTAAATAGAACTAGTATCTACGTTATTCTTTAAGACATATAAATGATATATCTTTTTGAATTATCAAAATCGGACCATTATTTACGAAGATATTAGGTAGTAAACGTATGCCGTTCCTCCCGCTAAACGTCAATGTGCGCGGGTGCGTGTGACGTCACTACGACGGAACCGAGCGCAAGCGGCACTCTTAGGGCGTAGAGGCCACGCGTTTGTTCACTACATTTAGCAATTTGTTTACTTATAGAGTTGTTAGAGTATAAGTGAGTGTGTAAAAAACGTACATAATATGAGTACTAATAAAATAGAACCTGGTTTTGTGCAAGCTCAATCGGATAACCTTCCAAAAGTGGATTCTTTCATGGTATTTGATTACGTAGGTAATCATTCTAAGTTCACGAGCGCTGAAATCCGTGGTTGGAAACTACAAGGGCAAGGGTGCTGCTTATTTATCTACGTACACAGGTGCTTATTAGTAATCTTTAGGTCTACGCTATTAGTTGTAGGTAAAGTACATACAATGTTAAGTATAGGTACAGCGATGTATTCAGAACGTTTGAGGTAAGTGTAAAAAGAATTAATGTAAACTTAAACTTTTTAAACCTATGAATCTTTATTCATAGTTATAGCTTTATTCGTGTTCTTAGTATCTTGATAAACGAACGTTGTTTTCGTTGTTGTAAATCTTTTCGCGGATGACTTTTTAACCGACTTTCACTGTATACAGTGCATGGTTCTCTGCACTTACTGATCATTCTCATTATTATTACTATCTCGGTCATGTGTTACAAATCATTAATTCGGTATGTACTTACTTAGGATGGATTGAATATAAATAACTAGTGGTTCGCCCCGAATTGAGATCTCGCGAGTGTCCCATAAAAACAAAACAAAATTATTCGTAATCTTTGACTATCGAAATAGTGCCACGAAATGCATAACCAAAATACTTGATCTACAGATTCATACATATTACAGGAAACGGGAGTTCATGTTATTTGGTTATTCTTTTTTGGGGTAAAAATTGCAGTTATTCTGGATTTCAGACTTTTGCCTATATTTGTTTAACTAAAGCTACACTCATACAAAATTTCAGCACTGTGGGGTCACTGGTGTACCCTGTGAATTTTGTCAAAGTTCAGTTTATATTATGGCTAATAACTTAAAAACTACAAAATTTAAACTAAAAATAACAACGGGATCGAAATGTACTCACAAAGACCTTTTAATAAACGTGCCATTTGACCGGGTAGTCCCATTTTGTTTTTTTTTACCTCTCTTGAGTCCTAATATCTCAACAACCCCCCAACATTTTTAGCTCATTGAATCACACCAAAATTGTGACATCATTACCTACATATATACCAAATTTCACGATGACCGGATAAACGTTTTGAAAGTTATCCTCGGACAAACATACATACATACAACGCCGATTTGCCCAAGTTGATTTGGAGATCTCGCTTCGCTCGATCAATAATTTGTTTTTTACTTCACTATCATATGTTTTTACTTATATATATTTTTATTCCGTTTCATTAACTTATTACAGATCTGCTCGTGAAACCTATGGAGATGATGCTGTAGGATTTGTCCAAGTCCAGGTCGGGACATGTTTGTACAGTAAAAGCAAAAATAACGCCTGAACATAGAATAAAAAGTAAGGCCTATTGCTGCACATTTACATGTGATGAAAAAGAGGAGACGGTTTTGAACGTGGAATGTCTAGACTGTGCTGCTTTTTTATCATCTCTTTTTACAACAGAATACCATTTTTTACGAAGTTTTGGGTCTTTTGGCACCTTAAAAAATAGTTTTTCTGGAGTTTTAATAGAAGTGTTTGTACATTTCGGCACTATACAATATTTATACATAGTTAAAAAGGTGAATTAGACACAAATCAGACCCTTAGTTTCTTTTAAAGTCACAACTAACCAAACAACACACTGCGCGCTATAACGCTGCCAACGGCTAACTGGCGGCGACCGTCCCAGTGACGTCACAGCTACCGCGGCGGCCGTTCAGTGAACTTCGCTAATAATTTGGTCATAACTTCGTAAATTGTTGTCGTAGAACCAAAATTTTTGCACTATATGTTAAGGATTTCTTAGCTCTGTAAATCTGCATTCTCAACAAAAAACGTTACGGATCCTCATTGTGGACAGGGGGGTTTGAAGCTTCAGATGAGCGTAGGTTTTGATCATGCGTCTGGTGCAAGACCACAAAACGCTCTTTTAGATAGGATGGTGAAAAAGGATTTAAAAAATTGTTAAAAAGAAGGGACAGAATATGTGCATTCCGGCGAAGACTATTATTATTGACAATTATCATTGTATGTAATAATAAGATTTTTCTACAAGCAAATTTTTCAGATTTGCCTTGAATACATCCAGAAATATCTAACACAGACTTAGAGAAGTTTGTTATATGTATATACAGGCAGCCATACAAATAACACTTTTGTGATAAAGAGCAGTCCTATTACGAGGGAAACAAATATTATTATTGCGGCATTTACTGATACATTTCATTAGTCTCCACTGCCCCGCACCCTCGCCGCCCTCAACAGACTTCTTGATAAGAACCTAGACTGCGATATCTTCGCAGATCAATGGAAGAATTTAATGTTGGTATGCGTGAGGTTTTGAAAATGATGAATGAAACCTGAAATGAACCTTTTTCTCAAAACCCCGATACATAGAACCAGTTTCTATGCAAACTCCTTTTCCGTCCAAGCTGTCCGATTATGGAACGCCTTGCCGGTCTCCATTAAGAAATCCCCCTCACCTTCCGTATTTAAAGCTAGACTCAAAAACTTTTATCTCCATGAAGAGTCATGATTCATCTGATCTCTAATATTATTATTGTAAGTATAAGTATGTAAGTACATATTTATTTATTTTATATATGATATTTATTTATTTAAAATTATTTATGTATCTAATATGTATGTATATAACTAATTTCTTTTTCTATTATTGAGTTTATTATTTTTACACCTCGGCCAATCTTCTATTAAGCAATGATCCTCTCCATCCAAAGGTTGTCTGGAAGTGATCGCTTTGTTAAGCGATAAGACCGCCCATTATGCTTACTTTTATTTGTTTTTTTTTTTTCTATAAATCTGTTGTGCTTGTAAGGTATAATAAAGAATTTTCATTCATTCATTCAATGAAAGGAGGCTTGTTTATATTATTTTATTTTGTTTATATTATTTTAAAACTGTGTAAATACCTATAATTATATTAATTATTATTATTTGACGACCTCCGTGGCGCAGTGGGCGAATAGTCAGCTGAGACGCAGGAGGTAGCGGGTTCGATTCCCGCCACGGAACAAATGTTTGCACGATCTACAGATATTTGTTCCGGGTCTGGATGTTTTTCTATATATTATAAGTATGTATTTACAAAAAAAAAGTATATAAGTATTCTATCAGTTATCTGGTTCCCATAATACTCTGCTTAGTTTGGGGCTAGATAGCGCTGTGTGAGATGTCCAGCATTATTTATTTATTTATATGATTTTTTATTAATTTAAATGTGCACAATAATTCTAATTTTTTTTAATATAAGTTTTAGTCATAATTAAGTAACTGATGTGCATAACTGGTTTATTTAAATCATGTTAGTTTCTAAATAAATAAATAAAATAACTTAATAAAAAGGTCTACATTTGTTACTGTTGTTGATTACTACAAATGTCGCAAATTCATAAACGTAGAGACTAGGCATCATCAGTATTTTCAGCTCAGCAAAAAATGGTCTACAGCTATCAGTTTAACGGATTTTACATATCGCTCTGATGCATTTTTTTGAGCAATAAATATCCTATCTTCTAACGTAGAATTACCCCAAAATACAATCCAGTACCTTAAAATGGATTCGACATACCCGTGATAGGCAGTAATTACAGCATGTACAAGCGAGCTTATGGCCCACCTGATGCTACATAGTAACCATCACCTATAACAGACGTTGCGGTCCCGAGCTAATAATAAATATTGCTAGACATTTCACACAGCGCTATCTAGCCCCAAACTAAGCAAAGCTTGTACTATGGGAAACAGATAACTGATAGAATACTTGTATGTACCTAAATACTGGGAATGTACAACATACCTGTAAATGTTCTGACAACAGAAACTCCATCACTTGTTTAGCTTGTTCACACTTCTCCTTGAAAAGAGCAAACTTATTTAACAACGCAGCGCAGTACGAGCAGACATGAGGGAGCATCAGGTCTAGTTGCGAATTCTGAAGCTGGAACGAAATCAATAGATTTTAGAACCTTATTTCTTATTCAGGCCTTTATTGTTAATGTGAAGAGGTCTTAGCTGTAAAGAACACCTCTGTAGACAGTTATAACAAGACAAGCAGTGTGTATAAACAAATAAATGAAGCATAAAAATTGTATTACATTGTTCCCACAGAGATCTTCGTAAGTTGATGTCAGGTGATATCGGTTCATGTTGTAAAGTTTTGCGTCTGTATTGAGGCATATTCGGCAAGCCATTAACGGCTCCATTTTCTTCTTTTGTATTGAGATGAGATAATCTCAATAAATAATTAATTCTTTATACACAAGCCATCCTTTTGTTTCTATTTTCTCGAATATGCTATTCACATGTTATGAATTTAGTGCAGCTTTAACCACGGATTAAAAGTTATTTACACGTCTAAGAATAATTACTTTTGATGTTTTAGCCACTCAACTATAGATGGCGTGCTGGCTTACCAATAGTTGGCTATTTCGACGGATTAGTTAACTATTCATCTATCGGAAGTGGAAATGAACATTAACTTACGCAGCGCCCCCTATTGTCGAATACACTGCACACTGCACAGAAAAATCAAAAAGCCGAATCAAGTGTCACAAGTTTTCTTTCTGTGGTCATGTCACACGAGAAACGAAACGAACTGTCATGGCGGAGTTTCTGTAGAAAATTACTAAAATTATCGCTCTGTGTCTTGTCTTGAATTGATAATCTGTGTTTAGTAATGAGCGACGTAGACCATTGTGCTTTTGTGAGTATTCACTATATTATCTGTGAGTGCGGTGATACTTTTCCGAGCGAAGATGCCTTGAAGGCCCATTTGGAGAAGGAGCATCCTCGCAAACGAGAAAGGAAGGAATTCAAATGTGGGATTGTAAGTAAATTTATATAATCTATCGTAATCTAGGAATTTATGCTAGGGCTGCATTGGACGTTTCGGAAGTCGCTGCGCAACGTTCTTATAGCTAAAACCACAGCCTCTGAAGTAGTCCAAAAATCCAGCAAAAATACTTTAAATTACCTACCTCAATCAGTCTAAGCTATTTGGTACCTTCTGCCTCAGCTAAACGTACTGGTTGCGGAGGAACGGGTGGTAAAATTGACGTTTCAAAGTGATCTTGTGATTTTAGTAAATAAATTAATATTGACTACTAAGTACTTAAGTAAGTAAAGGTTGTCTGGAAGAGATCACTTTTACTATGAGAACCAGGTTACCATTTGTATCCATTTTTTAAATAAGTACATATGAACACCCAGACCAGGAACAAAATATCTGTTGATCACGCAAAATCAAACCTGCAACCTCCTGCGTCGGTGATACAAAATCTATGAATCAATTGCTATGACGCTAAGCTAGTTAGACATCACTACATACTATAAAACAAAGTCGCTTCCCGCTGTTTGTCTGTTCCTATGTATGCTTAGATCTTCAAAACTACGCAACGGATTTTGATGCGGTTTTTTTTTATTATTTTTTTTTTTTCATAAGGAAGGTTTATATGTATAATACATGCATAATATAGTAGAGAAACTGATAATTTTAAAGGTTTCTAATGTAATATCGTAAATAAACAAATTTTTTTGCGCTTACATTGCAAATGCTGGCTGAACCCTACGAGATAGATCAAAATAATGTACTACAGTATTGTACACCTTAAAAAGGTCTACAAAAAAGACCGCGATGGTATATGTCTATCTCTTAGGGATAACCCACAATAACCATTTTTTATCGGCGCTGTGGGTCTACTACATAAAGAAAGTCGCGGGCAACTCCTGGATGCGCGCAGCACAGGACCGGGAAGGGTGGCGTTTACAAAGGGACCCACGTTTACACCCAGCAGTGGGTACTTATGGGCTGTGGATGATGATGATGAACCTTTTTTATCCATTACTTTTTACGAGAAATACTTAATGGCTTATTTACGAAGCGATTTTAAGCAATACAGCATTAATCCTTATCAAAGGTCATTGGGCATTTTGTTCGGACATATGACCCACGGCGCACAAAAACGAAACAGGGCTAGGTATGTAGTTAAATGTATATGTTACTTAATGGTATGGGTCGCATTATTGCAGGATATGGGAGAACCGCAAAAAAAATTTTTTTAATTAATATTATAGCATTTTTAAAATAATTATTATAGCATTTTTAAATTATTATTATAGCATTTTTATAATGAACTAAGTAAAAACTATTGGCCTGACTGTAAAAATACTTTGTAAAACAGTTGTTTTGAACAATTTCCAGGAATACGAAAATAAAATCCATTTTGCGGTAATAATATTTTTATTCTGCATTATCAAAATCTATAGTTAATTCATCTAAAAAGGCTGCAGGCGCGTCTATCACGTCTTGATGCCTGGCCCATGACAGAAAGTATACGACGCTTACAACATGTGCACAGCTTCCGACAGTGCGACGGCCGTGTATACACGAGCAGTAATACTGTTGGATGCTATTTCTTCCAATATGGGTAGGATCTACTAAAATATAGGTGTAGTACTGCTTTGCACGGACGTGTCGTGACTGTATTCTGCCTCTTATCAATATCTTATTTTCAATCATTTCTTGGTGCCGGTATAGTTCGATAGTGTATACACCATCCTCACGCATGTGCTCGTGGCAATACGATCTTGCGATTCTCAAGTGGTATGATCCCAACGTAAACAATATTAATTCATCAAATGTAAGCCGAGGAAAGTCATCAAAATCCGGATCATTGCCATCGAGTCGCACAAACGCTACTCTCTGCCTGTTTAAATTATGGTTAATCACATATTCTGCCATCTCATTGGGTTCATTCATTCGTTCATTTATAATTCTTATGAATTGTTCCGCATACATATGGTCCTCATATGGATGGCGAGTAGCATTAATTATGGCCGCAGTTATTTTGAAGTCGACCATCATGTTTCTCATGGCAACGTTAAAATATACATGGCGGAAGATTTTAAAATCTTTCTTGAATCTGCCGTTAATGGTTTCCACTACCCACCGGATCATTGTTATTAATCTAGATTTATTAGCATCTAGTGTCGTCAGTTGTTCTCCTCTTACTCTTGTAGGCGGCATGTGAGGATTATACCCGCATTCCTCAATTTTATCAATCGAATCCCGAAATCCACGATCCAATATAAAAACATCATTAACTCTCAAGAACCCATGAATCGGAGAATCTTCTTGCATCAGGTCACGCATAATGCTTGCGTCCGAAGTAGTCGCAGTGTAAGGCCCCGTAACATCTACTATGTAGCCGTCGGTACATACTATAAGGAAGGGTTTTACTAAGTTCCGAAACTTATGAAGACTGTAAGTTTTGCGCTGGAAAAGGAAATTCGAACTCTTTTGTAGATAAATATATGTTCCATCACATACGAGAATGGCCGCCGGTTCATTATAGTTACCACCAAAAAAATGGCTTGGAATTGCAAGATTCTTGGCCACCACATCTTCCCTAGTAATATGATTTAAGCCCAAATGCTGTGGAACAAAATCATTACTTAAGCATTCTCTTGCTATCGCCAACTTCCTTTCTAGGGTTCTCCTCGACATATTGAATTTAGTGGCTAATCGCTCATCTGGTTCACCGGTTCTTATTTTTGTTAAAAAAATTCCAAGAACTGTGGCAGGATGAACTGATCGATCACCCAGTGAAGGCGTTTGGTTCAAAATAACATTAAATTGATATTTTGTTAGTCCCGTCCAAAAGTGAAATTCATTGTCCTCTATTTCTTCAATATTTTCGAAATCAAGGTTGCTTCTTTGTTCGATACCCCATTTATATAAATTCATCATACCAACAACATGAGTACTGTCAAAGTTTTCGTGGGATGTAGTGTTGAGCAAGTCTACCCAATCATTCCTCATAAAATGAGCATTGCAAACCCGAGCTAATTCTGGTATATAAAAATTGTGATTGTGTAAGAGTTGGAACTTAGCATATAGTGGAACATTATGGGCCACTACATTTCTACAGTTTGTAAAAATACAATGTCTCGCTGTATTCGATGCTCGCTTATATCCTCTAGGCGTAACAAAACTAGGCTGCAATTGTACTTGATCTTGCACTGGTTGCTCTTCAACTGGCTGATCTTGTACTGGTATATTTTGTACTTGTTCATTTTGTACGGGTTGATTCCGTAAACGACGATCTAACCTTGACCAACAAGCATGGCACATGGCCCGTGAGTCATTAAAAGTAATCTGAAACAATTGAAAAAAAAAAATATATATTCCTCCATTTATCAAGAAGTAAAATGAGCCATTACATTGAGCAAAGCAACATTTGTACAATCAAGAGCACGCGACGAGTCATACACATACGATGACAGTGTAGTGTACTTACCTCACGTGGTATTATTTCTTGCAATAATAAATCTACAAGATCCCTTTGTCTTTCCAAAAAGAGAACTGTCAATATGTGTTTTCGTCGACGTAAAACAGATCGATTACACGACACGCAACTATTTTGTCTTTCCATGTTAATGTAAACCAATCGTCAAGCAAAATCAGGGGTCCATAAAACACGCTCAAGTAATCAATAAAATGCAAAAATCGGAAACACGAGTTTAAACGCACAGATCGAAACGAAGGATGACGTACGACTGCGGGGCGGTCAGAGCGGGTGGGGCGCAGGCGGCGCGTCGCACGCGCACTTCGATACCTTACTGTTATTTTCTACCTGTCGAAAGTGCGAGCGAGAGAGACATACAATCTGTTATGCGATACAAACATTTTTCTTATGCTTGTACATACATTTTCACAATGCTGACAGTAAAATCTTTAGTTTTTAGTCTAATAGAATTATAGTTAGACTCACATACATACTGTTACATAACATTTTTCCTCCAGCAGATACATAAAAAAAATTTACATATTTAGAAAAGTGGAATTGAATACTTTACTTTAAAAGTGATTTGAACACTGTGCGCGAAAAAAAAAAGTGGGTCAAAACCGCCCAATGATCTTTAGTACCTTAAATATATTGTGCATTTAATATACAATATACAAACATACAATTAATATATAAAGACATTCTGTAGTATATTTAGTATCAGCATTGCACCCGGGTGAAGCTGGGGCGGGTCGCTATAGTATTTCTATTTCTTTATTTTCTCGATGACAGCTCCTGTGGAAACTTGAACGAGCGTCCTTTTTTACATTATGTATGCATTATTTTATAAAAAAAATGATGCTTACACACATACAAGGTTATACCAGAGTCGGAGAAACTGATAGGGAAGGAGCTATCGATAAACGTAACATGACGGACCCGATTTTTTTTTACAAGATGTATGAAACTAAACTACTGCCGGATACTTTTGTTGTACTTGTTGTTGTACGTTGTACAACACGGAGGAACACAAATAACACAACGTAATGTATGGATAATGTGAAAAAACTCAGCGAACAGTAATGTAGTGACTAGCACGACCGTTTTGTTGTGAGTGACAGATTAAAACAAACACAAAATGGCGATGGGTCATTGAGTGTTCCCACCTTGAAAAAATATATATGAATGTTTTTGTTGTATTTGTCTTTGTTCAAAATATAATAAATATATATGATCGATATCATTACTTATTTGGTCACAACACTACAACTATCAAATTAGAACTGTCATCGAGAAAATAAAGAAATGGATTAGTTTATATATATTTAATATATATATTTAGACATTTTTAATTTATTTTATTATTTGCTGTTTAGTATTGTGGAAATTAGTTTAAATAATACATAGGCTGCACTAAAAGTATCGGGAAAGAAATATTTCCACTGTTCCTGTCATATTAAAATCTTTTTAATTGAAAACTCCTTGGTTTTAAAAATTGAATACCATTTATTTATTTAAAAAAATATTCTCGGTCTTGTCACAAGGTCTTGTCAAACTTGTTTAGTTGTTAAGAAAATGGAATTGACTCGAGAAAATTCAAGAGTGATGATTTATTATGACTTTCGAAGTGGTTTAACACAAAAACAGTGTGTTGACCGGATGATTTCTGCATTTGGTGATGAAGCCCCATCCAAAACCACAATTTATCGCTGGTTTGCTGAATTTCAACGTGGATGTGTCAAGCTCAGTGATGATCCCCGTCAAGGTCGTCCAAAAACTGCAGTCACCCAAGAAAACGTTGATGCTGTGCGTAAGCTGATTGAGAAAGATCGACATGTGACATACCGCGAAATTCAGGCAACTTTAGACATTGGCATGAGTCAAATACAAATAATCTTGCATGAACAATTAGGTGTAAAAAAGTTGTTTTCCCGATGGATACCGCATTTGCAAAGCGGCTCGCGTTACTTTCGAGAACTCTCGAAAGATTCCACGCAGGATCCTCAAATGCTGTATACAACATCGTATCAGGTGACGAATCCTGGATAGACGCGTACGAACCCGAAACAAAAAACCAGTCACGAGTTTGGCTGTTCGAAAATGAGTTAAAGCCAACAAAAATTGTTCGTTCACGGAGTGTTGCAAAAAAAATGGTGGCCACGTTTGTCTCCAAAATCGGCCATGTTGCGACTATTCCTCTTGAGGAACAAAGAACGGTTAATGCAGAATGGTATGCTAGCATTTGTTTGCTACAGGTCGTTTCTGAACTCCGTAAAGAGAACTGCAACCGACGCATCATCCTCCATCACGACAATGCGAGTTCTCACACCGCGCACAGAACAAAAGAGTTTTTAGAGCAAGAAAACATAGAATTATTAGACCATCCGCCGTACAGCCCCGACCTAAGCCCTAATGATTTCTATACTTTCCCTAAAATAAAGAATAAATTGCGTGGTCAGAGATTTTCATCACCTGAAGAAGCTGTGGACGCCTACAAAACGGCCATTTTGGAGACCCCCAACAACTTCCGAATGGAATGGTTGCTTCAATGGTTGGTTCCATCGTATGGAAAAATGTGTAAAATTTTGCGGAGAATACTTCGAAAAGCAATAAATACATTTTTAAATAGTAATGTTGTGTCACTTCCTTGATTCCCGAAATTTTCAGTGCCGCCCTCGTATTTGTTTTATTATTGTATTTTGTTGTTAATTATAAGCATATCAGCTCAAACATGATTTTTATAAATTGTTAATGAATAAATGAATTCAGTCTCCCGATGATGCTCAGTCACATAGGCAGCTCAATAGAAAGATTTGGAAATCCTTGCGGCACGATATTCGTACCTTTAATACATCTCGTATTAAAGATACGATAGAGCGGAATAAAGGCTCCAAAGTGTTCGCGAGAGATAATTCTATTGGGCAGAGCCGCATGACGAAGCTGAAGAGGGAAGATGGCAGCATAACGTCAAGTAAAGCGGAAGTGTTAAGGGAAGTCGAAAGGTTCTATGGACGGCTCTACGATTCGGTCACTAAACCTGTTTGCAGTGCGGCCAACGACCCAAGAGCCAAACTGACCCGACATTATACCGAAGATATTCCGGACATCAGCCTGTATGAGATCAGGATGGCCTTGAAGCAGCTTAAGAACGACAAGGCGCCGGGCGAGGACGGAATCACTTCAGAGCTTCTGAAAGCGGGTGGATCACCGGTACTTAAAGTCCTTCAGAAGCTCTTTAATTCCGCCTTGCTTGAAGGTACGACGCCAAAAGCATGGAACGGGGGCGTGGTGGTTCTGTTCTTCAAGAAAGGTGACAACACCTTGCTTAAGAATTACAGACCCATCTCGCTTTTGAGCCATGTTTATAAGCTGTTTTCGAGGGTCATCGCGAACCGTCTTGAACGCAGGTTTGATGACTTCCAGCCTCCCGAACAAGCCGGGTTCCGTAAAGGCTACAGTACCATAGACCACATACATACGCTGCGGCAAGTCATACAGAAGACCGAAGAGTATAACTTGCCGCTATGTCTCGCGTTTGTGGACTATGAGAAAGCCTTCGATTCGATCGAAACATGGGCAGTGCTTGAGTCTCTCCAACGATGCCGTATAGACTATCGGTACATCGAAGTGTTGAAGTGTTTGTATAAAAACGCCACTATGTCAGTCCGAGTACACGAACAGAGCTCGAAGGCGATTCCCTTAAAAAGGGGCGTAAGACAGGGAGATGTAATCTCTCCGAAACTGTTTACGACCGCATTGGAAGATGCCTTCAAGCTTCTGGAATGGAAAGGACTGGGCATCAATATTAACGGCGAATACATCACTCACCTTCGGTTTGCCGACGATATTGTGGTCATGGCAAAGTCGATGGAAGAGCTCAGCACGATGCTCGAAGGCCTCAATCGAGTCTCCCAACGGGTAGGACTTAAAATGAACATGGACAAGACGAAAATCATGTCGAATGTCCATGTCGTCCCTGCCCCAGTTATGGTTGAAAACTCGGCTCTTGAAGTTGTCGACGCGTATGTATACCTAGGACAAACAGTCCAATTAGGTAGGTCCAACTACGAGAAAGAGGTCAATCGTCGAATCCAACTCGGATGGGCAGCGTTTGGGAAACTTCGCAACGTCTTTTCGTCCAACATACCTCAGTGCCTTAAGACGAAAGTCTTCAATCAGTGTGTGTTACCAGTGATGACATATGGAACCGAGACGTGGTCCTTCACTATTGGCCTTATGAATAAGCTCGGAGTCGCTCAACGAGCTATGGAGAGGGCTATGCTCGGGGTTTCTCTACGGGATCGAATCAGAAATGAGGAGATACGTAGGAGAACTCAAGTCACCGACATAGCCCGACGGATTAGCACGTTGAATTGGCAATGGGCAGGCCATATATCGCGCAGAACAGATGGCCGATGGGGCCGAAAGGTTCTCGAGTGGAGGCCACGGACCGGCAAGCGCAGCGTAGGACGTCCACCCACAAGATGGGCAGACGACTTGGTAAGAACCGCAGGTCGGCGTTGGATGCAGGCCGCTTCCAACCGCAGTTCCTGGATATCAATGAGGGAGGCCTTTGTCCAGCAGTGGACGTCCTACGGCTGATATGATGATGATGATGATGAAATGAATTATTAGTCAATAATAATTTCATTTTAATCATTAGTATATTTTGTCAATTCCAGTGCTCCAGCATATACAGCACTGAAGACGAGTGCGTGCAGCATTATGAGGAGAACCACATGCGCATCAAGATCAACCTCGAGCAGTGCGAGGCTGAATGCCAAGAGGAAGAGAATGATGAAGGTAGGCCCGATCTGAATTCTGCCTGGAGGTAAGCACATCATAACCATTTTTTTGATCAATCAAAAAAAAAGAAAGAAAGAAATCACATTTATTTGTTCCCACAGATAGTAGAATATGGATAAATAGCTGACCAGCCCGCGGCTTCGCAAGCTTGAAATGTCTCGTTCCTGTGGGTACTTTTGGATAAAAACTATATACAACACTTGTCAATTAAAAAATAGGTGGTGAGGGTAGGAGGGTGGAAAATACTTTACCACCTATTCTCATGCCTACCAAATATACAAAAAAAATCATTAAAATCGGTTAACCCGTTTCAAAGGAGTGCGACCACAAGCACCGTGACATGAGATTTTTATATATTAGGTTGAAAAAGATAGGTACTCCTAATTGTTATACTTGTAGGGTGGTGGAGAATGTATACCACCTTTTAACGGAGTGTGTTCGGAGTCAATCTACGAGAGAGGAGTTGTACAGAGCGCTGAAAGTGAATCAGATCGATGTGGGCCTGTTTCAGAGTGTGTAGCTGAACAAACATTTAACTCTGCTAACATGCTCTACCGGTCCACATATGACTTGCTGAGGGAGAATGATTTGTAATTGTATAATATTGTAGACAATAATGGAACTGACATCGTCGTAAAGAAAGACGCAAGTTCCCTAAAAAAATAGATAAAAATATATATATATATATGTATAGTAGGTTAGATTAAAAGAGTAGGTATGTCCTGCCCACCCAAGCAGTTTAGGTAAGTAGGCAGACCAACACAGACAATGATGGTGTTGCATGGGGACAAAATGGTCCCTCTCTCAGCATAGGCTGCTTTTATTATTGATCGAGCGAGCGAGATCTCCAAATCAAATCTCGGCGGAAGAGCAGCGCTGCGGCATATTAACATACCGTAGCATCATGCTGAGCTGAGTACCTATTCATCTCCACACAGAGCTTTTAAGTTTGTTAGTTTGTTAGTGCTTAGGTTAGATTTTATAGTTGTTGTGTTTTATTTTCCTTTATTACTGTGTGGTTGTTGAATAAAACTGTTTTCTTTCTTCTTTCTTTCTTTCTTTCAATTTGGGAATATCGGCGTTGTATGTTGACCCCACTTGACCTAATAGTCTCATTTTCATTTTTTTTTACCCCTCTTGAACCTCAATATTTCAACAACCCCCCCAACATTTTTAGCTCATTTAATCACACCAAAATTGTGCCATCACTACCTATGTATCAAATTTCACGATGTACCGGATCAACGCTTCGAAAGTTATCCTCGGACATACATACATAGCCGATTTGCCCAGTTGATTTGGAGATCTCGCTTCGCTTTATCAATTATCCTTTATTTTTTAACGTTTTGTATTTGTTAATTTAACGGGGTGATTAAATTCGTGGTTAGTTTTTTTTTATAAAAAAAGACATTACAATAAACCTGTTGCAGATGAGTTCACAATGGAGCTGGAGGAAGGGGAAATGCCTGAAGAGGAGGTGGCCCTGGAAGAAGCCATTGAAGCTATCAAGCAGGAAACCATAGAGGAAGGTAAGTTGATGCCCTAATGATAAATAAATAAATATGGCTAGACATTTCACACAGAGCTATCTTACCCCTAAACTAAGCAGAGCTTGTACTATTGGAGCCAGATAACTGATACAATACATAGTTTTTTTTTTGTATATACATACTTAACATATAGGTTATAATCCACGTGCATACTAAGTTTCACCAAAATCGATTCAGCCGTTACGACGTGATTGGGCAACAAACACATAAATAAACAAACATCCAGACCCGGAACAAATATCTGTAGATCATGCAAACATTTGTTCCGCGGCGGGAATTGAACCCACTACCTCCTGCGTCACAGCCGGCTATTCGCCCACTGCGCCACGGAGGTCGTCAATAATTAATAATAAAATAATATTAAAGGTGAGATTCCACTGGAGGCCGGCGAGATCCCCGTGATGATTGAGATGCCGAGAGTACCTGCTGCCAAGAAAGGACGGAAGATTGTACCAAAGACGGTATGTTATTTCTACCCTTTGCAAACACCTACTAGCTATTTTTTTTAACTTATATTTTCCCACTCCTGAGCAAAGGTCTCCCCCCTGTTCCTCCACATCTCACGAGCATTCGCCACGTCCCACCAGCCATCTTGGAATGCATCGAGGTCGTCACGCCAGCGCTTCCTCGGCCTGCCTCGGCTACGACGCCCATCTGCAGGCACTCATTGTGTGACGACTGTTGCCTATTTGTCTGTGACCATACGACTGACGTGACCCGCCCAGTCCCACTTCAGCCTGGCAGTCTTGTCGCCAACATCTGCGATGCCGGTCTTCGCGCGCAGTGTGCTATTGCGGATCCTGTCACACTGCGTTCTATGGCTGTAGCCCTCGAAAAAATTTAACAAAAAAATATAGCAGATTTAACCAAACTACAGGGATTTTTTTTCGAATTTTATTCAGATTGAGAACTTATAGGCACCTTCTCGGTCAAACCGATCAAAAATGAGCAACTTAATCTTTCCTTATCACTTCTTCTATTGTTATGTATGTATTTTTATTTGATATTGGTATGGTTTAATCTATCTTATAAAGTATTTAAGTAGTATGCTTTTTTTATTAGTCCTGTGCAAATTTTCATTAGTTCCCTTTCCTGTGCAATACCTACACATCTTTATCAGCAATACACAAAGGTTATCTGGAAGAGAATGCTCTTTAGCATTAAGTTCGCCTTTGTACTAGCTTTATAAGTGCAATAAAGTATTTTCAATCAATCAATTTTCATGATTCTGTTAATCTATGTCTAAAAGCAACAGCAATATTTAGCGTTCAGCAAACTGTCCAGACGAACAGGACAGACGAACATCTTATGCGGTTTACACAATCAGAATTATCGATAATATTTTATTAAAACACACTTAAAAATTATTACACGTGATATTGGGTGGGGGAGGGTGGGCCGGTTTGTCTATAACATAACGAGGTATCACCAAGGGGGGAGGGGTAGTAAAAAATGGCGGAACCTCAGGTGACTATACTACCCCCTAGGGGCCGTTCACACATCAGGTGTTTGGGGGGGGGGGGGGGGTCTAGCCGAATCTCGCCTAATCTCACATGGGGACTGATACCACGTATTTTTTTGTTTTATCACTGTAAATCTAGATTTAGCAGGCCGCTTCCAACCGCAGTTCCTGGAGATCAATGAGGGAGGCCTTTGTCCAGCAGTGGACGTCCTACGGCTGATATGATGATGATGATGAAATCTAGATTACGAGAGAAGCAATCTTGAATTAATGAAGTCACGTTGAGCGCGCGTTGATAGCGTACGTACAGCGCGCTTAGCACGGCGTTTAACGAGCTCAGTTTGGACATGGACGTCGAAGTGATTGCTTGTGCATGGCTCCCTATACCGTCGCTATAAAAGACGACGGCATAGGCAAAGACAATTGTGGGTGCATCCAATATTCCAAATTGTCTTCTCAATCACTGAAAATTTCAATACTATCTCCCTCCCGATTACTATTTTTTAATATTTGGTTTCATAATCAGGACTTTCCATGTCTCATATAGCTGGACGCTTTTGGATTTCGTCAATAAATAAATCTGTATCAAAGTGCTCGGTCTCTATTTTGGTGAATATGCGTCCTCGATGGCGTATCCTCGAAGCGCGCGGCGGACGCCCTCCCAACGCGCGTTTGAACGAAAATCTCAATCAATCTCTGAATAGAAAATCTCTGATCAAAAACGCGCGCTTGCATGTGTACACCTAGATAAGAACTAGTGGTTCTTATAACGCGCGTTACTAAAGCGCGCGCGTTACCAAAGCGCGCGCTTCGAAACGCCTAATGTGTACTCACTCCTACCCTATGAATACAAATCAATAATACTATGAATACAAATCTCACGTGAGATAAAGGGAGGTGGGGAGGGGGTCGAAACAAATCTCACGTGAGATAAAGGGAGGTGGGGAGGGGGTCGTAACAAATCTCACGTGAGGTAAAGGTAGGTGGGGAGGGGTCGAAACAAATCTCACGTGAGATAAAGGGAGGTGGGGAGGGGGTCGAAACAAATCTTCGCGACATCTCACTTGGGGGGTGGGGGGGGGGGGGGGACGTCTCACGTAATTAATGGATGCCACCTTAGTTATTATGGCTGGCGGAACAAGCATCTGTAGATATAATCTGTTTGGCATTTTATTTATTTATTTAATAGTTTATTGCCCAAAATACACATAAAATGTACAAAAGCACAAAACATCACTAGCATGATGGCTTTTTACTAAGTAAACCAGTGTAGCTAAACTCACACATGTAAAAACTAGCACACTTAGAAATAAAAGTTATAATTGGTTGAAAGAGAACGTTCAAAGAGGCCTAAAACCAATTTAACGGATATAAAACCTTAGCTACGAAGAACATACTTAGAACATGATTTAAAATTCAATAAAATAAACAGTAACAAAAAATTAAAGTTTACTTCTTCTACTCGGCAAAAGATGGCGCTTTAGAAAATATTTTTATTTTAGTCTTAATTAGAAATAAGACTGATAATGCAATGGCTGTTACTTGATTACCCACAAAACAAAGCCACTCAACAACAGATGGCGCTGTCGCTAACGATTTTTGTTATAGTCTCTAACAGCAAAGTATAATATCGATAATGCATTGGCTGTTACTCGCATGCTCAAATAACAGTGCTACTCACTTAGTGATGTACCAATGAGCATACAAGACGAATGTATCGATATCGATTATCACCTACCTACTACGGGTAATGAAATAGGTACGTCAGGTTATATTTGTGGTGGTCGAAATAAAAAGCTTTTCTTTTCTTTCTTTCTTAACATAATCACAGGTATCCAACTCATAAATACTTACTTAAAAAATATTATATTACTGAATCATTATTTGAGGGGCACACTAAAAGTTTCCGGAATCGATAAAAAAATACTAATAATGGTCAAAAATGAATTTATTGTTTCTCAAAATATTCTCCCTTTGCGTCAATGCACTTTTTCATAAGATTGAACAAATTTTGAAAACATTTGTGCCACTCCTCCGGTGGTGACGTCAGATACATGTTATTCATACTCTTCGACAGCCTCTTCTGGTGATGAAAACCGTTGATCGGGTAATTGGTTTTTAATTTTTGGGAACAGAAAAAAGTCACACGGTGCCAGGTCATGACTCTGTATGCTGGATGACTCATAAGTTGTACGTTTTTTAATTTTCTTTACGTCTTGCGCCTTGGAGAAACTGTAAACAAAAGTTATTATATTAATACATTCAGAAAATCATCAATAAAACAACAAGGAATTAACGCCCTAAAACTTATACACCTTTTAATAGGGGGTAACTAATTAAAGCTATCGATAACACATTCATCAGTATATTGGGGTCACATCCCAATTGAGTAGCTTAAGTTGAGGTTTAAGAGAAACGCGACCTTAAAAAGTATGATTCACAGTCTATTTTGTTTGACGATTTTGCATTTTAAACAAAACTAACAAAAAACAATAAAATAATACTTACCGGATATGCCCCCTTTTGTTAAATTTTTGGTTCGGATATGATATTTACACTCCAAAACGGCACAATATCGCATTTTTATATTTTTTTGAAGTACGTTTACCCCGCAGTAATTGAAACACGACTGAAGTGTGCGAAGCTTGTAGTGCTCGGAACTCCGTGTACTTGGTGTTACGCGGGCCCCGCCTACTTACGACTTCTATTGTTTTTTGTGTTCTGTGGGTGGGCGCTTAATCCTAAAAACTGTTCTCACTTTTGGGACGGATCAGCAAAGTAAAAACTTGAGTCTCTGGAATCAGTTGAGAGAAGAGCCAAGAAGCTCATAGGCAACGATGAGCTAGTTGATGCGAGGCTTCACAGCCTGGAACATCTGCGGAGGAACTTTTCAACCTAATCCCACCATCTCCATTCTGTCATCGGACAACCAGACGCTCTGCGGTGCGCCACCGATATATGGTAGACATACCTCCCATTCACACAAAGCGGTTCTCTTCCACCTTTATTATGCGCACTGCCAAAGAATGGAACGCCTTACCTAAGTCTGTGTTTCCAGATAGCTACAACCTAAGGGACTTCAAGTCGTGAGTGAATAGGTTTCTTCTAGGCAAGCGTGTACTATCCGTAGACTGCATTATCGCTTACCATCAGGCGAGATCGTGGTCAAACGCATGCCTATAAGGTATAAAGTATTAAAAAAAACATTTTCAACCTTAGTGCTAGCATAAGATATATGCATAGCATAGATCTTCTTATGATAAAAAACACAGATAACAATAAACTCCAATCACAACAAATAAATACATAAATCTGCTTGACATATAATCAGTACCGCAAGCAGATTCAAATGAGCCCAAACACTAGTAACCTACTATAATCCATTCAGAAGTTCCACTGTCTAGCATCCTTCTCCATCATGAGACCACTCCCATGGTACCATATTATTGGCATTGTCACCGAAGTTACATATGTATCCCAAATTTAAATGTGTACCTATACAACGTGTCTGTGCTGTTGACCGTTGAGGAGTTCCTACGTCTGGAGCCAATCCAGGGCGTAGAATCAGGTCATGCTTACCATACAAATGCATTGTCATCGGAACTTATAGTCAAAATCTTGTATACATTAAAATCACAAGGATCACTTTGAAATGTCAATTTTACTGTTTGTTCCTTCGCGACCAAGCCAGTAAAGAAATGCAAGAAACAAGGCTGGTTGTTTTTTTTATGATCCTTTTACAATACATAACAATACAGAAAATAAATTACGTCTAAATTGTAACATTTTGAACGAGTTGGAGAAATTTAAATCCCAAGCTTCTCTATCATCTAAATAATCCGATATTTTATAGTAGGCTTTTTCATAAAGATTTTGTTTAATTGCGTTTTTAAATTTGTTAATTGTCAATTTTTGTACATCACTTAGGAGTTTGTTATAAAAGCGTACACCTTGCCCTTTAAACGATTTACTAACTTTATGGAGTCTACAAGTGGCAACAGCGAGTTTATTTTTGAACTGAACCAACATCTTAAATTTCAACTCGTACAACAGGATATGAGGAAGTGGTTCTAGTTCAGCTCGCAAGATTTGACCCAAACCAACTAACAAACAAACAATGCAAGCTAAATAAAAGCTTGTAACGACAAAAACATATTGACGGTGAGGTATGTGTGTTGCAGGCGCCGGAACCCGAGCTGCTATTCCTCATCCAGGAGGGACAGAAGCAGGGCGAGCTGGTCTCCATGCTGAAGAAGAGCGTTAGTTATTACTATAGTCTTTCTTTTCCAGTAGACCAATTTAAAGTCCAACATAAGTAACAAAATCATATCTACCCTAAAATATAATTTAAATGTGTTTTCTCTTTAAGTATGACGATGACGATATATCAAATTTATTCATTATCATCATCTCAGCCCACATCCACCCACGGCTGAATATAGGCCTCCTCGTTATCACGCCACTCTCTCCGGTCCAGTGCCAAGCGCATCGCCTTCCCGCAGCTCTCGCGATGTCGTCCGACCATCTGGCTGGTGGTTTGCCAACTGGTCTGCTCCCTTCTCGCGGCCACCACTCGGCTGCTGCCCTCGTCCATCTTCCGTCTTTCATCCTTGTCAAATTTTAATTAAAAAAGTGGCACTCCGGCAGTGCCGACAGAAGTGAACACTTGAACAATTACGAGATACTTATATACAGAGGTAACGGTAACAGTGTCGTGAGTTCAATGGTTTATTCCCATCTCAAAAAACGCCCAACGCGCCTAAAGAAGTTATCACTTCAAAAATTTGTAAAAAAAACATGAAACAATACTGATGTTGACTGCCTGAACTGTATATTATGTATTAATATTAGAAGAATTGACTTGCAGCAAGAATAAAAGAACTTTGCACATTGAAATATATTTTCCAAGGAGTAATTCGTACTTAGACTTGGGGCATAAGTTTCACAGACAATTGAACATACGACAAAGTGTATTCCGAGTTTTTTTTTCTAATGTGCTAAACTCGCTGTTTGTCTCTGAGGCCGTTGCAGCTTAACCGAACTTTTGGCGAGCGCAGAAGGCGCTCAGCCCTGTAAGTTTTGATGAGGCAACTAGCGCAAGGGCACCACTTAGGTACGAACCTCGGCTTGGGCTGTTGCCAGGGTGGGGATAGGAGAGAAACGCCCGGGTACGTGCTTGTACCTCGTATAGGCGGCGACTGAAGGGACTCGTCGACCTCGCCGGCGAGGTCGGTGTATCCGTGAAGTGCTTGCTCTGTCTAATGTAGATGACTCAGAAATCTCTTCCGCATTAGCGGTGGTGATTTCGTCATCCGGGGCTCCGAGAACGTGTCTCGGACGACGGAGGGTTTAAATGTGTTCCGAGTCGGTTACAAGCCTTTTTATCAGCCCTCTACCCCCACTAGCGCTCGCTATCTCTCTCCCTCAGTAGGGATAATGTTGCAAGCAAAATAATATTAGGCGTTCCGGATATGAGGTTGAGCCTAGTCAATAAATCCGAAAATATTGAGCTCTCAGTTCATAAGTTTTATAAAAATCCTACTTTCATTTACTTTTCAACATCAACAACTGTTTGGATGTTCGTTTGTTTGTTACCTTTTCACGACTAAACGGCTGAACGGATCGTAATAAAATTTGGCAAAAAGATTATATCCTGGGGAAGAACATACGCTATCTTTTGTTTCAAAAAATATTGGTCAGCTAGTAACATTACAAATGACATTTCAGGGTCGTCTACCGAGAGGGCAGAGGACTATCACCTGTGAGGTGTGCGGAAAGTCTTACGCGGTATGTACTTACAAACTACAAGCGCTTAAAATAGCTTCTATTTTTGATGTTTTCTTTTTGTATCCCAAAGCTCCTATCACTACACTACCTACATACGCGAATATCTTAAACACTATACTATTTCCATTTCTTTATTTTCTCGGTGACAGTTCTAATTTGATAGTTGTAGTGTTGTGACCAAATAAGTAATGATATCCATCATATACATATATTTATTATATTTTGAACAAAGACAAATACAACAGAAACATTCAAATATATTTTTTCAAGGTGGGAACACTCAATGGCCCACCGCCATGTTGTGTTTGTTTTAATCTGTCACTCGCAACGAGACGGTCGTGCTAGTCACTACATTTCTGTTCGCTGAGTTTTTTCACATTATCCATACGTTACGTTGTGTATTTTGTGTTCCTCCGTGTTGATTGCTGCCCAGCTGTCAAATCCAGTAGAAGTTTAGTTTCTTACATTTTGTAAAAAAATATCGGGTCTGTTATCGTGTTACGTTTATCGATAGCTCCATCCCTATCAGTTTCTCCGACTCTGGTATAACCTTGTACGTGCGTAAGCGTTATATTTTTATAAAATAATGCATAGATAATGTAAAAAAGACGCTCGTACAGGAGCTGTCATCGAGAAAATAAAGAAATGGAAATATTGTAAATACATACATACATCCTACATATATATTCATAGATTCTGTTAATTATAAACAATATATATATATATATATTATAAGGGTCTAGGTCAGTGGGAATTAAACTCAGTATCACTTCACAGTAATTGCACTATTTATTACAACTTCACTTAAACTATTGTACACGTGTTGCTTCGTCCAGTGCTCTACCCAGAATGACCGTCGTTTTTCAACGCATCGTCCAACACGTCACCGTAAAAAAAACGAGGTGAGCTGTGATTGGTCGACGCCTCTGATTCATCGACGTCTCTGATTGGCTTCCGTACTTACAGACAATGCACTTATTAGCTTCCGAATAATCAATTGATATATTGTTAAGAATCAAGTTATACATTTTAAGTAGTGTGAAAAATAGTACTTAGTTATTTTCTAGTTACTTATGCGAAATACGCAGTAAATTTAACGGCAATATCTATCATACCTAACAGCTCGGCCATCCTACCCTAAGCGAGTCCCATCGCTTATTAATTGATACATAACACTCCGACCTCATTTGAATTTTATACAATTATAACATGCTATAAAAAATTAACTGATCGAACTTATAATTTAAATCATCATTTAGAATCCGTAAATAGTATAACTGTATATGCTTCTAGCAGGCAGAATAAATAACTAGATTTAATAAGCTAACTAAAAATTTAAATAATAATTATAACTAACTTAGATAATTTTAATATAATTCACAATTATTATCATAGATGATTGAATACACAACTAGACATTCATAATTTAATCTTCTTTTTCGGTATCATTATCAGAACATTCGGATTCAAAACTTCTAGTAAAATTCATCCATGGTTGAATTTTGTCTATAGCCACAACAGCTTCGTACCTTCGACCGTGTTTTCTAGTCAAAGGTGTATCTTCTATCAGAAATCTGTCATTATCGAGCATTTTTACTACGCGGTAAGGTCCTTGATATTTTACAACCAGTTGATGTGATTTACCATCGTGGGGCACTTGTCTTTCTACTCGTACTAAGTCTCCCTCTTTATATTGTTTTGCCGTCTTTCTGTGTCTATTATAATTAGCAGCATCTCTTACCTGTTGTTCTTTTATCTTCTCTCCAGCCTCCTGCCTTATATCCTGTAACTCTTCTGTCGGAATTCTATTTAATGTTTCGGTAATGACTTCGCTCAATTTACCTTCCGTTCTGCTGATAACATTGAACCCGAAGAGTAGTTCTGAAGGGCTCTTCTGTGTCGTTTTGTGTTTTGTAGTATTTATACCTACTTGTATATCAGAGATATGCTCATCCCAGGACTTTTCGTCTTCGCTATGGTTGGATGTACGCAGCGCATCTAAAATAGTTCTATTGAACCTTTCGACCTGGCCGTTTGCCCTGGGAGTAGCAACGGCATTCTGAATATGCTTTATACCGTATAATTTAATGAAGTCCTGAAATGTTTTGCTCGTAAAACTCGTGCCTTTATCTGTAATTAAGCGCGTTGGTACCCCGAAATAACTTACATACTGTTTTAGCACCTGTACCGAAGTGACAGACTTTGTATTCCTGACTGCGTTTATACTCACATACTTGGTGAAGCCGTCTACAATTACCAGCAAGTAGCAGTTAACTTTTTTACTCTTGATGAACGGTCCCAGATGATCTGCATGTACGGTGTGGAAGGGTGTGGTTACCTTTTCAATGGGATGTAACTCGCCTGTACGTTTCCCACCGGGAGCTTTATGATGTGCACATTCTAGGCATGAGTTAACGTATTTTTTAACAAACCTGCGCATCTTTGGGAACCAGTAATGTTCTCTTATGCGTTGAAGGGTTTTCTCAAAGCCCCAATGCCCCAGGTCGTCGTGATTCATCTTCAGAATCTGCCATCTCACACCTCGAGGTACTAGCCATTTTATCTCTTCACCAACGATGCGATAAACTCTGTCGTTTTTGAGTTTATAATTTTTATGTACATCGATAGCTTCCTCAACAGATGGGTCCAAAAGGATCTGTTTAATTTTCTTTACCTCTTCATCAGCAGATTGAACTGTTGATATCCAATCGTGTTCGACTTCCTTTATGGGTAATACATCCAAGATATGCTGTCCAATTTCATCGTTGCTCACCGGATTCCTGCTGAGTGCGTCTGCGTGTGCCATTCGCGCACCAGGTCGATATTCTATTGTGCAGTCGTATTCCTGTAGCTGAACCCACCAGCGAGATATGCGAGGTATCAAGTCCCTCTTGATTAACGTTGATCTAAGTGCGTTGCAGTCTGTCAGGATCTTGAAAGGTACTCCTATTAGATATACCCTGAACCTGTTTAAAGAGGCGATCACCGCCAGGGTTTCAAGTTCATAAGAATGCAACTTACGTTCGTCGATTGTTGTCTTGCGACTAAAATACGAGACCGGTTGCAGTACCCGATTTGAGTTCCGTTGAAGTAGTATGCCTGCCAAACCTTCTTTACACGCATCTGTATGCAGTTCTAAATCCGCTTTAGGGTCATATAATGCAAGTATTGGCCTGCTTGTCAGTAATTGCTTCACCTTGTCGAATGCTTGTTCTTGCTCGTTGTTCCATAACCATCCCCCATTTTTTTTTAATAAGTCTGTAAGTGGGGCAGTGATCATTGCGTACCCTTTAATAAAACGTCTGAAAAAGCCAGACAAGCCAAGAAACTGACGTACTTCGTGTTGATTTGTGGGTCGCGGAAACTTAGAGACCGCTTCGCTCTTCCTACTGCCAGGTCGGATACCCTCAGCGCTAACATCAAATCCGAGATAGTCAACAGAGTCCAAAAAGAAATGGCACTTACTCAACTTCAGCGTTAACCCACCTGCTTTCAGCAACTGTAAGACCTCTTCTAACCTTTGCAAACCTTGCTCAAAATCCTTTGATGGAATTAGGACATCATCCATGTAGACAATGGCGTACTTAATTTTGGCTTCCATCAGTATCTTGTTTATTGTCCTTTGGAAGACAGAAGGTGCATTAACGAGACCAAACGGCATGCGATTAAACTCAAATTGTCCATCAGGTGTCACAAAAGCAGTTTTGTGGCGTGACTCTTCCGATATTGGGATCTGATAATAGCCTGATGCTAAGTCTAAGGATGTAAATAAGGTGTTACCTGCCAATAAATCTAGTTGGTCTTCCACACGAGGCATCGGGTAATGATCCTTTTTAGTTTTCCTATTCAAGGCCCTATAATCGACGCATAAGCGTTTATCGCCCGTCTTTTTCTGCACCATAATAATAGGGCTTGCATATGGTGACGAAGACTCCCTTATGATTTTGCTGTCTAACATCTCTTGAATCATGTTACTTACCATCAATCTTTCAGCATGTGACATGCGGTATGGAGGATATACAATCGGGTCACCATCAATAAGTTCAATAGTCATCTCGGTGACCGTTGTAAACCCTAGGTCATGCAATCCACAAGAGAACATTCACCGTACCGTTCTAGCAAATCTTTTAACGCTTTACTCTGATTTGCGTCCAGTTGTTGGTTACAATTCACAGATGTATCCATTATAGTGTCGTTGAAGGTAACACTGAAAGAGTTTTTGATATCAGTTGTTACCTGGTTCCTTTCCATGGACCTAGTCAAAAGCATATCTTTGACGATTCTCATGGGTTTCAACGCGACATTGTAAATTAGGATCGCACCACGACCGTTCTTGATCTCGTACTGACCAGGAAATAAATAATACTCCTTACTTTCTGGACCACGTAGCGAACCTTTTACATGCACCTCACAGTTTAATAATTGAGAATCAGTAGAAACCTGTACTGCTCGCATCGTGTTACAGGGAATCTCGCAGTCATAAGTAGCCACCAAGCTTATTTTGTTTGGAGGCATCCTCTGAAATTGAATTGCGTCCGGCGTCTTAATTATTAAGATGTCAGGCTTCTCTGTGAATGAATGCCCCAAAAGAACCGGATACATCAGGACATAATCTTCCACGACATATAAGTCAATTGTCTCTGATACGGCTTGAACTTCTACAGTAGCGACGACTACTCCAATAGGACTTACCAGGCTAGCTCCTATACCTCTGAGTGTCGGTAGGTTCGCTCGAGAAGTCATTGGGAGGCCTAGAAACTTGACATCGCTTATCCTGATAAGAGAACATTGACTTCCTAGATCTACATGACATGAAATTGTAGACTCGTTTATTTTAATGTCCATTACATACTTGTCTATTCCTATGTTTTCAGCTGTTACTTCAGACACCTGTTTTTGTTTTGGATCATTACCTCCTGTTGAGCCTAATTCAGTCTCAGTGGTAGATCTTCCCGTATTCTTGTAACAGTTGGCTGTCAGATGACCGACCCTGTTACATATTGTGCATTTGGAAAGAGGTTTTTCACACCTAGAACTGCGGTGACCTGTCTCGTTGCAGTTATAGCATTTCATCGAGGACGTTGATTTGTCGCATTTAAAACTAGGGTGACTAACTTCGTTACAATTAAAACACCTAATCGACGGGTTGACTACGCTACCTGATTTTGATGAATGCGTACGATTCGTGCTGTTTCCGAACCTACCCCTTTGCATAGTGTCCTGGTTGTCTCTGCCGTGACCTATCCTAACAGTTTTAAAATATTTAAGTACCTGTTCTGGCTCTCGGAATTGAGCTGCCTGCGCACCAACTTTGACAGCTCGATCCTCAATGCCGTACAGGAGACAGTCTACTGCCTGTCTTCCAGTGATTTTACATCTGTTCAATAAATTAACCTTTGCGTAATAATAATGCTCTAGTGACTCGCCATATTTTACTTTTTTAGCTAACATTTCGGATAGAAGTTCAGCGTAATCCTCTCTGCATGGAAAAGATTCCAATAGTTTCTTTTTCCATTCAGGGGGCCTATTACGAACTCTTAATTCCAGGCATTATACGCTGTAAACTTAACTGCCCGCCATTTTTGTAATATGAACTTGTAATGGCAGCCAGTCAGAGGTCACGTGACACTTGGCCGACTTCTGAACGAAAATTAACTGGAAATACCGTAATACGAGTGTCCATTTGACATTTCTAACCATGTTTTATCTGTCAAATCAAACCATTCTGTTTACGCTTGGGCCATTTGAGCTTTTTGTGATTTGTTTTGGATTTTCGATTATAAAAAATATTGTTTTCGGCCATTAAACCATATAAAAATGAGTGAAGAGTTAGAAATGTTTGAGTTCTTGGAGAGTGATTCTTCGCAGTAGAATATAAATATGAATTTACAGAGAAAACGGCTACGAGATGAGTGCAATCCGTTTTCTATAAGCGACACCCAATTTATCAATCGCTACCGGTTGTCGAAAGAATTGGTGTGTCATCTTACCTCCTAAACACATACTTAAAACAAAAAAATACTAATAATATATAGGTCCCTAAAACAAAAAAACAACCCTGAGTAACGAAATCTAAAATACTTACGCCATTTTACACTGACCACCAATTAAACTATTACTCACAAGCTCTACACTACACTTACTAAAAGTTATCAGAGAATTCCATCACTTAGATTTTCAAGTGGTTAGGCAAAAGCTAAGAACGAGGAACGTCCCGCCATACAACGACGACGTTCCGTTCGGAAACCTAGTAACGTTGTGATTTTGACATACTAAGAAATATGTAATTAATTACATACTTGTAATGAAATTTCTAACACTACGTTCATTCTTTGGTAAATTGTATCAACATGTTATTAAATTGAATTATTTTTCTCACTAAATGTGTTAAAAAATAAAACCGTAACATTTCGAAAAATATTCAGCAGCGTTACTGAACGATGCGGACGAAACTTATAAACCGGCCATAGACAACGTATCCGTAACAAGCCAGCTTGAATCCGGGCAGCGTTAGGTACATCATATTACCAAATAGAACAAGGCAGTATTAGGCCGTAAACTGAACTGCCTGGAACTTATGTTTAATATAAAGTTCGTATTAGGCCCCCAGACCAGGTATGCAATACCGAAGTTAGACCCTGATACCATGTCTTGGTTACCCCACATAGTTTTGGCAGAGAATAGTGTATGATTTCTCTTTCTTCCCAGCCATATATCTCGGCGCATTCTTCCACTTTTGTGATCCACGTCAGAACGGTTTGATCTTTTGATAAAGGGTCGAACTCCGGTAACACATTCGCGTTAAATGCTAATTTAGGCTTATCAGAACGCTTAACCTTTTCTAAAATAGATAAAAACTTATCCATTAGTCGAATATCCCGTTTTCTTTCCCTGCATTCTGATAGTCTTCCTCTTTTTGGAGACGGTGACTCGCTTCTGCTTCCAGATGAATTGACACCGCGTCTTCTTTTCTTAGCACCACCAGGTCCTTCTCTCGTTCGTGAATATATGCTCCTTGCAGGACGCGTAGAAGACAACTCGTCTTCCGAATCAGACGATGCAGAACGGTGCTGTCTGCGTTTCTTTGATTGCCATGCTCGTTGTCCTTTACTTACATCTTGACTCGAGTACCTTGTATATCCATCTTCATCAGACGTGCTTCCTCCTTGATCCATTTCCTCAAGTTGTCTTCCAAACCGTAGTTTCGACCCACCACCTTGGGTTTTTTTCCTTGGATTGGACCCGCCACCTCGGGTTGCCTTATTGTGATCCGACCCACCACCTTGGGTTTCCTTCCTTAGATTGGGCCCGCCACCTCGGGTTACCTTATTTTGATCCGACCCACCACCTTGGGTTTTCCTCCTTCTTGGCCCTCCACCTTGGGCAACCATCATCTTCCATTGCTCTCCTGAAACTTTCAGATACCACAGCTTAATATACTGTATATCCACACATATAATATCACGCTCACAAAACACCAAAGACATTGCGATAACATCAAATTAATTATTCCTACTCCTCTTTAAATGTAAATAAAAAGTATTCAAATTAGATATATCATCGATTAATCCACCCCCAAAAATAAAATAATTAATAATTTCCAACACTAGTAAAAGAAAACAAAAAAAAGAAATAGACACCTATTAAAGTTTTTAATACAAGAAAAAAAAAATATTATTCAAATATTATTAAAAATTAATATATTAATATTCAAGCTCAATATCAAAATATAATACTGCCAGCAATTTAGAAAATAGAGAGAAAACAAAAAGATAAAACCACGAAAAATAAATTCTTATTTACATATTTCATCTAAATATCCACCGTCAGACTACGCCAAAGAAAAAAAATAAAACGCAAAAAAAAGGTTTAAACTCTTGCAAATCTTATTGTCTTTTTTTTTTATATGTAAATAGGATGTATCCCATAATAAAAGTCCACCATACCATAAAAATAATTAAATCATTTTTATAAAAAAAATCGTGCTTATAATGTAAATCGTTACTTACGTTTGCTTTCCGAGCAGCAGGCGTGGCAAGAAAATGTAAAATTTTCTCGATTATCCCACTTCTGACCTATAAGGGTCTAGGTCAGTGGGAATTAAACTCAGTATCACTTCACAGTAATTGCACTATTTATTACAACTTCACTTAAACTATTGTACACGTGTTGCTTCGTCCAGTGCTCTACCCAGAATGACCGTCGTTTTTCAACGCATCGTCCAACACGTCAACGTAAAAAAAACGAGGTGAGCTGTGATTGGTCGACGCCTCTGATTCATCGACGTCTCTGATTGGCTTCCGTACTTACAGACAATGCACTTATTAGCTTCCGAATAATCAATTGATATATTGTTAAGAATCAAGTTATACATTTTAAGTAGTGTGAAAAATAGTACTTAGATATTTTCTAGTTACTTATGCGAAATACGCAGTAAATTTAACGGCAATATCTATCATACCTAACAATATATATATATTATAATCTAATTACTAAGCAAAACAAACACATGAGTATAGTGCCTATCATGTAACAGACTTGAATTTGGGAGAGCTTAAATATTTATTTTAAATACTTACTTTGTTATTTATATAATTTTTTTTTTTAATTAATGCTTAAACTTATCTAACCTATTTTTGCTAGACTTAATTAAAAATATTCATATGATGGGCTATGCTCGGGGTTTCTCTACGGGATCGAATCAGAAATGAGGAGATACGTAGGAGAACTCAAGTCACCGACATAGCCCGACGGATTAGCACGTTGAAGTGGCAATGGGCTGGCCATATAGCGCGCAGAAAAGATGGCCGATGGGGCCGGAAAGTTCTCGAATGGAGGCCACCACGGACCGGCAAGCGCAGCGTAGGACGTCCACCTACAAGATGGGCAGACGACTTGGTAAGAACCGCAGGTCGGCGTTGGATGCAGGCCGCTTCCGACCGCAGTTCCTGGAGATCAATGAGGGAGGCATTTGTCCAGCAGTGGACGTCCTACGGCTGATATGATGTGAGAAGCCACTGGCACCTGTGAAACACAGTTTTATACTAGTTGAGAAGCCTTTGGATTCAAATTGACTATGTCATACTTTATTATGTCAGTAAATCAATTTTTACTTTTTACTTAAAATATAACCGACATCAGATATTAGAAAAAAATTGGAGGTTGCCCTCGCTTTTTTTGGGATCCCGTCACTAGATCCTGACTTGGTGCCAATCGGAACACCTGGTAAGTATACCCTTTTAAACAAAAAAAAATGTGGCACTCCGGGAGTGCTGACAGAAGTGAAAACTTGAATAAAAGCAGAATACACTACAGATACTTAATATACAGAGGTGTCAGTAGTCAGTGACAGGTGTCGGTAACAGTGTCGCGAGTTCAATGGTTTTTTCCCATCTCAAAAAATGCTCAACGCCGCTTAAAGAAGTTTTCACTTCAATAATCGGGGTCTTCGAGTAATCGGGGAACATACATAAAAAAAAAATTCCGGCGAATTGAGAAACCTCTGTCTTGTTTGTAGTCTGTTAAAAATCAGCTCTAATTATACTACCCCCGTAGCGCAGTGGCTGAATAGCCGGCTGAGACGCAGGTGCGGGTTCGATTCCCACCGCGGAATGTTTGCGTGATCCACAGATATTTGTCGGGTTGTTCTCTTATTTTAAGTATGTATGTATTTACAAAAAAAATAGTATATAAGTATTCTATCAGTTATCTGGTTCCCATAGTACAAGCTCTGCTTAGTTTGGGGGCTAGGTAGCGCTGTGTGAAATGTCCAGCATTTGTGAATGCAGTGATGTTGGGTGTCAGCTGTAATGAATCCCAATGCTGTACAAATTTAGCTAATTATTTAATATTTTGGTGTTATCATTTAAATACTGGTCTTATTAAATGCGGATCTATGTCACCTACTTATCACTAACCTAACTTTTTAAGTTACTAACATTAATGAACTTGTAAAGTTATGTTGTATGATATTAATAAATGAATTATCTTTAATTAAATATACTAATACTATAAATACGTAAGTTTGGATGTATGTTTATTTATTTGTTTGTTACTCGATCACATCAAAACGGCTGAACCGATTTCGATGAAATTTGGTAAGTACGTAGATTAACACATAGGTTACTTTTTATCCCATAAATCAGTTCCCATGGGATAAAAATTACATGTCAAAGTTTCAATGTGTATTTTTGCACTCCAGAACAACGCGGGCGAAGCCGCTGGCAGCAGCTAGTGTTAATTATAAAAAAAACTGTAAATTGGTTTTGTGTAACGGTTTGAATATTGTTTCAGTCTAACGCGGCGCTCCGTTACCACCAGCGCACACACACGGGCGAGCGTCCCTACCAGTGCAGCCTGTGCCCCAAGGCCTTCACCATGCCCCTGTTCCTACAGGTCACTTATAATCCTTACTCACAGGACCCGCCCGGGACTTCGCACGCTTGAAATTTCCCGTTCCCGTGGGAACTTCGGGATAAAAACTGTACAATATGTAACAAAAACCCGGTCAGATCATTAAGGGTGTGATAAAGTATCGATATTTGGTCACAATCATGTAATTCTTGACCAGAAAAAATACCCGACTAATTTAATTATTTGGTGCTCAAAACTTAAAACTTACCTCGGCAACATCGTCAATAAACCACATACGACATTTGTTTGTTTGTTGACGATTGCAGTTAAGAAACAATAAGTTTAATGTAGCTCTGAAAAGAACTTTGGTTCAGCTCTGACAAGAGGTTAGGTACGTATTGCTAGATAAGCAGAAGCACGTCAACTTGATCGAGACTGCGACACCGTCGTGTTCTACGTGTTAACCTTCAACTTCAATGCATCTTCGACACCGTTTTATGATGTTGGTACGCACTTTTCGCACAGCTTATTGAACATAAAACATTTTTTGACAAACTCCACAAAGCACATTAACATGCTGTAATATTCCGCATTCGATTAAGACATTTCGCGAAGAAATAAACTCGGGACGCGCGAACGATACAGATAACAGCAGGATACTGAATGAAGCGTGGGCGGCGCGTGTGAGTGAGTGCGGCGTCAAAGGCGAAGCGGTACTCCTTGAACTTTTGAGTTAACAGCGCGGTAAAATTTGCCTAATTTTGGGGTAAAATTCTGATTATTCTCGTAATAAAAAATTAAATAACTTTCAATTTATTTGATGCAGATATTTTTTAAACATCTGTCCGACTTTAATTTATATGTCGGAATACGCTCTTCGTAGATCTGACAGGGTTTTTGTTACATATTGTATAAAACACTCATGTCAAAGTGACGCGACACACTTCATGTACATGACTTCACGTCAATGAACGACGGTTAAATTATAAGGATATTGTTCATACAAAATTACTAAAATCGCAATTAAAAAATGAGGGGGGGGTGGGAGTAGGAGCGTGGAAAATACTTCACCACCTATTCTCATACCTACCAAATATACAAAAAAATAAAATAAAATCGTTCTACCCGTTTCGGAGGAGTGCGACCACAAAAACCGTGACACAAGATTTTTATAATCTTATATATAAAAGAAAGTCGTGTTAGTTACACTATTTATAACTCAAGAACGGCCGAACTGATTTAGCTGAAAATTGGTGGGGAGGTAGCTTAGTACCAGTAGACGGACATAGGATACTTTTTACCCGACTGCGCAGAAGGAGGGTAATGCTTTCATGGACAAACCACGCGTGCAAAACCACAATAGACCACCACCAACCAACAATAGAGTGATTCAAGAGGAATGTTTATATGTATAAAACTTACATAGTAACTGCGAAAGTAACTGTTTGTTTGTTACCTTTTCATAACGAAAAGCCTGAACGGATCGTAATTAAATTTGGCAAGGAGATCCTTATATCCTATATATCCCGGGGAAGGACATAGGCTACTTTCTACCAGAATGCACAAAAGGAGGGTAATGTTTTTATTGAAATACCACGTATGCGAAGCCGCGGGCGTACCACTAGTTATTATTATTTTGTATATTTTTAATGTTACATAGGCTTAATTTGTATTTATAGTTATTACTTCTATGTTTTGTATATTCTGTGTAGGAAAGAAGTGACAACTGAGATGACGGCTGATAGAGAGGTATGGAGGAGGAATACATGTTGTGCCGACCCCGCGTAATTCTACTCCGTCCTACCTCAAAGAACGCTTTGACTTTCTTCACCTTGCCAACTCTCGATCCTTACGTTCCTCTGAAACCCTTCAATTAAAAACTCCCCACCATACCTCAGTATTTTATAGTACCTCTTTTACTCTGCAGGCTACCAGACTCTGGAATGCCCTACCTGTTTCAATTCGTCATGCAAAATCTCTCCCTATCTTTAAAAACATGGTCAGACAACACTTTCTGTCATCCATTGCTCACTAGGCCATTTATTTATTTATACATTTTTATAATTTATGTATGTAGGTATGACAATATATATATATAAATATATATATATATATATGTATTTTATGTATCTTAATATTAATATTTATTAATTTTATGATAATATTATTTAATATAATTAAGCATTTTATTTTATATTAACTATATTTTTTATAAATTGTAATATATGCTTGTTTTTTAAAAAAAAAAAAAAAACTGATTCTAAAAAATCTTATGCCGCCGTCCTTATTTGTTCATATAGATCCTGTCCATCCAAAGGTTGCCTGGAAGAGATCGCTTTTAGCGATAAGGCCGCCCATTGTACCTATGATTTGAAATTGTATTTTCTTTTATATGTTTGTATTTAATGGTGTGCAATAAAGAAATTATCTAATCTGATCTAATGTGGGGAAAGGGCAGGAAGAAGAAGATATTGTATGGAAATTGTCTGAAATAAATGTTTGTATTGTATAGATCCACGTGCGCACGCACACGGGCGAGCGTCCGTTCGCGTGCCCCAACTGCACCAAGGCATTCTCCAACAAGGCGGCCCTCATGCGCCACGAACGGGTAATTCATTATTTTATACTTTTTCTGTATGTTATTTGTGGGGGAAACAGGCTTACGGCCCACCTGATGGTAAGCGGTCACCGTCGCCTATTGACACCGGCAACACCCGGGGTATTGTCAATTCGTTCCCTACATTGTACAAACCTCTTTACATTTCTCTTGAAGCGTGCCATGTCGTATCCTAATGGGAAAACCTCAGATGGTAGCTCATTCCACATCTTGCAAGTATGGGGTAGAAAAGATCGCGTGAAGCGTGTGGTGCGCGATACCCAATTGTCTATTATATGTATGTGGATGAGCTTTATTACGTTGTCGAGAAGTGCGGTGGTAAAATCTCGACGACGGGATGACGTCAAATAGCTCTTCAGAACATTCCCCATTCTTCACTCCAATTTGTATATAGCCTCTGCAATCTTATCGCTCTGAGCGATAACGCTGCCCATTGTATTGTCTTTAAGTGATGCGCAAATAAATAAATACTGGACATTTCACACAGCGCTATCTAGTCCCAAACTAAGTAAAAATCTATCCGGAACAAATGTAGTCACTTTTGTGTTTTGTGTCAGATACAAGCGTCTTTGATCAGTGTGTTTTACCAGTGATGTCGTACGGTACAGAAATTTGGTATTTGACTATGGTCCTCATAAAAAGGCTCATGTTGCTATGGAGAGGGCTGTGCTTGTTGTTTGATGGGCACTAATAATAAACGCTGTGCTTAGTCCAGCCATTTAAAAAAGTAATTCATTTCAATTCAATCTCACACAAAAATAATCTGTAACACAGTTTTCATATATATCACAGGCATCATCGTTTCAAACTGTACATATGATTTTTAGGGTTCCGTACACAAAGAGTAAAACGGGACCCTGTTACTAAGACTGTCTGTCTGTCACCAGGCTGTATCTCATGAACCGTGATAGTTAGACAGTTGAAATGTTCACAGATGATGTATTTCTATTGCCGCTATAACAACAAATACTAAAAGCAGAATAAAATAAATATTTAAGGGTGGCTTCCATACAACAAACGTGATTATTTGCTTGTATTTGCTCGATATTGATAACGGCAACAGGTAGACGCTTGAAATATACACTGAATATTTAGTTATATATTCATTTTGAAAATAAATAATTAAAATAAAACAAATATTTAAGTATCAAATAAGTAATCAAATATTTAATTATCAAATATCCCATACAACAGACATTATTTTTTTTGCCTTTTTATAGATGATGGTACGGAACCCTTCGTGTGCGAGCCCGACTCGCACTTGGCCGGTTTTTATAATTTTTATATCTGTTGTTCCTCAATTAATGCTTTTTATTATTATTTAAAAAAAATGCTTTAATCGTCACAAAATTGTACATACATGCACAATTGAACACTGACTATACATATAAAATGGGGGGTGGCTGTGTCATGGACACGGCCGTGTCTTGTACGTGAATACGAGTACGTAACAGCTATTTTTCTATATAAAATACGCTAGTTTATGTATATTCATGTTTGAACTAAGAAGTCCTTCGGGTCATACTTAATGAAAATCTCGAAACACAGCAAATAGACTTCACAATGGCGGCACTTCCCCTCCACCGCGCGCGATGCGTCACAGTCCTCGCTTAGCGTAACGAATTCTTTGATCCATTAGCTATCCAGTGGTGTAATTACATTTTCGATGGATATGATAGATTTGTAGCTGCAATTACCAAACTGTATCCCCTTGATTTTGTTATCATTCGTTGTGAATTGCCTCCCACTATGGAAGCAATTTTAACAACGTATTCACGTCAAGACTTATTTCAGGTGCACACGGGCGAGAAGCCGTACGCGTGCCCGATGTGCGCGAAGACCTTCACTCAGTCCAACTCCATGAAGCTGCATGTCACCACCGTCCACCTCAAGCAGCCCACCCCCTACAAGAGCAAGAACCGGAAACAAAAAGCAGAAGAACGCTTGCAAAGCAAGAAGAAGATTTTCAACAACCCTAGAAAGAAGATCCCAGCACATGTTGACAGCGTTGAGGTCCTCAGGAACGGACTGGAGTCATACGTCCTCGGTCCGCTGAAGGCAGACTTGTGTAACTTAAAGGCTGATATCGATATGCTTGCTCGAGGAGAGTTGGAGGAAGAGATTAATGCAGTGGAGTCGATTGAGAAGTTCACGGTCTTTGAAGATAAAGATAATGTATATCAAGTGATTGAAGAGATTAATTATGAGGATGATACAGGAGAACATTGCGAGGTGGTTTTGACAGATATGGCCAGTCTTTAAACTAGGATTAACTTAATGTGATGGAAAAGTTTAGAAATGGTATTAAATGATAATTTTCTATTTAAAAAGCTGTTGATCAAGCCCTAGTCAAAGGGTTACCAAGCGATTGATCAGTGATCGATGTCTCGATCGATAGTAGAATGAGTTCAGCCAGTCCGTCTCGATCGATAGTTTCTGCTACACTAAATTTATCAGCTTAGCCAGTCGAGTTTATATTAATTCATCATCGCTCAAAGGTCGATCAGGTATCAATTGATGAATGATTTGTTTTGTGTGGCAATTCCCATCATCGATCAATGGTCTATCAATCATCGATCAGTTGATCTGACGTTGATCGCTGCCATAGATCGATCAATCGATTTTTATGATAATGCCCAATCGCTCAGTGAGACATTTTCTTTTGATGGATATTTTCTGGACTTTTCTATCTATATGTAGGCATAGTTCTGTGATTTTAAATAGTTACCACAACTTTTTAACGCGTGTTTAAAAAATTCCTTAGCAATCTGGTATAGGATTTTTTTAAACAAGCGCTAAACAGTGTTTAATTTTTTTTTGTGGTAATACCCTAGATGTTTTGTTAAAATAAAATAAGTAGGCATCAAGTAGATTCGATTCTGATGAAAAAATAAATTATATAAAGATCAATTTTACTGAATATTATCGTTGTTAAATTTTATTTTTACATATATTTAAAATATCTGAGTTTATACTATGAGGGGTTTTAAAGTATTCATGACTAAAGTTTTCAGAGTTTGGCTGCTAAATAAATGATTGCTGATTGTCATAGTGGTCATTTGTGGCGTTGACGGCCTCCGTGGCGCTATAGCCGGCTGAGATGCAGGAGGTAGTGGGTTCGATTCCCGCCGCGAAACAAATGTTTGCATGATCTACAAATATTTGTTCCGGGTTTGGATGTTTTTCTATATATTATAAGTATGTACAGTCAAAACCGTTTATGGCGACATCGTTTAGAACAACATACCGGTTAAATTGACCAAAATCAAAGGTCCTGGCTGAATGTTATATGACCGCCTTATCGAACACATTGGTTTTTACGACATACCGCATTAAGCGACCACATTTGGTTAATGTTTTCGGAGAATTATATCTGTAGAACGACCGGCTCAGCTGTATTGTAAACAATTTGAATAGGTAACTGTATCCACATCTGGCACAGTATAATAGTCAATGGCTATTATCGTAAAAGTAAACAAAGTTTAGGGTCTTTTGTAATTCTTAGAAACAAAGCACATGCATGCCGTAGCCTCAAGGCCCGCTTCGTCATATCTCTTAAGTCAGTTTGTTACTTATCTTTACACAAGACGCACCAAAACATATTGTTGAGTTAACTGTGAAAATTGTAACATGTCGCAAAAAAGAAATTTCCTACATGAATATACATATTATCTTTCCTATTAATACCTGTCACCGGTTGTTACAACTATCGGTTTTTACGACTCAATATGAGTAGTCCCTTCGATGTCGTTATAACAGATTTTGACTGTATTTACAAAAACAAAGGTATGTATGTATGTATTCTATCAGTTATCTGGTTCCCATAGTACAAGCTCTGCTTAGTTTGGGGCTAGCTAGCGCTGTGTGAAATGTCTGTCAATATTTATTATTTATTTGTCCAGGCAGACAGATCTAATTATATTTTTTAAGGTTTTACAAAAATTCAGAAACCTCTCCTTTCATTATCAGTCAAGCACCTCCCAAATTAAATATTACATATTTAAATATTACATACTATACTATACATACATACTATAATGCACTTTTTTGTAGTATAATCAATAAAAGTCATACCAATATTAAAAATTGTTTTATTTATTAGAATAGTAATTCCGTTACAGCCGACACGGATAATACGATCTCTAAAATAAAAATTGCCTTCTATCAAAAAGCGCAAGATAGAATATCTCGGCTCAGGAAAGAGACGTGCTGGGCGAAGAAAGAAGTCATGGCTCCGGAATATCCGGGAGTGGACCGGTATCGCCTCCGTCGAACAGCTGTTCCGGCTGGCTGCTGATAGAGATGAATACAGGAAGCTAACGGCCAACCTTCAGGATTGAAGAGGCACTGGAAGAAGAAAATAAAAATCGATTTTTGGAAACATTTCAACTAAAAGAAGTGTGTTTGCGTTGTTTTCCTTGCTTGTTCTTTAAAAAAAGACATAATACCCATGTTCCGTGCTTTTTTAATGAATTTTCAGTTTTCGAGGAATCCGGAATATTTCACTCAGTCAATTCAACACGCTTTGTCAAAGGTCATTTTAGGTTATCACCACGGAACAGAAAAAAACAGTTTTTTCTCTTTCGTGGTTATCAACCGCCGACGCGGCAACGCAATTAATATGTTTTTGGCGAAAGGAAAACATTCCGTAGGCCCGCCATCTAGCGTTGAGTATCCAAAACCGGTAGTTACGTACAAATAGCACGCTCTGTGAAACTCATCCTGACTCCTGCCTGAGGTTAACTTTGTACGTGTAAGTAGCCGATTTATTTCGATGTCTGTTTATAATTTGCTGTGTTTGCATCGCAGTGTTTGAAACTAAAATCATAATTAACTTACAATTTTAAAGTAAAAATGAGCGTACTTAGGTGTCGAGTGTGTCTGACTGAAAGTTCAACGGTATATTCTATAAGAAATACCCAGCTACAAGAGGTATACGAAAAACTATCAGGCATCAAGGTAACCTACATCCTATTCTTATATTCATTCCATTTGATGACAATGGTCTTGTATTATAAAAATAAACAACCTCACGCGTCCGAAATGTCTAAATGTCTGTAATAGCCGGTACCAACAGCTTTGTTTAGGATCGTATATGTTATAAAAAAAACGAGTGTGCTTTAGACCAGTGATTCCTAAAAGGTGGTCCGCGGAACCCTGGGGTTCCGTGGTTGGGTCACAGGGGTCCGGCGGTCTGTCCGAGGGTTAAAGTTGAATTGTACTTAAAGATGAATACCCGCCAATCATTGAGAAAGCTGTTCTGATTCTCATTGAGTTTGTGAAGACTTACCGATGCGAGATTGGTTTGCGTTCAATTGTCAGACATAAAGCCTAATTTTACGGCTATTATAAGAAATAATGTTAAAAACTTTCATTCTTCACAATAAATTACATTAAGTACATTGTATTTCTTTGTTACAATAAATTATTTGCAATACTTATAATAATAATTTAATTTATAATTTGTTCATTCTTCGAGTCTAACATGAATATATTCAAACTACAAGGTAAACAAGTTATAAACTAAGCCAGCTAGGGTTCCGCCAAAAAAGTATGATCAATTAAGGTTCCATGGCCAAATAAAATTGGGAACCTCTGCTTTAGACCACACGACTGAAGTAAAACTTCTTTTACAAAATATTATTTTATAACATTGTTCAATTACAAAATTGTCCACACGTCTGTAGGTCGATCAGTCTATGTTCATTCTGGATGCAACTCGCACATTAACGTTTAAAATATACGAAACGTAACCCTCTCTCTTTCTATCTTCACTAACTTATATCTCCCTCTGAAATTCCCTTCCCACTTTTCTTCACCAGCATACTCCCCAAGTCTAGCGTGCGTAAAGAAGTTTTACTTCAAAATGAAATGGTGTTCACGTCGAGAACGAACAGCAGGACAGATTAGGCAATTATTGTGTTTTGTTAGTATTCAATTGTCTTTTTGTAGTTTGTTCAAATGAATAATTTGAATTATATTTTTCGTTTGTAGCTCATTGCAGAGGACGGAAGGCCTGAGGTGGTGTGCTACACATGTTACTCACAGTTGCAGAGATGCGTTGAATTCTCTGTACTTTCTCAGAAGGCTGACAGCATGCTAACTCAACTTTACAAAGATGGCATTGCGGTAGGTATATTTTCTTAAATACTATTTTAGATTTATTTGTTTATAAAATTAAATTATAGTTGTATTTTATGTAAGTATTAGACTCACTCTCCATCAATAGTTTAGTCATAAATGTATACTTCCGGCCATTATCTTAGTTATAACAAAATCCTCTCCTTCCAAAGGTTGTCTGAATGAGATCGCTTATAAGCTATAAGACCGCGCATTGTACTATTTGCTTTGTGTTTTAGGGTTCCGTACCGAAATGGTAAAATGGAACCCTATTACTAAGACTGTTGTCTTTCTGTCCGTCTGTCACCAGGCTGTCTCATAAACCATGATAGTTAGACAGTTGAAATTTTCACAGATGATGTATTTCTGTTGCCGCTAAAACAACAAATACTAAAAACAGAATAAAATAAATATTTATTAATATCCCATACAACAAACGTAATATTTTTGCTCGTTTTTGCTCGATATTGATAACAAAAGGTAGATGCTTGAAATATTCACAGAATATTTTGTTATATATTTATTCACAATAAAAATCTCTATATATAATAATTAATCCCTATTTCCCTTGGTCACGCCATCACGCGTGAACGGCTGGACCGATTTCGCTAATTCTTTTTTTGTTGTATTTTTTATTGTCAGGAGAAGGTTCTTATGAAAGAAAAAATTAAGAACATTACGCGCAAAATTAGAAAATTTAAGAATACTTAACCACCATATAAAATGATTTATAATCTAACCTTAGCGCTTTTATAATGTAACCTTATGACGTTTGACATAGAATTGACAGAATGCGTGCTGCAAATATCGTCAAAGAGGATGGATATCGTTTGAAACAGATGCTTCGGTAGGAGTTATCCCGAGATATATTGTCTATATATATAAAAATTAATTGCTGTTCGTTAGTCTCGCTAAAACTCGAGAACGGGTGGAGCGATTTGGCTAATTTTGGTATTGAATTATTTGTGGAAGTCATTCATTTTCTCATACATAATGATGGCCGGGGACAACAATTGACAATTCTACCAGGGTGACGTATATTGACAGCCCGCGTTATATGCATGTCAAGGCGGTACGAAGTTCGGCGGATCCACTAAAATTAAAATAGAACAAAATATATATAAGCAAAAAAATCACGTTTTTTATTTTGACTGTAATTTGTGTGTTTGGTGTGCAATAAAGTGTTTTCATTCATTAATAAAGAAGCCATTAATTTCAAGCTTTTGGTTTAGATACATGCTAATAGTAATATTGTGAGTTTAGATTCAATTATAGTATGTCCCGCAGTTCGGTGTGCTTCTTGGCATAGGCCTCCTCTAACACTTTCCACCGGGCTCTATCTTGTGCTACCTATCTCCAGTGTAGTCCAGCTGTAAGGTTTAGGTAGTCTTTCCCATCTTGTTTGTCGACGCCCTCTGTTGCGCTTACCATCTATGGGGTAGTTTTCATTAATGAATTTATGGTTTAATCTGACTAAAAGGTGGCTACATTATTATTCCAGGCGCACACTTTGTTTTTCATGCCCTTGCATTCATGCATTGTATTTACATATTTAAACTAGTTTCTGGCCGCTTCACATGCATGGGTTCTCAATAAAAAGTATTGGGGTAAATTAAAATATTACAATGTTACATGTCAGATTTGATTGACTAGTAAAGAGTTAGAATTGCAGCATGGAAATATTAAAAACTAGATCGCGCCAGCGGCTTCGCACACGTTGTTTGTCAACATAAAGTAGTCTATGTTTGAATCCAAGTCATAATCTATCAGCACACCAAATTCCATCCAAATCGGTTCAGCAGTTACGACTTGTATGAATAATAATAATAAATATTGCTGGACATTTCACACAGCGCTATCTAGCCCCAAACTAAGCAGAGCTTGTATTATGGGAACCAGATAACTGATAGAATACTTATATACGTTTTTTTTTTGTAAATACACACTTATAATACATAGAGAAACAACCAGACCCGGACAAATATCTGTAGATCATGCAAACATTTGTTCCGCGGCGGGAATCGAACCCGCTACCTTCTGCATCTCAGCCGGCTATTCGCCCACTGCGCCACGGAGGTCGTCAAATTAATGAACATTCTTTATTATACTTACCTATACACCTACTGCCTAGACACAAAAATTACAACGAAATCTATACTAATATTATAAAGAGGAAAGATTTATATTATTGTGTGTATGTTTGTAATGAATAAACTCAAAAACTACTGGTTCGATTTCAAAAATTCTTTCACCTTTGGAAAGCTACATTCACCCTGAATAACATAGGCTACTGTTTACCTAACTGCGCAAAGGAGGGTAATGTTTTTATTGAAAAACTACGCGTGCGAAGCTGCGGATTGGTCAGCTAGTAGAAAATAATAATGTAAGCATAATGGGCGGTCTTATAGCTTAACAAAGCGATCTCTTCCATACAACCTTTGGATTGTGACCAAATGGGCAGTAAGGCCATGATGGTATGAGTCACAGCATAACTATAAGGATAATTCTAATTCTAGGGTGGGGGGGGGGGATAAGATCTGCACTGATGTCCCGCATTGAGGTGTATTGTGCATTACCCCCCTACTAACCTGACCCCAGCCATCCTAACTCCTTGAAGTTAACGGAGTAGGACTTTGGGTTGATGACAGCAGTTTTCCAGAGTCCTCGAGGTCGTTGCTGACGTCGAAGATGACTCGATGAGTTCATGCAGTTTCCCGTCTTCAGACTGTCTTCGGTGATGTGGCCGTACATTGCAGCACATGCTCCACTGTCTCTTCATCATGTTGTCATCCCTGTCATAGCCCACTATCCTTGACCCCTGTCTTCAGGAGACGGTGTTTTAATTCGCAGTTTCCTTTGATGAAGTCTATGGATATAGCTATAAAGAATAGCCAAGTGAGACGCAGGAGGTAGTGGGTTCGATTCCCGACACGGTATAAATGTTTGCATGATCTACAGATATTTGTTCCGGGTCTGGATGTTTTTCTATTTATTACAGTATATACCTAGTCAGGTCATAAGTATTGTCACACAGTAAAAACTTTTCTTTTAGAATGCTGGCCACAAAAAAGTTTATAGAATTCGAATTTCGAATTGTTCATGAAAATAAAAATGTATACTTTTTAGAATTTTACTCATTTTTAAACATGGAGTGGACGCTTAAAGAAGACCGTGTTGCAGTTATTGCGTTGCATCGTTGCGGTTACGCGCCAATTCAAATTTCTGACATACTGAAAAATTTGAATATAACCAAAAGATTCGTTTATCGCACCATCAAACGATACAATGAAGACTAGTGTGGATGACAGGTCAAGAAGTGGTCGCCCTCGGTCTGTTAGGACTCCAGCAGTGATGAAAGCTGTGAAAGCGCGAATTCAAAGAAATCCCAAACGTAAGCAGAAACTGTTGGCCCTTCAGATGGGGTTAAGCAGAACCACGGTGAAAAGGGTGTTAAATGAAGACTTAGGGCTTCGGGCATATCGAAGAAAAACAGGACATCGTTTGAATGCTCGTCTAATGGACCTGAGACTGAAGAGATGCCGCGCTTTGTTGAAGCGGTACGCGGGAAAAAAATATCGGGAAATTCTTTTTTCGGATGAAAAAATTTTTACCGTAGAAGAGAGCTACAACAAACAAAATGATAAGGTGTACGCACACAGTAGTGAAGAAGCGAGCAACCGTATTCCGCGTGTCCAACGAGGTCATTTTCCATCCTCGCTCATGGTATGGTTGGGAGTTTCTTATTGGGACTTAACAGAGGTACATTTTTGTGAGAAAGGTGTAAAAACGAATGCAGTTGTGTATCAAAATACAGTCCTGACGAACCTTGTGGAACCTGTTTCTCATACCATGTTCAATAACAGGCACTGGGTATTCCAACAAGATTCGGCGCCAGCTCATAGAGCGAAGAGCACACAAGACTGGCTGGCGGCGCGTGAAATCGACTTCATCCGGCACGAAGACTGGCCCTCCTCCAGTCCTGATTTGAATCCGTTAGATTACAAGATATGGCAACACTTGGAGGAAAAGGCGTGCTCAAAGCCTCATCCCAATTTGGAGTCGCTCAAGACATCCTTGATTAAGGCAGCCGCCGATATTGACATGGACCTCGTTCGTGCTGCGATAGACGACTGGCCGCGCAGATTGAAAGCCTGTATTCAAAATCACGGAGGTCATTTTGAATAAACTTTAGTGTCATAAGAATCTATGTTTTGTTAAGTTCATTTTGGTATATAAATGGTTACATAATGAATAAACTTGTTTCAATTATTTTATATTAAACATGTGACAGAATTTATGACCTGACTAGGTATATTATTGTTATAATATATATTATTCTATATTTTATTATGTATTTACAAAAAAAACCGGTCAAGTGCGAGTCGGATTCGCGCACGTAGGGTTCCGTACCATTATCTATAAAAACGGCAAAAAATTATGTCTGTTGTATGGGAGCCGCACTTAAATATTTATTTTATTCAATAGCACAATTTTATGTATTTACCTTACTTGAGGTTGGTGCCGATTAAGCTAGTCCTCTAAATTGTATGAGCTCCCATACAACTCAGAGGACTATTTTAATTGGCGTCAACTATGTAAGGACACCCTTTAATTTTCAACTTTTTATAGTTTTTGGAATGTTTCCTTTACTTGTGCTGTAAGACCTTGCTTTTTGGCAAATTTCGTGATTCTAGGTCAAAGGGAACTACCATATAGGTTTTCGACCCAAAACCTGTAGGGTACTTCCGTTTGACCTAGAATTGTCAATTTCGGTTAAAAGCAAGATCTCAAAAGTAAAGGGAACATTCTGAAAAATAAAAAAAGTTGAAAATTAAGGTAAATTTTGGTACTTCGAAAATCTAAATTTGTCCGTATCTTTTTATCGTGTTGACTCAGGACCTTGATTTTTATGCATCTAATAGGAACTATAGACCTCAGTATCTGGTATAAATTTCAACTTGCTAGGTCCACCCGCTCCTGAGAAAATCGCTGGTGACACACGGACTGACAGACAGACAGACGGACAAGAAGAGAGCGATCTTATAAGGGTTCCTTTTTTTACCTTTTGAGGTATGTAGCCCTAAAAAGTATATAAGTATTCTATTAGTTATCTGGTTCCAATAGTACGAGCTCTGTTTAGTTTGGGGCTAGATAGTGCTGAGTGAAATGTCCAGCAATGCTTATTTATTTATTTGTACTTTCAGATAACATCAGATAAAGTTGCTGAACTACATAATACACTCGTCTCAGTTAACACTAAACCTCCAGATCCAGTCCAGCTTAAAGGAGCCGATGACTATTATGAAGAAATTCCAATAAATGTGAGCATTGTTAAACAGGAACCTGACCCAGTGAAAATAGAGTCAATAGAGATTGAAGAGAGATATATCAATGAAGATATTAAATTAGAAGGTGAGTATTTTTTGTTTTTTTTGTAATTTATGGGGAAACAGGCTTACGGCCCACCTGATGGTAAGCGGTCACCGTCGCCTATTGACACCGGCAACACCCGGGGTATTGTCGATGCGTTCCCTACACTGTACAAACCTCTTTACATTTCTCTTGAAGCGTGCCATGTCGTAGCCTAATGGGAAAACCTCAGATGGTAGCTCATTCCACATCTTGCAAGTATGGGGTAGAAAAGATCGCGTAAAACAAATGACAATTTAACAAAGAATTTCAACAAATAAGGCCACGTTAGTTAGGCAGGGCAGTTAAAATTGGGCACATTCTTAGTTTAACGCGCCGGCGAACACTGAGCGCAACTTTAATTCGGCCACGTCAAAAATTTCGGCCTGAATATCGCTATCCCTGTTTAGTGATGAAATTTAGCCACGCAGAACGACTGTGATAGCAATAGAACGATTCTAAATTTGATTAGATTTTGACCATGTTCCGTAATACCAAAAATGATGACTGAAAACTTGTTGTATTTTTCTCATTGTGTTGTTATTCTGTAACTTGACGATATAATCTATGTTCCCATGACTAGGATACGTAAGATGTTGTTGTTTTTAATACGAAACAATTAGGTTGAAAACAGGTCTTTTATAACATAAAAACATGCAGAATGCGATACGCTTCTATTTGATTTTAGGTAAGTATTTTGATCTAATATATGGTTGGGAACCCAGATAAATACTATTAAAATTAAAATAATACCTTATTAAGGTAGAAATATGCTCCAATTAGAAATGATCTTGGTAGTACGTGTTGTATGGGCGATTGTCCCTCCGGTGCCCCTTTAAGATATACTAAAAAACTAGGTCAAACTGAAGTTACTCGTTAGCCTATACATGGCTAATGAGTAATAATATTACTAGGGTATAATGAGAATTGTACACTAGGAATAAAATAAAAAAGAAAAGTTAGCCAGGGCAAGGGCAAGGTGAACGCTTTTATAACAAACTCCCAAGTGATGTACAAAAACTGACAATTAACAAATTTAAAAAAGTAATTTAACAAAATCTTTATAAAATTTCGGATTATATAGATGATAGTGAAGCTTGGGATTGAAATTGCTCCAACTCGTTACAAATGTTACAATTTAGACGTAATTTATTTACTTTATTGTTATGTATTCTAAAAGGAAAATTAAAAAGAACAACCAGCCTTGTTACTTTCCTTTCTTTCATGGCTTGGTCGCGAAGGAACAGGCAGAAAAATTGATGTTTCAAAGTGATCCTTGAGATTTTTACGAATAGAAAGATTTTAGATTTTTGTCAAGCAATTTATAAAAGCAAATTGCTAAGTGCCTAATAAAATCTAAATATCTTCTAAACCTAGGGTTACCATATCTCAGGATTTGTCCTGAGATTTCAGGATTTATGGACTCTTCTCAGGATTGCGGCTGGATTCTGCAAAACTCATGAAATCTCATTATTTTTAGATTTTTCAATTAAATTCAGCTTACATTCTAAAGATCTCTTTAATAAAAAGTCATATTTTCAGCCTGTGTCGAGCCACTGCTGGGCATATGCCTCTCTTTGTTTCTGCTTTTCTTCCCGATCCTGCGCCAGTCTGAACCACGTACGACCCACGGTCTTATTGATGTCGATCCATCTCGCTGGTGGACGTCCCCTATTTCGATGCCCAGTTCTCTGTTCCACTCTGTTAGGGCCTTAGTCCACCTGCCGTCACTACATCTGGCCAAGTGTCCTGCCCAACTCCGCTTGAGCCCCAATATTCGCTAAGTCTTATACTCTAGTCTGCTTGCGAATTTCAGTATTAGGAACTCGATCTAAGAGTGTGATGCCGAGCATGGCGCGCTCCATGGCTCTCTGTGCTACACTTATTTTGTACACAGCCTCCCTCGTGAGCCTCCATGTCTCGGCACCATAAGTCATAGTTGGCAGAACACATTGGTTATAGCGATGTGTTGTCATACAAACTAAAAATAATCTTCCTTTGGTAATAATCTATGAGTGCGATGTGCAGCCTGAGCGAGATCCGCACTATATAGAAACAATAATATTACGACTTTATTTAATTGTTAAGTACGTTTGAGAGAAAGTTCTCAAACTGTAAAAAATCTCAGGATTTTTCAATGGAAATCAGGCCTTTTCTCCGGACTTTTGATTTTTCCATCTGTTAACCCTATCTAAACCACACAAGTTCTTAAAGTAAAAAAAAAAACTTGAAACAGTTTTATATTGTGATCGGGTCGATGGGTTCAACAACGCCAGCATCCGCAATGCCTCACTGCTTAGTAGATTGCGGGGCAGCACCAACACCATCCTACAGGTCACAGCTGGCAAATACGACTCGCTGATTACGAAGTCCTTCAATCGAGTTCTGATGGAATCTTTGTGAGAGACTATTGGCTCAGGACTTGAGTGAGGGACTTTAACTAAAACTGTTATTATTAGAATTTTGTATGTTTTATTGAGCCTATACTTTGTACTAACCCATGTGACATGTTTGAATTAAGTTTTTTTTCTAACAAATATGGATCTTTGACGACAGAAAATTGAATAAAATTAAACTACACAAGTTAGCTTCATAAAGTAAAAAAAAAACTATAAAACAGTTATATTGCACATTTAAACCTTGTTACATACTGTTACGAGCTGAGGGTTCGGGATAAAATAATGAAAATCAATCTAACCAAAATAACACTTTTATTCAACACTGAAATGCAAAATACACGATCTTAATCACGACGCACTAATTCACAACACTATCGCACAAACAACCACTAAAAGTCACCGAAATGTTCGCACTTAAAGCCAAATCCAGACTGACCCTTTCGGGCTTCTCCACGCCCTATTTATTCGAACGTTCGAGAACGTTCCGATAGCAACTAGAAATGCATTCCACCCGACTACTATTTATTGTTCTGTGCAAGTGTAAATTAAAACGGTAGTAGGTAACTATCCCACCTAGTATTACCTATTCTGTGACACAGTAGGTATAAATAACTTCGAGGTACCGACTATTACTTATTCTGTAACAGCCTCGGCTAAACAATACTTATTGACTAAATTTGAATTTCGTTTTCACACTGATTTAATTATTGTTTTTACCTTTGCGTATCGAATCTATTAGCTAAAAGTGCTAGCGGCAGACGTTCACTTGCAAGTAAACTAATAATCATGCCTCTTACAGCTGGGGCATGTACCAGGATCATTCACTATGTTGTCCAAATGGCCATATTTTTTAAATTAATATGGTAAAATACCTTTTCACAGTACCTGCTCGACAATGTCAAATTATATGTCATGTAAACCTCACCGAAAGCAGGTGATTAAATCCCTACAGCTGAAGAAGTAAAGTTGCACTGAATTTAATTGATTTGAATTTGGAACCTTATCTGTGTTAAAATTTGAACCAAAGAGACCCACACAATAAGAACTTATTCGTAAATCGAACTAGCCTCTGCACAGCCTGCACCAGCTTAGGTTTGGTTTTTATTGTCTCGCAGAAAGTGTGAAAAAGTATAAAGCTGACTGCATCTTGGGTGTGCTTATATCCCTCTCTGCACTCAGGATTCTAGTAACTGCCTCTCTCCGCTCGTGAGTTAACTCAAGAATTCTTAGTTACGTTCGGGATTCAATATAGCGCCCGGGACGCAAGACACTGCTTTATCCCCTTGTTTAATAATCTAATATTAATAAGAGAAACAATAATAGTAGATTATTAACCAAGGGGGTAAAGTACTGTCTTCTGTCGCGGGTGACGATTTAAATCGCGAGCGTAACGAAGGACTCGCGATTTACTCCCGAGCGTAGCGAGGGTGTTAAAAACTTAAATCACGAGCGAAGCGAGGGATTTAAGACGAGTCCTGAGTGTAGCGAGGGATTTAAGTTCACCCAAGACTAAGACAGCTTTATCACCGAGGAAAATACTCTACTTTTCGTACCATTTGCGAAAAAATTAACACAATAATAATATGAAATTATTATTACGTTTATGTATTTGAAGAAAACAAAAACGCGGCAAATTCCTAGACTAATATTTTTTTGTCGGAAAAGCAAAGGCATCAAGCTCATACGGCCTCGTCGGTTTTCGTAATTTTATTTAATAATCATAACTGCATAATAAATGCGTATTCCTTTTTCAAAAAGATGTATAATACTTTATATACAAACTCAATGGTGTAAACACAGATGTAGTTCAGTATAAATTTCGGTAAGTATTCCAAATTTAAATCACATTCTCCTCCTAGAGGATGAATGAAATTCAGTACAATTTTCTTTCCCTGTTTTTAACAGATTAAAAATGACTATTGTTATGTTCGCTTTTTGTGGCATAGAATGTCACTTTTTTGAGCAAGTGGTACGAAAAACACTTGTTTACTTGCATAAAATACAGAAGAAACAGTTGAATCGCGTCAATACCGTTGCAAACGAGCTATATGATGGGTTCCTCTGAAACCCTTCAATTAAAAACTCCCCACCATACCTCAGTATTTTATAGTACCTCTTTTACTCTGCAGGCTACCAGACTCTGGAATGCCCTACCTGTCTCAATTCGTCATGCAAAATCTCTCCCTATCTTTAAAAACATGGTCAGACAACATAACAATATATATATTATGTATCTTAATATTAATATTTATGTAATTATATTATTTAATATAATTAAGCATTTTATTTTATATTAACTATATTTTTTATAAAATTGTAATATATGCTTGTTTTTTAAAAATTACTGATTTAAAAAAAAAAACAATCTTATGCCTCTGTCCTTATTTGTTCATATAGATCCTGTCCATCCAAAGGTTGCAAGATCGCTTTTAGCGATAAGGCCGCCCATTGTACCTATGATTTAAAAGTGTATTTTCTGTTATATGTTTGTATATAATGGTGTGCAATAAAGAAATTATCTAATCTAATCTATAGATAGCTATTTTGTTTTTACCTTATTTAAGACATTTAATTAAATATGTTTTGTTTCCATCAGGTGTTTTTTGTTAGTATCAAATAAACCTGAATGTTGGTTTTTACTTCAAGGAGCTATCTTGTGTTGTTTCGAAAATATTTCATGATTTAGTGACTTTTTTTATTGATAAGTTATTGGCTTTCTAGGGTTCCGTACACAAAGGGTAAAACGGCCCTTTTACTACCTAAGCTAAATTGCTTTCTTGTCGCTATCGCTAGTCATGGCATCCCTTTCACGCGTACAGTACGTACCTCACGTGTGAAAGGGATGGCCTGACTAGCGATAGCGAAGCGACAATAATTTGGTTTAGGTAATAAAGCTACCGGCCCCTATTACTAAGACTCCGATGTCTGTCCAATCATATAATAAGGAATGATCCTGTCGGGTACCAATCAGTGATCCTTTTACACCATTTCTCCTGAGGATCACGGATCATGTGGCCTGTCCATCTCCACTTTTGTTTGTCTATTCGGGTGGTTATATCAACTACTTCAGTTTTTAGGGTTCCGTACCCAAAGGGTCAGACGGGACCCTATTACTAGAGATCAGTAATATTACTGGTCTGTGCTATTACTAAGACATCGCTGTCTGTCTGTTTGTCTGTCCGTCTGTCACCAGGCTGTATCTCATGAACCGTGATAGTTAGACAGTTGAAATTTTCACAGATGATGTATTTCTGTTGCCGCTATAACAACAAATACTAAAAACTGAATAAAATACATATTTAAGTGGGGCTCCCATACAACAAACGTGATTTTTATTGCTCGTTTTTTATAAATAATGGCACGTAAGCCTTCGTGCGCGAGTCCGACTCGCACTTGGCCGGTTTTTATATTATACAAGGAGGTAAATATTTTTGGCATCTATTTATAAGTAACTAGCTGACCCGTCCGCGGCTTCGCACGCGTGGCTTGTCAATAAAAACGTTACCCTCCTTCTGCGCAGTCGGGTAAATAGAAGTATATATAAGTTTCAATCCCGATCATAAATATAAATATTGCTAAGCATTTCACACAGCGCTATCTAGCCCCAAACTAAGCAGAGCTTGTACTATAGAAACCAGATAACTGATTGAATACAATATACTTTTTTTTGTAAATACATACTTATAATATATAGAGAAACAACCAGACCCGGAACAAATATCTGTAGATCATGCAAACATTTGTTCCGCGGCGGGAATCGAACCCGCTACCTCCTGCGTCTCAGCTGGCTATTCGCCCACTGCACCACGGAGATCGTCAATCTATCTATATCCCAAATTTCATAGAAATCCAGCCGTTCTTGACTTATACATAGTGTAACTAACCCGACTTTGTTGAATATATTTAGATATATGAATGCCACAATTACGAGGGGCGTTCAATGTATTCTCGGTATCGGGGTAATATACTAATGATGACGGTAATTAAATTATCGCATTAGTTTATGACACTCATTGAGGGTATAAATACAAAATTTTATTTGAATGTCGCCATTAGTATTCAAAATATCATTTCGGAAAGGCAACTACGATGACTGATACGACAATGTTGAAAAAAATCGAGTATCGCGCAGTGATAAAATTCCTCCCAAAACAAGGAAAGACTCAAAAAGTAACTCACGAAGAAATGATGGCTGTTTACCAAGATTATGCACCTTCATTATCTACAATTCAAAAGTGGTCAAGAGAGTTTAAACGGGGTAGAGAGTATTGAAGACGACCCTCGTGCCGGTGGGCCGGTTAGTGCCGCTACTGAAGAAAACGTAAAAATTGTTGAGAAACTTGTACTCGAAGATGCCCGTGTGAGAGTAAAAATATTGATAGATAGATAGATAGATAACTCTTTATTGAATTACCACACAAACAGAAATAATAAAAAAAAAATAAGTACTGGGTTAAAATAAATAAGGCAATACAATGGGCGGCCTTATCGCTAAAAGCGATCTCTTCCAGGCAACCTTTGGATGGAGCGAAATTTTTAAAAATTACGGAGTGCGGTGTACTTTAGCGGATACATTACATTTACACATAATATATTCTAAGATATAATAATAATATGAAGTTTTAATCCTAATACTTAATATACTTATAAAATAGACTAATATATAGGTATATACATATAGCAAACTATACTAACAGATAAAATAAGTACATAAATAGTAAATAAATAACGCTAGGAAGATGACATCGTCAGGTAATGATGTTTCACCTTCAATTTGAAGACGTGTAAGGACGATGACCGTCTTACTTCTTCGGGCAGAGCATTCCACAGCTGAACAGCCTGGACAGTAAAAGAAGCGCTGTAAAAGGAAGTGCTGTGCGAAGGAGTTCTGAGTATCAAGTTTTCTGATGACCTAAGAGTATAGTTATTTGAAGAATGGAGAAATTCAAATCTATCTTTCAGATAGTGAGGAGAGAAGGGATTGAAAAGAATAGAATAGAGAAGAAAAAGGATATGCGTATTCCGACGAAGACGAATCGGAAGCCATTTAAGCTTTGAACGGAAGGGAGACACATGATCATATTTACGGAGGCCAAATATAAATCTAATACAAAAATTTTGTAAACGCTCGAGCTTGTTAAGCTGTTCCTCAGTGAGGTCCAGATAACAAGCATCAGCATAGTCTAGTACGGGATGTAAAAGCGATTGTGCAAGCGCAGTCTTGGTGGACGTAGGCAAAAAGTTTCGTAGTCTCCTTAGTGAACCAGCTGACGCAAACAACTTCCGGCTGGTTAGTTCAAGCTGAGCCTTCCATGAAAAGTTGCGGTCAATGATGATACCTAAATTCTTAACGGTTTCGCTGTATGGGATTGCTATTATTAAAATATTAGCAGAAAGAACCAAGCTATCCGTGGCTACCATTCACACTATCCTTGATGACCATCTGAATTTGTCAAAGGACAGTGCAAGATGGGTGCCGCGAATGCTCACAGCGCTTCGAAACAAGTGCGAGTTGATTGTTGCAAGGAGTTTTTGGAGCTCTGTGGTGAAAATCCGCAAAGTATTTATGATCGGATTGTTACTGGTGATGAAACGTGGATTCATCACTATGATCCTGAGAGCAAGCAGGAGTCTATGCAGTGGCATAAAAAAGGAACAGTCCCACCGAAGAAGTTCAAAGTCAGCCCATCCGCCGGAAAGCTCATGGCCACAGTGTTTTGGGATTCCAAGGGAATCTTATTAATTGAGTACACAAAAAAGGTGAGAGTATTACTCGCGCAATTTTAAGGAGACACTAAAAGAAAAAAAACGGAAAATTGACCGCAGATGTATTGCTTCTGCACGACAACGCGCCTGTTCACAAGGCGCGCATTGCCAATGCTGCTGTGCGGGATTGCGGATTTGAAGAAGTCAATCATCCACCCTATAGCCCGGACCTAGCCCCTAGTGATTACTTTCTGTTCCCAAATCAAAAAAAAGAACTTCGAGGCATTTTTCCGACGATGAAGAGTTAAAGGTAGCAATTAACGATCATTTTTCAGACCAGGAAGAAAAATATTTTTTGGAGGGAATTGAAAAGTTATTTTCCAGGACAAATAAGTGTGTTCAGATCCTAGGGGACTACATTGAAAAATAAATTTTATTCAGAATTTTCTGCTTATTCTTTCATGTCTATACCGAGTATACATTGAACGCCCCTCGTATTTATAAAGCCATGAATTATTGATAGAGCGAAGCGAGATCTCTAAATCAACTTGAGCAAATCGGCGTTGTATGTATGTATGTTTGTCCGAGGATAACTTTCGAAGCGTTGATCCGATCATCGTGAAATTTAATACATAGGTAGGTAGTGATGGCACAAATGAGCTAAAAATGTTGGGGGATTGTTGAGATATTGGGTTTCAAAAGGGGTAAAAAAAACAAAATGGGACTATACGGTCACATGGTACACCAGTGCCCCCACAGTGCTGAAATTTGGTATGCGTGTAGCTTTAGTGACACAAATACAGGGAAAAGTCTGAAATCCTGATTAACTGCTATTAATACCCCAAAAAAGAATAACCAATTAACGTTAACTCCCGTTACCTGTAATTTGAATGAAAATGTAGATCAAGTTCGTGGTTATATGCATTTCGTGGCACTATTTTGATAGTCGAAAGATTACAAATATATTTTTATTTAGTTTTATGGGAGACTCGCGAAGTCGCGAGATCTCAGTTCGGGAACCGCCAGTTTAAGACAAATAGGTTTATTTCTTTGTACACCAACATTGTATACATTAACACATTTTAATGAATCAATTTATATTCTTACGAGTTAAGTGCTACTATAAATAGTATAATTACAGACACGTGAAGAATACGTTGACTACTTTATTGAGCGAGTAACATAAAAATAAAAATAACTAAATAAAATACACAAAATTTAATTACACAATCATAACCCTTATAAACTAAAATAATAACAGATTTAGTTAGTACCTATATTATACTTCCTAAAGATTCTAGTCAATTGTGCATGGTGTCCCAAATTCTACTTTGATCCCCCCAATTTAGATAGATAGAAAACGCTTTATTGTAAAAATCACACATAAATTTAAAAAAAAAAAAACAATATAAAAAACAAATAACAATACACCCAGAAATACAAGTGGCGGTCTTATCGCTAAAAGCGATCTCTTCCAGACAACCTTTGGATGGACTGGATTTCACAAGGCGGTAGCTATTAATAAAAATAATTGAATATTGAATAAACAGTGTATTTACATAAGCAAAATAAATAAGGTGCATAATATTTTATCATAAATATTCCATACTAATAATAAAAAGGTATATTATATAAAATACTATAAGTAGGTACATATAGGTGTACAATATAAGGATGAAATAAAAAACCAGGAGTAGCGTAACGATAGATGAGAAAATGGGATATCAACATTGTAGTGCAGACAGATGTTTAAATAAAACTGTTTTAAAGATGTTAAGGGATTTGGCAGTTCTAATGTGTGGAGGAAGAGAGTTCCATAGACGGATAACTTGTACAGTGAAGGATTTAACATAAAAGTTAGAAGAGTGTACAGGAGTTTTAAGTTGCAAGGTCTCAGAGGAACGCAAGTCTCGAGGATTTGACTGATGAAGATACTCAAATCGCTGTCTGAGATAAGAAGGACTAGAAGGGTTAAACATTATACTGTACAAGAGAAAGAGAATATGCGTATTCCTACGGCAGCGAATGGATAACCACTTGAGCTTGTTGCGACAATCAGAGACGTGGTCATATTTTCGCAGGCCAAAAATAAATCTAATACAGACATTCTGAAGGCGCTCTAGTTTATCGAGGTGTTTCTCGGTAAGATCCGGATAGCAGGCGTCAGCATAATACAGAATAGGAAGTAGGAGGGATTGAGCCAGCGTAACCTTGGTGGATGTAGGCAGAAAATTTCGTAGCCTTCTCAACGAGGCGGCTCTAGCAAATATCTTCCGGCTTAATTCGGCGGGATGTGGGGTCCCCATGACAAGTTTTTATCTATAAGCACGCCCAAGTTCTTGACACAGTCGCTTATGGGTATACACACACCATCAAACAGAATCGGAGGTAAACTGTGCCAGTTGGGCCAGAAAAATAGATCGCTTGCGAGATTGAATTTATAAAAATAGCAAAGAGAAGAGGAGAAAGAACGCCGCCCTGTGGCACACCGGCAGTCAAATGACACCACGACGAATAATTGTCATCAACACGGATACGCTGCCGGCGCCCAAACAGGTAACTTTGAAACCAATCAATAGCCATTGGAGAGATGTTAAGTGATCGGAGAACAGCCAGAAGAATGTCAAAATCAACATTATTGAAGGCGTTGCTAAAGTCTAGCAACGACAGCACAGTCACTAGTCCATTGTCCATACCCTGACGAATGTCATCAGTGATTTTGGTCAAGGCCGTCGTAGTGCTATGACCACGGCGAAACCCGGACTGGAGAGGATTCATGAGGGAGTTTCTAGTAAGGAAAGTACTCAGTTGATGGTGGACTAAACGTTCTAGTACTTTGGAGAGAAATGGAAGGATAGATATTGGGCGAAATTCAGAGAGCAAGGTGGGATTGGACTTTTTGGGCAAAATAATTATCTGGGCATCCTTCCAGACTGATGGAAATTTCCCACTAGATATAGAGGAGTTAAGGATGTGGGTAAGGACGTAGATGACTTCATCGAGTATGGGCACCAACATATTGCGACTAATATTGTCATTGCCGACTGCATTGGATGTTATGGATGTCACGTTTCTTTTAACATCAGAATCCGAGAATTCATTAAAAAGAAAAGGAATGGGATTAGATGGAAGCGAAGAGGGGTTTTTTATAGTGACGGACTTTGTTGTTCCATCAATATTGGAAGAAGTTGAGAAATGTTTAATTAGTTTGTCTATATTTAAATCTTTAGGTAAGTTGTCGAGACGTGATTTACCAATCCCTAAAGTTCGCAGAAACTTCCAAACCTTGGATGGGTCATCATTATCAACAGATTTGTGAATGAAACGGCGCTGTGCATCCCTACACACCTTATTGCAGAGATTTCGACGCTCTACGTATTTGTTGTAGTTATCCTCGGTAGGATGAAACTTATGAAACTTTGCAACGTTTTTCCGATGCATAAAGGATTTTATTTCAGTCGTAAGCCATGGCGCTGGTAAGTGTTTTATTTTTATGGATCTTAGAGGGGCATGCTTGTCATACAGTTTGATAAGGGAATCGTTAAATTAATTAATCTTGTCATCAACATTACTTGCACTAATCACATCAGCCCAGTCGATCTGCGAAGCATCTTCACGAAGACTCTCCAGATCCATGCCACCAGAGTTACGCTGTAGAATGATTTTGGGTTTTGCTTTTAAACAAGTTAAACCTTGACGCTCTGGGCAGTTTGCAAGGAACAGAAAAATACATGGACGCCAACAAACCAGGTGCATCAAGCATGCCATTCACTAACTTACTGGTACTGGTTTTACTGGCGGTAGAGCTTTTGTGAACGGGCTCGAGGAAGTGGGCACCACCGCCTTACCTTTATCTGCCGCCAAATAACAGTACTTGTGCTGCTGTGTTCCGGTTAGATGGTAATGGTATGTTCCTGTAATTACTGACACATAGGCATAACAGCTAAATCCTATAGTATGGCAACGTATCCACATAGAGATCAAGACAACATTAATACCTTGTGTTGAATTCTATGTGGATATCCATGGGCTGCAGTAGCCACTTAACATCTGGTTGACTGCATGCTCGTTTGCCATATAAATTGTATAAAAAAAAATATCCTCGTAGCTCAAAAGTACTTAAGTTAAAAATAAATAAATATTTTGTTACAGAAACAACAGAAAACAATGAAAATTATGCATTAAATAAAATCCTTTATTCCGTTACCCTTACGAAACCTAAAACGAATGTGAAAGGCGAAAAAACGACTAGATTGTCTCTAAATAGTACTAGCAATGACACTTTTAATATAAAAGAAAGGCCATATACCTGTGACATGTGTAATAAAAAATTCGCATTCAAAACGAACTTAAAAACGCACATAAAACTCCACTTAAAATGCAAGTTGAGTGCGTGCAATCAATGCGGGAAATCATTCCCTAAGAAATATGAATTAAAAAGACACATGAGATCTCATACCGGCGAAAAGCCATATGCATGCGACCAATGTGAAAAAACATATTCCGATAGCGGTAACCTAAAAAAACACGCGACAACTCATACAGGAACAAAGTCATATGTTTGCACAGCGTGTAATGTGTCTTTTACGCTTCAGGGTAATTTACGAAGACATATTAAAAGATCCCACACTGATAAAAAGCCTATTATGATATATTCTTGCGATATATGTGGCAAGAAATTTCGTCATGAGATTCAGTTGGGAAAACATATGAGATCACACACGGGTGAAAAGCCATATAGCTGCGTTAAGTGCGATAAAACATTTGCACTCGAACCTTATTTGAAAGCACACGTAAAAATACACAAAGAAGAAAAATCTAGTGCTTGTGACAGATGCGGTAAAACATTTCTTGATAAATACCGATTGAAAAGACACATGAAATCTCACACGGGCGAAAAGCCATATGCATGCGATCAATGTGAAAAAACTTATTCTGACAGCGGTAACTTGAAGAAACATATGGCGAGCCATACAGGAGAACAAACGTCATTCATTTGCACCGAATGCAATGTGCGTTTCACTCGAAAAGGCAGTTTAGTACGACATATGAAATCCCACGCCGGTGAAAAGCCATTTACTTGTGACATCTGTCAGAAATCAATGGCTACTGCGACTCATTTAAAAAGACATATCAGAACACATACGGGAGAGAAGCCGTATGCTTGTGAGATATGCGGCAAAGCGTTTGCTGATAAAGACGATTGCAAAAGGCATATGAGGCTTCACAGCGGAGAAAAGCCATATGTATGCAACATATGTGATTACAAAAGCTTCTTCAAGAAAGCTTTGAAATTACACCTATCAAGTAAACATCCGCCAAGTCAATGACTATTTTGAAATATAATTTTGTAAGTGAATATTTTTATTTTAAATAAACTATTTGGGGGCGTCCATTAGTTGAGTGAGACGTAAGACGTTTTTGACGATTTCTTGACCCCCCCCCCTTCTCTGGTGAAATGTCGCGACATTTATCTCCCTCTCAACTTCCGTTCGCACTTTGACGTAACACATTGACCAGCTTACTCCCCAAGTCAAGCGTGCGTAAATAACTGTTACTTCAAAAAAATTGCGTGATTGCAATTGACAGAGCAACGCTATCTGTTAGCAGTTATACAAACATGGCCTTCAAAACCTATCATTGCCGTTTATATGCATGATAGACTAACAATACCTAGGTTTATTTATTATTTGGCCCACTAAACTGTACGTTACACGAAACAATACAAATAAAAAAAATACAATTTCACCAAAGACGTTGTACGTTCTTCTAGAAGTAGGCACAGCATGCAAAAATAGTTTGAAATGGATAGTACCTCTATACTGCTCTATACTAATCTACACTAATATTATAAAGAAGAAAGATTTGTTTGTTTGTATTGAATAGGTTCCGAAACTACTGGACCGATTTAAAAAATTCTTTCCATGTTGGGAAGCTGCACTATCCCCGAGTGACATAGGCTACTTTTTACCCAACTGCGCAGAAGGAGGGTAATGTTTTTTACTGAAAAACTACGCGTGCGAAGCTGCGGATTGGTCAGCTATAGTGTGACCATTAGTGCTGTGCACTCCCTGAGGTATGCGCGCGGCGAGACGGGGGGGAGAATCGGCTGCTGCGCTCTGTCAGTTCGCCGTCATCGCTCGTGGCGGCAGGTAGTGTTATTTGTATCGGACTGTCTATGTCAGACGCACATGAGATAAATATTCAAAGATGGGTCGTGCGTTATCTCGTGATATGAAGAATCTATGTCAGAATAACTTTCGTTAGAATATATAATTGTTTGTAAATATAAAAAATGTTCAATAAAACAAGTCCTTTGAATTATAAGTTTAGTTCTTATTTATCACCTGCATATTTTTAATAAAATATGAGTATATTTAAGTTACATTTTAATCAACTAAGTAAGTATAATATATTACAGATAGATAGCCTCCGACCATCGTCCCGCCACAAGTCTTGCCTTAGAAATGCAAACTGATATCGTAAGATATGTCCGACATGTATTGATCTCATGTGAACTCATGCAGTTTTTTCTTTGCCTCCCACCTCGCCGCGCATACCTCAGGGAGTGCACAGCACTAATGGTCACACTATAGTAACTTATACAGACAAGAAAAAAGGCAAACAAAATTATCATTATAATACATTTACCTGACACCAAAACCAACTATTTGTTTTGAAAGCAGGAGTTTTTTGAGTGTGTTGACCGATGCACTAAAGATATCGAACAGATTGAGTTGTTCGTTGTAGTACGAGCACATGCGGTACAACGCAGAGTTTTGACCGTAGTTAGTGCGACAAGTGTAGAGAAGGAATGTTAACAGTTGATCCGCCCAACCATCTTTATAAATCTCAAGCTTTACTTCCTTTATTATGTAAGAGCCGACAATACTCTGATCATTCAAATTCACATTCTTTAGACAAGTTCTTGTAACTCTGTTAGATATATACATAATTCTTTAATGCACACCATAAAGCAATACAATTATAAAGATCAATGTAAATCTATGTGATACACTTGACGGTCTTATCGCTAAATAGCGAACTCTACCAGTCAACCTTTGTCAATTTTAGTTCGACTCATTATCTATTTAATTTGTGATTGCTTAAAGATAATATTATCTGTTTTTGGCAGATATACCTGTATAGAAAAAGGCATTTTCAATGATTTAAAAAAGATATACCTGTATGCATGTTTGGTTGTTATGTGGTGCCGAATCCAAAGACTTCAATATTGTGTCTACACCATTTAATCACAACCTTTACAAGCACATCAGAATCTAAATAATACAATCATAGAAACGAGAACATGCGCGCACGACGGGCGGACATGAGAGTAAGTGAGTGAGTTGTGTTCGGTCACAGAATATACATCCGAGGTGATTGAATGAGTGACCGAACACTGTTCCCTCCACTCGGTATTGCCAGGTGGCAATATTATGTTGTGGCGCGTTTATTCGCCACACATGTTTTGTTAATTTAGCTCATGTACCTACTTATGTAAGGGACCGTTCAAGTATTGCGTAATCACTATAGGGGTATTTGCTTTGCTTATTTTTGATGACATGAGGGGGGGGGGGGGGGGGGTCTAAATTGTGATTGTGTCGCAGTAATATTGTTCGCAATATTACTTAGGATTATAATATTTGTTTCTTACTCTATGTTGAATACCGTGTCAATAAAGTTTGTTTAAATGAATATTAAGTGCGTTGAAGTCCTATATCCTAAGCTTATTTTCTTATTTCTAGAATTATAACCCCTGCTCATTAATCAATAAAAACTGAATACTTAAAAGAAAAATGCATATACCAAGGGACGGGGGTAAGAGCTTTGCTTACTTTTGCTGACAAGGGGGGGGGGGGGGGGGGGGGGGGTTATGATGAAAAATGAAATCATTTATTTGACACGACACATGGACAAAATAAAATACTAAAGAAGATGGTGACATAGAAGTAGGTAATGTCGAATCTAGACTTGTGGCTCTAAGAAGTAGGCGGGTGTAAATATATGATAATTGGATGATAAGTGGGATAAGATAAGATGGGTATGTACAGGAATGCCAGAAGTCAAAGATTACAAGTTAATAAAAAACCGGCCAAGTGCGAATCGTACTGGCGCACTTAGGGTTCCGTACCATTATCTATAAAAACGGCAAAAAAAACACGTTTGTTGTATGGGAACCCCCCTTAAATATTTGTTTTATTTTCATTTATTTTTAAAGTGAATATATACTAAATATTCTGTGAATATTTCAAGCGTCTACCTGCTGCCTTTATCAATATCGAGCAAATGCGAGCAAAAAAATACATTTGTGAGCCCCCCTTAAATATTTATTTTATTCTGTTTTTATTATTTGTTGTTATAGCGGCAACAGAAATGCATCATCTGTGATAATTTAAACTGTCTATCACGGTTCTTGAGATACAGTCTGGTGACAGACGGACAGACAGCGGAGCCTTAGTAATAGGGTACGGAACCCTAAAAAATACAGGAATATCCCACGCAACTTCCATCACAATTAAAAAGTTGAGTCATGCCAAAATGGCGTCAGCTCGCCATGTGCTAAGTAGGTAGGCTAGAACCTAGCTACATAACGCTGGTAATCTGCTGACCCCAAATAGTGTCGTCACGGACGACAGGAGCTTGCACTGCTCTCGGGGATCGAGTGATGTAAATTTTATTGAAGTAAAACTTCTTTACGCACGCTTAACTTGATGAGTAAGCTGGTGAATGCGTTACGAAACGTGCGAACGGAAGTTGAGAGGGAGATAATAGTTAGTTAACATAGAAAGAGTTACGTTTCGTAAATTACTGTAGGGGCAAGAGAGAGAGGTGCGAGCGCACATTTTCTTTCTCTCTTACTCTCATAGCCAGTTACGTTTCGTATATCTAAGACACATTGCAGGCCTATTGTCTGTATCACACTGTAGGAGCAAGAGAGAGCAGTGCGCGTGCACATTTTCTTTCTCTCTTCCTCTCATAGCCAGTGCATGAAATATATTATATCTCAGTCAATAGTTTGTTTGCGAGTTTGCTAGCGTTACGCGAACGGTGATTTCTTGATTATTTTTCGTAATTTCATTCTTGAAAAAGAAGTTTTACTTCAGAGTTGTGGTCTATGTAAAGCACAGTTTTTTTTTATATTCGAAATTAATTTATTTCAAATAATTTGTTACAGACGAACCTGAGAACAATGAAAATGATGACACAAAGAAAAATACGTCTTTTCTGAATATATCAAAAACAAAAGTAAAAAAAGAGAAACACACTGAAATATCTCTGAATAATACGTGCGATGATACATATCCTGGCAGCATGAAGAAACGCACGGCGACATCATATATATGCACTGAATGTGATGCATCATTTACTCTGAAGGGTAATTTACAACGACATATGATATCACACGCCGGAGAAAAGTCATATATATGCAACATATGTGCTAAAACATTTGTTCACAAATCAAATTTACAAGTTCACACAAAAATCCACACTGGAGAAAAACTATGCGCCTGCGATAGATGTGGGAAAACATTCCAAAATAGATACCAGTTGAAGAAACATATGAGATGTCATACCGGTGAAAAGCCATATACATGCGACCAATGCCAAAGAACATTTTCTGAGAGCGGCAACTTGAAGAAACACATGGCGACTCATACAGGAGCAAAGACATTTATTTGTACCGAGTGCAATGCCTCATTCACTACAAAAGGTAATTTGCTTCGGCATATGAGATTTCATACGGGGGAGAAGTTGTTTTATTGTGATATTTGTCAAAAATCTCTACCTGACGCTAGTCTTCTGAGACGGCATATGAGAATTCACACGGGGGAGAAGCCGTTTGTATGCGATTCGTGCGGAAGCGCGTACTCTGATAAAGATAACCTAAAAAGACATATAATGCGTCATACTGGAGAAAAGCCACATATGTGTAAAATATGTGATTACAAAAGCGCGCATTCGAACTGTTTAAAATTACATATGAAAAAACATTCAGTGAGTTCGTAAGATTTGATAATGTTTTAATAAAACATGCACAATTCAAATTCTGTTTTTTTTTAATCTATATCACACTAATATTAGAAACTAGCTGTTGCCCGCGACTTCGTACGCGTTATACTATTAAATGTGTAGGTAACCTAGAAATAAAGCTAAACTCGCTGTTACAACTTGTCATCCCATTTTTATCCCAAGGAAACTGATTTATGGGATAAAAGGTAGCCTATGTGGGGATCCAGGTTATAATCTATAGCAAATTTCATCGAAATCGGTTCAGCCGTTACGGCGTGATTGAGTAACAAACAAACATCTAAACTTTCGCATTTATAATAGTGTGATGCGAAAGTTTGGATGTTTGTTACTCAATCTGGTCGTAACGGCTTAACTGATTTCTATGAAATTTGGTGTGTTGATAGATTAAGACCTGGATTCAAACATAGGATACTCAATATTGACAAAACACGCGTGCGAAACCGCTGGCGGAAGCTAGTTTTTAAATAAATAAACCCGAGTAACTCAATAAGTTGTCTCTTTTTAGAATTCAGGCGTATGCAAATAAATAAACGATGCTGGATATTTCACACAGTTGTAACTAGCCATAAACTAAACAAAGCTTGTATTATGGATAACCAGGGGGCCAATTAAATATAAATATTGCTGGACATTTCACACAGCGCTATCTAGCTCCAAAGTAAGCAGAGCTTGGGAACTAGATAACTGATAGAATACTTATATACTAACATTTTATTTTTGTAAATACATACTTATAATATATAGAGAAACAACCAGACCCGGAACAAATATCTCTAGATCATGCAAACATATGTTCGAACCCGCTACCTCCGTCTCAGCCGGCTATTCGCCCGCTGCACCACGGAGGTCGTCAATTCACGTAATACCTACAATTTTAAAAACTCCTTATAAAGTAAAAACCCCTTATCGGTACATACATATTAGTAAAAAGCATTCGGAATCCTTTGTAAATACGTCGGCTAATGGACTAATAAAAAAGTAAAATTGACCTTATTACAACGTTACCTAAAGTATGTTGTTAAATGACATCGCCGTTGTCTATTTGGTTCGGCTTTTCCTTACTTATCAGTCTGAATTGAAAGCGCTTTTAAAAACTGCCAAGCAAGAAAAAAATACAATATTCTTTAAACCATTGCCTAAACCTGAAGATAATGGAATCAATATGGTCAAAAACTTCAATTAAATTGTTTTTTTTATATATCTATTTTGTTGCTTAGGAACGTAGGTATCCAATATAATCCCATATCTCATGTGCGTCTGACATAGACAGTCCGATACAAATAACACTACCTGCCGCCACGAGCGTTGACGGCGAACTGACAGAGCGCAGCAGCCGATTCTCCCCCCTGTCTCGCCGCGCGCATACCTCAGGGAGTGCACAGCACTAATGGTCACACTATAGGTACGGCATTCAAATGTACCTACAGTAAAAGCTCTTTATTCGCGGGGTGTATGTTCCGTAAATATGCCGCGAATACAAAATGGTAATTTATATGGGATTATATTGGATACCTACGTTCCTAAGCAACAAAATAGATATATAAAAAAAACAATTTAATTGAAGTTTTTGACCATATTGATTCCATTATCTTCAGGTTTAGGCAATGGTTTAAAGAATATTGTATTTTGTTCTTGCTTGGCAGTTTTTAAAAGCGCTTTCAATGTAGACTGATAAGTAAGGAAAAGCCGAACCAAATAGACAACGGCGATGTCATTTAACAACATACTTTAGGTAACGTTGTAATAAGGTCAATTTTACTTTTTTATTAGTCCATTAGCCGACGTATTTACAAAGGATTCCGAATGCTTTTTACTAATATGTATGTACCGATAAGGGGTTTTTACTTTATAAGGAGTTTTTAAAATTGTAGGTATAACGTGAATTGACGACCTCCGTGGTGCAGTGGGCGAATAGCCGGCTGAGACGGAGGTAGCGGGTTCGAACATATGTTTGCATGATCTAGAGATATTTGTTCCGGGTCTGGTTGTTTCTCTATATATTATAAGTATGTATTTAAAAAATATAATGTTAGTATATAAGTATTCTATCAGTTATCTAGTTCCCAAGCTCTGCTTACTTTGGGGCTAGATAGCGCTGTGTGAAATGTCCAGCAATATTTATATTTAATTGGCCCCCTGGTTATCCATAATACAAGCTTTGTTTAGTTTATGGCTAGTTACAACTGTGCGAAATGTCCAGCATCGTTTATTTATTTGCATACGCCTGAATTCTAAAGAGAACTTTTTGAGTTACTCGGCTTTATTTAATTAAAAACTAGCTTCCGAAACAGAATCTGAATGTTATACCTACTACTTAGCGTTATAAGCCTAATGTAATTTGGTTCTTTTGGGCATCAAAATAAAAATATGTTTGTTTTGTTTTTACGTAGTATAGAGGAAGATCAGTATAGAACTAGGTAAGTATTCCAAATTTCAAGCCGATAGCCGGCTCTATTTGTTGAGATAATCAGCTGTGACAGACAGACGGACGAATAAAGTTGCACTATAAGGGTTCCGTTTTTATCATTTTGGTCTGAAACCCTAATAAGTATCTACCTAAGCCTATGTCCATAGCATCCTATCTTTATACCAAGTTTCATCATAATCGGTTCAGCCGTGAAAACGAAACAAATAAACAGAATTTTTTTTTCGCTACCTACGTGGAGATAGAACAACTTTATTGCCCACCTGATTCTAAGTGGTAACCATCGCTTATAACAGAGAATTATCTCGTAGGTCACATATTAGAAACGTGCCCTACGATGCACTGCTCTGCGTCCACTTGAGGCATACACGTGTAAAGCCTCATGTGCCTGCAGCGGCGTAGCGTAGTGGGGGCGGCAGGGGCGGCCCGCCCCGGGCGGCAAAATTTCACAATAAATAATAAAAATATTTGAACAATTTTCATATTTTTATCACAACTACAAATTCGGACCGATTGAAAAGAGCAAGGAATTTTTCATTACTTACTGATGTAAAATAATTTTTGAATTAATAAACGTGATTGTAAAACTTAGATAAACTTTTTTATTTAAAATCTTACCTGTATAATGCTAAATAATGATGACTTTTTTTGCCGAAAAGTTCTCTAGAATTAAGTATGTAGTGTATAGTATACATTAAATTGAAATACCTAAATAAGAGGGCGGCAAAATTGTCGCCCCGGGCGGCCGACACCCACGCTACACCGCTTTGTGCCTGTAATTTCACCGGCAAAGGTACCCTTCAAACCGAAACACAGCAATGCTGCTCGGCGACAGAAATGGGCATGAGGAGGTTGTATATGTGAGGATGCGGGTTAAATAAATAACAAAAATAAAACTTCCATTCAACTTTTTATTAATTAAACAGTAGGCCATATTTACAATAGAAAATATTTGAAAAGATTCTAATAAAACGTATTTACAATAAATAATTCACCGTCTCAAATATCCCTTGGCCCATTCTAACATAATATTACCTATAACTTCCCCAAAACCACATCCCAGGCCTGAGCTGGCAGTGACCGCTGTTAGCAATAAGGCCGACCATTCAAGATTACCAGATGTGCACAGGCTGATTTTGTAAGCAGTTTACAAATTATTAGGAACGGTGTGATAATTCCAAAACAAATAGAATTAGATAAAAAATCAATAATGAAGTTGAGAATCGGGTAGTCTCATAATCCCCACCGCTCTGCCTATTATAGGGACACCACTAGTGTGTGGTTTATGAAAAAAATCCAAAAGCGCTGCTGTCATATGCCCCACCGCGCGTCAAAAGTTGAAGCGGTGGGGTTTATGAGCATAATCAAAATATATTGTGATTTTATTTATTGGAGTTAAAGCTTGCGCAGACGAGGGATTTTTGTCCGCGGACTTTTTTATCCGCTAAAATAGATCGCTTACAACTGTATCGAGTAACGCAAACGAGGAATTAAAAGTACCGCGTACAAAAAGTCCCCCGAATAACCGAGGACATACAGAGAGCGGACCGAACAAAAGTACGGGGGAGTCCCCGAAATAAAAATAGAACTCGTGTGAATAGGTGAAGCAACGCACATGGCGGACTTCACAGCGTGCACTTCTCTACATTTCCGGGCAACAAATGATTGCACACCGTGTTCGCGGTAAATCTGCGGCGGACTTTTTAAGCGCGGAGCGTATTTTTTTCTCCGCCGCGGAGAAAAGTCCGTCGTCTGCGCAGGCCTTCACTTATATGTACATATATACTTCTACTAAAGTCATAATTAATCGACAATAATAAAATATATCAGATAATCCCACGCTTGGACATAGAATGGGGAGTATCAGAAACTACGAGTGCCACAGCAATCAAACTCGAAACGAATCATGATATCAGCACATAGGAGCTCCACTGCTGAACATAGGCCTTGGTTTACGACGTCAACAAGTGTGGCGGAACTCAAGTGGAACTGGGCAGGACACTTGGAAGCACCCTGCAACGGGTGCTGCCAAGGTTCACGCCGTTTGGCCACGAACGGAGAATCGTGTGACGCACCGCGCAGCACGACACCAGCACGACAACCCAAGCAGGCACTACTGTCCTAGGCTAGGCGTTACACCCAGCTAGTGCAGCAATTGATAGGTTTTAGTTCATATACGAAACGTGGAAGTTCTTGTAGACATTTGTATTTACAAAACTATACTTAGCTAATAAAATTGACAGTGACTTAGGTATATTTTAGTTAACTAAATTGCTAGATTAGCTGCTACCTAAATTCATTTGTCGACAAGTCAGTGAACTATCTATAAGGTGAATTAGCGAACAGTCGACAAATCAATAAATGATAAGTTTTCATATACCCCAGTGGGGTTTATGATAAAAAAACATGTTATTTAAGGAACGGAGGAATCTTTAGACAGTGCATTGTATGAAATGGGCAGACATAACTGTTACTTAAAATTTGTTGTTTACATATTTACTATGAATAATAATTATTATGAATCTAAAGATCGTGTAGAACACAAGGGAGGTCTATGCCCTGCATTGAAATCAGATAGGCTAGTTAGATTTTTATATTGAATATTTTGGATTATTGTTACAATTCCCATTGGTTATACAAATAAATATGATACAAATTACTGCATTGTATATTAGTAGATCGAGTTTTACTAACATTAAGAAAAACCAGCTTAACACTATTTTATAGAAGATAGAAATGGTTTTTAACAGGAATATTAAAATTTCTTAAATCTAAACATATATAAAAATTTACAATAAATTAACGAGAATATAATAACTAACTTTTCATTATAATTAAGGTGCAATATTCCTGAGCATATAATTTATAAAAGGCAACGATTTATGAGGTACCTAGCGTTTGAACCCCCCGACAAAAAACAGAGGAGTGTTAAAATAGATTCAGAAAAATTTTAAGTTTAAAAATCTCAATTACAAACCAGTCGGAATTAGAACCCGCAATAATTTCGCACTAGACAACCAGTGAGTCCGTATTGTAGTCAGAGGAAGGTCTACTCATGATAAACATGAATTATAATTTGTTCAATTCGACATGTCTTATTTATTTTAATTCTATTTGTTAAATTGTTTAATTAATTGTACTTTTTTCAAACTCAAATTGCAGTGTAGGGTACATGAATTTCCTTAGTTAAGCTACTTACTATCTAAGCTGCATAAAATGTATACATATTTACATGTAAGCAAAATAAATATATAATAAAATAAATAAAATTGCGGGTTTGAATCCAATCCGATTTGTAATATTCTTCTGATAATTTAAAAAAATGTTTGAATCTAAAGTTTATCTGTACAAGGCCCGATTCAAGTTTTCAAAAACTCGTATTTGCGTGTTAGTTTTAGCAATATTTTGTGAAAATAAGTGTAGCCGTATTCGTTTAGGGGGTTAATTTTTTTTTACTAATATTTACTTGTGTTATTGACGGCAAAACAACTGGCCGTCCATCACGAATAAGAGGCTGGATAAAGGTGGCGTTTGGCGTCAAGAACGACCAAGACCGCCACACATCTATACATCATTCGTGCTCTCGTATTTATGTCTTGCTAGTGAAAGCATAAAGCGCATTTTGTATCGTCATCACGTGAATGACACTGACAGACACAATAGAATGTATGGATAGATTTTTTTTAATTGTGTTTTTTCTTTCTTTGTGTATCTTTATGTTTTCCTGTGTATGTGTCTCGCCTTGTAGTCTTAATATGCCGTTCAAAAAATAACTCTTTATTGTTTTATTTAAAGACGAGAAAAAATGTCCCCACCTTTGGTGACATTACGCGTACTGTTCGCCGAGATACGCAAGACTGAGACAACGGAATTATTCTCGAAATCCCCACCGCTACGTCCCCACTGGCGCGTAACATTGGAAAGGGTCATGTTTTCAAACCGTTCTACGACGTATCAGTGGGGATTTCTAGAACGTTTTTTTAAGTGTGTGCATTTAAAAACCATGCTACGGACCCATGGGTGGGGATTTCGGTAATAATTCAGACGAGGTCGCGCAACATCACTTGTCGGCAGAAACCGTATAGATGATTTCTGTCTCGCGTCCCGGTCAAATTATTTAAAACTAAACACACGCTAAAGCCTAAAGTCAAGCAGAGTAGCAGCCTCGGTCTATTGTCTCCGGTCTAACCTAGCGTACGCCCAAAGCAAGTAAACGCATTTTAAAATTTAACACATTTTTTGGTCTAACGCAAACTGTTTGATTACTATCGGCCGTCTGCGACCGAACTTTATCTGCGTCCACAATACAGAACTATCATAGGTGCTAGTGCATACTGCCATTCCCAACATTTAATCCATCTGTGTACCAAGATCAGATCTAAATTGATAATTCAACAAAGACAATATACTTAGCTACACTGTTTTCAGCCCTTGAACTCATTGCCCATACTTGGATTCCCTGCCCACACTTGGGACTCCCTGGCAACACTTGGACTCCCTGGCCACACTTGAACTCCCTGCCCACACTTGAAGAACCTGTATCAGGAAAGTATCCCAACACACCAAAACTACAGTATAGGGTCCTTCAAGAAGAGCGTTTAGGAGCTATACTGAACCCAATACAAAAATAATGATTCAAATCGATTCTTGAACACAGAACTTATGCCTGAACATTAAAACATACATAAAAATAGCATCTCTATTTTTATAATTTAGTTAAAAAAAGAAACTGATCTTGGTTGAAACAGAGATAAAATATTGTGATAGAAATGACACAGATTGTTAATTATACTACAAAATACCTTACCTACCTATTCAGAGTCTGAGTCAGTCTCCCCTGACTCGGACTCGGAACTCGACTGAGGTTCACACTTAATAAACTCAATCTCTTCTCGTTTCTTCTTCTGTCTCTGCAGTCTCTTCTTCGGTGGATCTTTCTCTTTCTTCACCTTCTTCTCTTTCTTCTCCTTCTTCTCTTTGCCCTTCATAACCGTCTTGACCATCTGCGATATTCGCTTTAAATGCTGCTGCTCGTGTCTTTGTAAATGATTAGTTAAATACTTCTTCATTTTGAATTTCTTCCCGCATTGAGGGCACTCGTGCTCGTACAATGACTCATCAATCTCCATATGAACGGAGTCGTAGTGCCGTTTCAAGTAGTGATCGTGGGCAAACTCTTTGTCGCACTTGTCGCACCTCAGTTTCGGTTTGGTCGGATGTACTATTTTTTTGTGCTTTTTTAAGCGAAGTTGTGAATGAAAGGTCTTATCACACAACTCGCATTTGACTTTTGTGTCGGGTGACGAGTGCATCTGCATATGCTCTTTTAAGTATTGGTCGTTCTTAAACTCTTTAAGACACTCGGGACACTGCACTTTTGATTCTAAAGGGGGATGAATGTTTAAGACATGCCTTTTCATATGATGTCTTGACTTAAAAGTCATAGGACAGAACACGCATTGATGTCTCTCAATATTCGTGTGTTGGAATAAAAGATGCCTGTTAAGATTCAGGTGTGTTTTGTACATTTTCTGACAGATATGACATTTGTGTTTTTCGGGCTCAGCTCGATGACATCTCTCGATGTGGTGCCGAAGTTTGTAGGGGACCTTGAACTGCTTACCACACTCACCGCACTTAATCTCGGGTAATGTGGTTGGGTGTATTCTTTTCACATGCATATGCAAAGCTCGCCTTGTTCGGAACTCTTGAAGGCAAAACTGACAGAAGCATTTATCTCTCTCAGAATAGTGTTTATTCATCCTATGCATGTATAAATAATGTTTGTTCTTAAAAGATTTATCGCACTGGTCACATAAAACAGCCGAGTCTTCCGTGGAATGCACTCTCGTGGTATGCAAGTAAAGATTTTGATAATTCTTAAATTCTTTGTTACATTTGTGGCATATATATCTTTTAATTTGTTTCGGATACATGACCGGCTTCCACGTTGATAACACAGACTCGTACATCTCTCGCTGCTCTTCGGTTAAGACATCACTGTTAACGCTAATGAATTTCATAACACCGTCATTGTGTGGAGGGTTTAAGGAAGAGGGTAAGGGTAAGGGTTGTAAAGCCTCTAGTCCTGGTATTGGGGGTAAGGGATGGTGTAAGGAACCGGACGGGGTAGGAACCGG